>OZ010600.1:74553170-74608170 GCA_963932145.1 Acanthosepion lycidas
AATGTGAAATCCTATCTACCCACGTACATGAAAGTCAAATGTGATGTGTATTAACGCAAAACTGGTTTATAATGTTCATGATGACTTTTTCATGTTAAAATCAGTAGGAAAACATTGGCGCATCCACTTTCACTTTCGGCGAAAGAAAAAGAAATACAGATTTTAGTTTAATGTATGGAAGCCACTTGTTAGATAATTTCAAACCAAAAAGTTGTACAATGATGATGAGTGCTTTTGTGGTCGACGAAATCACGGATATGTTTCCGTTGACCTCGATTAGCTGTGAACAAAGAAGAGATATCTATATCAGAAAGACTTTCATTTCTTTTAACATAAGTATAAGTTTTATTTAGTGATAAAAGTTTTACAAATGTATTTGGGCGTGTGAATATAAGAAACACAACGGGAACTGGTACTAAGCACTCCGAGTAACAATTCCGAACAGAAATGCTAATTTCTCCCTATCTAATTATTATTATTATTATTATTATTATTATTATTATTATTATTATTATTATTATTATTATCTTTGATATCTGGCGTTTACACATTTCTTTCCGGGTCCCACCAAGGGACCTAAGGTTAGAAATGGCATCATGACACTTTCCACTGACAAAAAAAAAAAAAAATTAAAAAAAAAAAAAAATTACATAGATAAAGCCCTTTGTAAAGTGTGGGCTGTACTTGTCAGAAAAATTTTTGTATCTCCTTGAGGCATGGACTTCCAGGAATCCCTTCAATTAGTCTACTGCAATCTTTTCAACCAGTTCTAGGGCTCCAACTACAACAGGGATTGTTGATGTTCCCATATGCCAAATGTTTGAGATTTCTATTTCAAGGTCCTTGTATTTTGACAGCTTTTTGAATATCTTCGAAGATACATTGCAGTCAGCAGGGACTGCCATATCAATAAGGAGGCACTTTTTTTGTTTGTGGTCTTTAATATCAATATCTGGGCGGTTAGCTTTGATTGTTCTGGCAGTGTGTATTGTGTAGTCCCATGGAATTGTAACAGGTCCTATCTCCGTAACCGTGTATGAGTGTTGTTCATATCATTTTCTTTCAGTTTCCTTCCCGTAGAAGTTGCAGATTTTCCAGTGCAGATATTGGCCCACTCTGTCATGTCGGGTTTTATATTCAGTGGGTGCCAACATCGTGCAACCTGATACAAGATGATCAATCGTTTCTGGATATTTATCACAGAATCTGCATTTTGGGCTGACACAATATTTTAGTATGTGCTTGATAATTCCTAGTTAGCAAGCATTGGTCCTGCCCAGCAAGGATAAAACCTTCAGTTTCCGCTTTCAACCCTGCACTGCGTAGCCACTGATGGGTACGGGTTTTGTCTACATCAGCTTGTTTGGTACGGGCCAAGTATTGGGTATGAAGCGGTTTATCTTGCCATTGTTTCTGTATCTGGTCGGTTGCATTCGTCTTTGCTGTCTTTTTCAAGTATTTTGCAGTTTCAGACGGTGTATTGTGCTGTAGTTGCATGTCTACGCCCATTTGGAGCTCCATTTTGAATTTGTTGGCTTCTTTCATTACGGAGTAAAGACGCTTACTACTTTCATGTTCCTTGACGCATACCATCATCTAGTCTTCTGTAGTTTCCAAGTATCTTTGGAGGCCAATTGTTGTAGTTTTGTAGGACAGTTCTAGTTGAACTAATCCTCTGCCTCCTTCGGATCTGGGCACATACAGATGATCAACATCAGCTTTGGGATGATGCATGCGATAGCAAGTGAGAAGCTTTCTCGTTTTGGCGTCCATTCGCTTAATTTCAGCTATGGACCAGTTAAGGACATTAAAGCTGTAATGCACCACTGGGACAGCCAATGTGTTTATAGCTGATATTCTATTTTTTGAGTTTAGTTCAGTATTTAGTATAAGACGTACACGCCTGTAGTACTCTTTTCTTATTTTTCTTTCATTTGGGGGTGTTGTATGCCATCTACTTCGCTAATTTCTAGGTACTTATAAGCTTCATCATGCTCCAATTCCCTAATCTTTGTGACAAAATCTAAATCTATTGAGGGTGTTTCTGTAATTCTACCTTTATTGAATGTTAATTTTGCACATTTATCTAATTCGAAGTCCACACCTATGTCATCTCTGAAGTATTTTACAATATTGAGGAGGCCTTTTAACTCATTGTCGTCTTTGGCAAAGAGTTTGAGATCATCCATGTATAGTAGGTGATTGAATATTTTCTTATTTATTTTGTAACCATAGCTACTGTTATTCAGTTCATGTGTAAGAGGGGTTAAGGATAAACAAAACAGAAGGGGTGACAGAGAGTCTCCTTGAAAGATTCCACGTCGGATATTCAGACGGTTGGATATGGCAGTGCCCCCGTTGTGCCTAAGGTATAGTTTTGTGTTCCACATCCCCATGCTGTGCTTAAGAAAGTTTAATACCACAGGGGAGACTTTGTACATTTCCAAAGTCTTAAGGATCCAAGAATGTGGAACACTATCAAATGCTTTACGATAATCAATCCACGATGCACTGAGATTTCTGCGTCGTCTCCTGCAATTTTCCAGGATCATTTTATTTATCAGAAGTTGATCTTTGCAGCCATATGAACCTCTACTGCATCCCTTCTGTTCCAGCGGGAGAATCCTGTTTGTTTCGAAAAAGGAATAAGTACGGTTCGTCAGTACAGACGTGATCAACTTATACGTTGTGGAAAGACATGTTATCGGTCTATAATTTTTCGGGTCGTCTGTTTCAGTTGTTTTTGGTATGCGGTATGTAATACCTTCAGTAACCCATTCCGGGATTTTATTGGGATTATTTACAAGCGTTGATAATGTTTTTGCAAGAATTCCATGGGTAGATGAGAGATGATACAGCCAGAAATTGGGCAACTTGTCATTTCCTGGGGATTTCCATTTTTGGGATTTCGTTAGTGCTTGCCTAACATCATCTGTGGATATAGTTTCCCATTCTTACAGAGGTGTATCCAGCAGTCGTTCTTCTTCACGCCGTACCCATTCTGCATTTGGGTTACATTCCTTTGGGTTGCTCCAAATATTTTCCCAAAATGTCTGCACATTATCAATCGATGGTGGCGTTTCGACATGTATAGGTGCTTTTCCAATTTCCCTGTAAAATTTCTTAAGATCTGTTCAGAATATTTTATTTTGGCGATAGAACCTACAACGTTTCTCGTATCGTCTTGTTCTCTGTGCTTTTAGCTGAAGTTTCTCTTTCAGCATTTCCTTGATTGATGGAATATCAATTAGGGATTTAATGCTATATTTCCATTTGATCTTTTTGGATTTACGTGTGGAAATATTAGGGTTTCTGGTGAGCTCATCTAATATAGACAGCTCACATCTGATTTGTTTTATTTCTCGTATCAGTTTGGTTTTCCAAGCTGGTTCTCTCTGTCTGTTAATTTTATTTATTGTCTTGACCCCAAGCTTCCGAGTCGCTGCTAGAGCTGTTGCGTATATGACGTTGTTAACTTCTGTGATGTTTCCCGGTGGTTTATCTGTTAACAGTGTTTCCAGGGCAGCATTGTATATTTTCACGATGTGCTTGTTGGGATTTGTCATATGGATTTTCGGGAGCTGGTCTCTGTCTGACAATTGTATGAAAGGTACTCTGCTGAGTACTTGGATGACGTCATTTTTTGCTTCGGTGATTTCAGCTTCGAAGTTTTCAAGGAATTCTAAATTAATGTACCTGGAGTCATCTTCAGTGACAATTTCTGGAGAACTACAGGTTGTGTCTAAGGTAGAATCTTCGGTTTCATTTCCTGGGAGATTATTTCGTATTTCATTCGCTTTAGCGTCCACCTCATCCTCTGTCGCATTCTTTATTTCAACATTCGTCTCAATAGAGTTTGAGTGATGGGTCATAGTATTTTGTTTTATATCTAATTTTATCTGATCTATTTCTGCCTTTGAGAGTCTGTTGTTTCGCATTATGTCCCTACAGACATTGGCAAGCGTGTTTGGTTTGAGGTTAGGTCTTATATCATTTCCCACAATACTTCTCCATATTTGGTATGTTTCATTGGTGGTGTTCTTTGCTGGGTTTTCGAGTGCAGTGAAGAAGGATGTCATGACTTGTCGATACTCTTCGCGGCTCCATTTCCTTCGTTTACTTTTTATTAGTCGGTTTGGCATTGAGACACTTGGTCCAAGGTTGGCGATAATCCGGGTTTGGTGACCTAGTGTCTCTTCGTATGTGCAAGAGTTTGTTCCAGTGACAGACTTTTCAACCTCACACTGGTTCCTCTCTGATGGACGCGGCCCTTGTTATCCCGGTTGACGGCCGATCCGGTATGAGATATTCGTATTCATTGAAATTGGTAGAGATGCGTTTTAACCTTGACCGCCAAGGGGTAGTTTTGTTCAGATTACCAGCTTTAGGACGAGACTCGAAGAAGGTCCAAGAGCAAGCCCAGATAATGAGATTGTGGGTTTATTAATATATCGAAGTTAGAATAGTTCATAACAGTGTATGGTATTCAGTTGGGTAGACGATACTAAGTTTTAACTTAGTATAAGTCCGAGTGACACCTCCAAGTGGGATAATTAGATTTCAGTATATAGACATAAAAAAAAAAAAAAAATGAAAAAGAAATGTGAATTGCATGGCACAAGTGACTTTCCACAAATGTTCAATTTTTCGTCGCCAACGACAGATATTTATCAAATTTTATGGGGTAGGCTGGACTTATACTACAGATTGGTAGGGGGGAATATCAAAGAATTCATTCAACAAAGGGGTAGGAGCAAGGGAATAAAAGTTATACTTTTCCGGTCATCTCTCAACCAACTTGCCGCTAAAAGATAGATTTTAAAATTTTCACTCAAAGAGATAATAGTCAAAGGGCAGAGCATTGTAGGAAAATTACACCTGTAGCCATGAAAAAAAAAAAAAAAAAAAAACACAAAAAAAAACACAGATATAATACAATATTATCACTGTCAGTGTGGACATATACACATGTACATTCTATAAATATATATATATATATATATATATATATATATATATATATATATATATATATATATATATATAGAGAGAGAGAGAGAGAGAGAGAGAGAGATTAGCAAACATGTACATATACCCGCACCGACAGAGATATGGGATCCCTAGGGTAAAAAAAAAAAAAAATGGAGACGGGTGTCCGCTTAAGGCCTGGAGGGGGATTAAAACTTGAAATACAAGTTAAAAAAAAAAAAAATTAGAGGAGAGTATTATTATTATTATTATTATTATTATTATTATTATTATTATTATTATTATTTCCTTTGATTTCTGGCGCGTAAACATTTCTTTCCTGGTCCCGCCCAGAGACCCAAGGTTAGAAATGGCACTTTTCACTGACAAAAAAAAAAAAAAAATTACATAGATAAAACCCTCGTAATGTGTGGGCTGTACTTGTGAGAACAATTTTTTGTATTTCTTTGAGGCATGGGCTTCCAGGAATCCCTTCTATTATACTAGTGGAATCTTTTTCAACCAATCCTATGGCTCCAACTACAACAAGCATTGTTGATATTCCCATGTGCCACATTTTTGAGATTTCTATTTCTGTTTTGTCTTTGTATTTTGACAGCTTTTTGAATATCTTCAAAGATGCATTGCAGTCTGCAGTGACTGCCATATCAATAAGGAGATAGTTTTTAATTTGTGGTCTTTAATAACAATGTCTGGGCGGTTGGCTTTGATTGTTCTGCCAGTGTGAATTGTATAGTCCTATAGAATTGTAATAGGTCCTATCTTCGTAACCGGGTTCATACCAGTTTCTTTCAGTTTCCTTCCCGTAGACGTTGCAAATTTTCCAGTACAGATATTGGCCCAACTCTGTCATGCCGGGTTTTATACTCAGTGGTGCCAAGATGCCAAGATGATCAATTGTTTCTGGATATTTATCACAAAATCTGCATTTTGAGCTAGCAAAATATTTTAGCATATGTGCTTGATAATTTCTAGTTAACAAGCATTGGTCCTGTGCAACAAAAATAAAACCTTCGGTTTCAGCTTTCAACCCTGCACTTGGTAGCCACTGATGGTTACGGGTTTTGTCAACGTCAGCTTGTTTGGTACAGGCCAAGTATTGGGTATGAAGCGGTTTATCTTGCCATTGTTTCTGTATCTGGTCGGTTGCATTTGTCTTTGTTCCAGCTTCAGCCGGTGTCTTGTACTTTACTTGTATTTCTGCAACCATTTGAAACTCCATTTTGTATTTGTTGGCTTACTTTATTACGGAGTAAAGACGCTTACTACTTTCATTACTACATACTACATACCATTATCCAGGCTTCTGTAGTTTCCAAGTATCTTTGGAGGCCAATTTTTGTAGTTTTTAGGACAGTTCTAGTTGAACTAATCCTCTGCCTCCTTCGAATCTGGGCACATACAGACCATCAACGTCAGCTTTGGGATAATGCATGCGGTAGCAAGTGAGAAGCTGTCTCGTTTTGGCGTCCATTCGCTTAATTTCAGCTATGGTCCAGTTAAGGACATTAAAGCAGTATTGCACCACATGGACAGCCAAGGTGTTTATGGCTGATATTCTGGGGGTTTTTTTGCGTTTAGCTCGGTATTTATTACCAGACGTACACGCCTGTAGTCCTCCTTTCTTAACTTCTCTTTCATTTGGGGATGATGTATGCCATCTCCTTCGCTAATTCCTAGTTACTTATAGGCTTCATCATTTTCTAGATCCCTAATCTTTGTGACAAAATCTAAATCTATTCAAGGTGTTTCTGTAATTCTACCTTTCTTGAATGTTACTTTTGCACATTTATCTAATCCGAAGTCCATACCTATGTCGTCACTGAAGCATTTTACAATATTGAGGAATCCCTTCAACTCATTGTCGTCTTTGGCAAAGAGTTTGAGATCATCCATGTAGAGTAGGTTATTGAATATTTTCTTATTTAGTTTGTAACCATAGCTACTGTTGTTCTGTTCATGCGTAATGGGGATGAAGGACAAACAAAATAGAAGAGGTGACAGGGAGTCTCCTTGAAAGATTCCACGTCGGATATTTAGACGGTTGGATATGGCAGTGCCCCCGGTGTGACTAAGGTATAGTTTGGTGTTCCACATTCCCATGCCGTGTTTAAGGAAATTTAATACAACAGTGGAAACTTTGTACATTTCCAAAATCTTAAGGATCCAAGAATGTGGAACACTATCAAAGGCTTTACGATAATCAATCCACGCTGCTCTAAGATTTCTACGTCGTCTCCTGCAATTTTCCAGGATCATTTTATTTATCAGTAGTTGATCTTTGCAGCCATATGAAGCTCTCCTGTCTCCCTTGTGTTCCAAAGGAAGAATATTGTTTGTTTCGAAAAAGGAACAAGTACGGTTGGTCAGGACAGACGTGATCAACTTATACGTAGTGGAGAGACATGTTATCGGCCTATAATATTTCGGGTCGTTTGTTTCACTTGTTTTTGCCATGAGGTATGTAATACCTTCAGTAATCCATTCCGTTATTTTATTGGGATTTTTTACAAACTTTGATAATGTTTTTGCGAGGATATTATGGATAGATGAGGGACGATAAAGCCAGAAATTTGGCACATTGTCATTTCCTGGGGATTTCCATTTTGGGATTTCGTTAGAGCTTCCCTAACATCATCTGTGATTATATTTTTCCATTCTTGCAGAGGTGTATCCAGCATTCGTTCTTCTTCACGTCGGATCCATTCTGCATTTGGGTTATATTCCTTTGGGCTGCTCCAAATATTTTCCCAAAATATCTGTACATTATTAATCAATGGTGTCCATTCGACATGTATAGGTGTTTTTCCAAATTCCCTGTTAAATTTCTTAAGGTCCGTTTGGAATATTTTATTTTGCCGATAGAACCTACAACGTTTTTCGTATCGTCTTATTCTCTGTGCCTTTAGCTGAAGTTTCTGTTTTAGCATTTCCGTGATTGATGGAATGTCAATTAGGGATTTAATATTATATTTCCGCTTGATCATTTTGCACTTGTGTGTGGAAATATTAGGGTTTCTGGTGAGATCATCTAATATAGAAAGCTCACATCTGATTTCTTTTATTTCTCATATCAGTTTTGCCATCCAAGCTGGCTCTCTATGTCTGTTAATTTTATTTATTGTCTTGACCTCAAGCTTCCGAGTCGCTGCTAAAGCTGTTGTGTATATGACGTTAACTTCTGTGATATTTCCAGGTGGTTTATCTGTTAACAATGTTTCAAGAGCAGCGTTGTATATTTTCACAATGTACTTGCTGGAATTCGTCATATGGATTTTGAGGAGATGCTCTCTGTCTCACAATTGCATGAAAGTTACTCTGCTGAGTACTTTTAATGACGTGGTTTTTCGCTTCGGTGATTTCAGCTTTGTGGTTTTCAAGGAATTCTAACTTAATGTACCTGGAGTCATCTTCAGTGACATTGTCTGGATAACTGCAGATTGTGTTTAAGGTAGAGTCTTTGATTTTATTTCCTGGGAGGTTATTTCGTATTTCATTTGATTTAGTTTTTGCCTTATCCTCTGTCACATTACTTATTTCTACTTTCATCTCATTACAATTTGAGTGATGGGTCATAGTACTTTGTCTTATATCTAATTTGATCCTATCTCTGCCTTTGAGCGTCTGTTGTTTCGCATAATGTCCCTACGGACATTGGCAAGCATGTTTGGGTTGAGGTTACGTCTTATTATTATTATTATTATTATTATTATTATTATTATTATTATTATTATTACTATTATTATTATTATTATTATTATTATTTGGGAAGATAATGCAGCACTAATTAATTAAAATTCAATTCCAATCTACCTAAATTAATTGTTTGAATTAGAGTTGAATTTTTAAATATTTATTTCCATTTTCTTTTAATTTCATTTCAATTCTTGTCGCTACGCAAATTTATTGCCGATAAATGTCTTTTTTATTGAAAATTAGGAATTCGTATTTTTCTTAAATTTAAGGTCCTTCAAAATAAACTCTCCTTCTCTTTCGAAATTGTTTTTACAGAATATAATTTACAAAAACATTGTTCTTCTGTCAATTGTGTCACCAACATTGATAATATCGAAAGAAGATTTAAAAATACTATTTTGTTTAAATGTTTAGGAGTTTATTTTTAGCTTGAAGTCAGTCAAGTGAAAAGGTATTCATGACTGAATTTAGGAATTAGTTTTCCGCTATTTTTCGTCTGAATAAAAATATTTCACATAAAGAAACAGAAAATATATAGAAAAATTTCATTTCACCATCAAATAATTTCTTTGAAAATTCATTGCCTACTTTTGACAATTAATTTCATTCTTGTACTAAAATGACAAATAATTCCTAATTTATCGATCTTTAAAATTAAAAAAAAAAGAGAAAACAATCCCTCCCCCCAAAATACAAAAGAAGTAAAAGAAGAAAACATATTTTAATAAACTATTTCTACATAAGATTGGAAGTGCCTATAATGAGATGTATTTCCTCTAACCAAAAGATATTATCATATATTAATCTTGAACGAGCTTTTGTTTAAAGGATCTATGAGATGACAACGAAAATCTGTGATGATCGAGGAATTAGTGTGTACATTTGGAAGTGTACAAAGTAGGTGGTCACTTGTTTACAGGGGTTTATCTTCTGATAAATTCCTTAATCCAAATATACACCAATTTATGGCCTTTTAAAAATGCATGCAAAGATAATTAATACAAAAATATATATAGCATATACTTATAAAAACTTACATCTCTCGAAATAAAATATACAATAATATTAACAGATCGTAAAATCCTATCAGAAAGTTATGGCGTTGAAAGTTTTTCACCTTAGCATATCTGTATCTATATCTATCTATCTACCTATCTCTCTCTCTCTCTCTCTCTCTCTCTCTCTATATATATATATATATATATATATATATATATATATATATATATATATATGTGTGTGTGTGTGTGTGTGTGTGTGTGGGTGTGTGCGCGTGTGAATGTATGTATGCATGTATGGAGAGAGAGAGAGTGAGGAAGAGAGAGAGAAGATTCTTTGTTAAAGTGCATGTAAGATGTAAATATTTCTTTATGGTAGTAAATATGGCAGTATATATTTTGATAGAATTCAAAGAAAAATCTGCAGATTTATTGGTCCTGAAATGGCGTCTTGGCTTTAGTCATTTTCTCACTGCCTTAACGTAGCTTCCCTCTGCCATTTCTATAAATATTTTCATGGTATTTGTTCTGATGGTACCTAGACTTTATGTATTTAAGCGCAGTACTAGATTGGCGGTAAGGTCTCATCAATTTACAGTTGAAATGGTTAGATATAACCGTAAGTTTTAATTTCTTCTATCGCACTTTTCGCTTGTGGAAATCTCTCTCAGCCTCTTGTTACCTAGTCAACTTTGATCATTAAATATTTAAAAGAAATGTCAATCGTTATATTCTGTCTTCGCTATTTCTGTTCTTTTCATATTCTCCCTCCTTTATGGTGTTGTTTTTTTCTTCTCATATTCACTAACACTCTGTACATCCTTGAATCAGAATCGATTTACAGCCCTAATTTCGATGAAAGATATATAACTCAGACCAGACAATATATTCGTTCCCACGGCGCAAATGTCTGTGGTCAGATCGTCATCCCCAATTTAAATCCCTGAGTATTTGTAGTAGTAAGCAGATTTGATTCACGGCTTGTAACATACTGCTATAGAAGAGCCAAGCCGAGGTGAAGCTTAAGTGAAGGGAAAGGTGAACGCTCTAACAGCCGTCTTCCCTCTCCGTCGATGTGAGGCGGTCTTCTCCTCACTCTGAGTCACTCTACCTTTTTCGCTAGTAAGTAACCATTGTCTTATAGAGTACATTGTCATTCATCTCGTCATCTTCGTTTAAAAACTTAATTTATCTTCATTCAATGATTTTCTTTAACCAGGTGGTTTGTCATAGTCGTTGTGAAGTCAACTTTTACTTAGCTGATCAAGGAAAATGTTAGAAATCATTTTGTGACACCTCAGATGTTTTCCATTTAACAAAATATCAGCTGACGCTGATATCCCTACACACACACACACACACACACACACATATATATATATATATATATATATATATATATATATATATATGTATATATATATATATATATATATTATATATTTCACTAACATAAACAAAAAATCTTCTACATCAAGTTACAGAGATTTAATCTTCAGAAAATGAAACTTTAAGAGCACAACAGTAGATACTATAATCTGATTGGTTGAGACAAGCCACACCTTTTCTTATTTCAACGTCATTGATACATTCGATCGATAAAGCAGTGCTTTCTAGTCAGGAATGAACATCGTTTACGACGGTTTTCATCTGCCTTGTTCGTTTCGCAGTTTACTGTTGCTTTACTTTCTATAAAACATAGTAAAAACGAATAACGCGTGTAAATAAAATCAATAATTGTTCAATAAATATCCGTCTAATTATTTCCACTTGTCTTTATCTCCTGTAAAGTAGGTGATTTACTATTATGAATGTTAATTGTGAGGTGGCCATTGTTTAGAATCATGATTGAAGTTTCATTTATTTTTATATACAGAAGAGGTGTGTGTAACTTTCTGCGTAAATAGCTGTGTATATATTTCACAAATTGAGAATTCCAAACTAAGGCCAACAGAAAACTGCTGTGCCTAGTGATCGGTCTAAGGACACCGACATTAACCTATATATGATGTATGAAATTACGAAAAGAGAAAACTTTTTCGCAACCATCTTATTTGGGAAAGGAGCGTATGAGTTTTCTTTAGCTTGTTCATGACAGATTCTAATTTATGTCATAGTAGAAAGGGAGATAATCCAAGTTTACAGTAGTAGAACGGTGAGCACTTTAACAATTAATGCACAATGTTCTAAATTTTAGCATCTTAAGGCCAAAACATATCCTTAAAGATTAGTTCATTTCTCTACCTGAAAATAACGCAGGGTTTTCTGAAAGAGATAAAAAAACGTTTGATGCCAAAATCATGCGTGGAAACTTTGATATAAATAAATAAAACTGATACACATATGAAATGCAAAAAAAAAAAAAAAAGAAACATGCAACATGAATTTTGTTTAATAACAGATTTATTTTCATTTAAATTTTCATAATAAAGCATCGCGGTTATATAAATCGAAAAAGAAATTAAAAATGATTACAAATACAAATGACATATATATATATATATATATATATATATATATATATATATATATATTCATATATATATATATATATATATATATATATATATATATATATGGGTTTTTGTATTGGTGATGCTGAAATGACACATGTGTCATTAGTATCTGTGTTTAAATACGCATTTCTGTAGTCCTTGCGAGATTGCGGTCAGTGTTTGCTGAGTGGACTGTACTTGATTAAGTGACGCGTGTAGTGTTACCATGGTTAGCCAACGGCCGTACAGAACTGGGAGGTCTTTGATCACACAGTGTTGGCGGTCCATATCAGCATTTGTCAGATTAGAATCTGAAGACTGCAAAAGAGACAGAAAAAGACATGACCAAATACAAACTTTTCTCAATGAACGATCCTGGAATATATTACATCATTATAGGAGATCAACGCAGGATATGTTATGTTGAAATATATTAATTCATTAAGATATAAACCGAGGATAGAAGATGAAAAACTCACTGAATAATGTGAATATTTGTAGGCACAGGTAACTTACCAGCGATTAAACATGGTGTTTCAAAGTGTTCAGTTAATCGTAGGGGGTCAAAATAGTGCAATAAATGAAGGCGGCATTAGTGTCAGGAAGAGAAGGAACAAAATTTTGGAAAATAAGATTCGAGTTCGATTTTTCTTGCAGGTTCACACACAATATTATATTCGATATCCAAATGTTGTTTTATCAGATACAAATAGTGATTGATGTTGTGCATAGCATCCTGAATACAAAATATAAACATGCAATTTTAAAAAATCTCAATTAATCAAAGGTATATTTAATATTGTCAGTATTTTAACATGTGTAGGAAAATGTAATGCATATTTGTGAAATGTAATAATTATTGCCGTCGATGTCAATGTTGTGACTTGTGAGGTGAAATTGATGCGTCTTTTTACGTCTTTCTTTCTTGTTTCGTCTCTTGTAGATGTTGGTGTTCCTTCGATGAGTGACAGACAGACAGTCAGTATTACAATTACAAAGTTACGATGAATTCTGACATTAAAAAAATTGCGAAATATAAAAATATCCTTGGTAAGCCAAATATAAATATTCAAGTAAAAATCTCATAAAAAATGTCTCGGCAACTAACTTTTGTATTTTCTTATTGAAGATAATTAAAATTCTTTTGATAATTGTTTCTTAGGTGACGATTGTTTGTTCAGTGATGTTTGGTTTTGGACGAAAATAAAATATATTTGACAAAATTTTTACCTTAAGCAATCATTTGCGGAAACAATCTTTTCAGCAGAAATCGTAGCAGATCAATTAACAAGTTAAAATTGTTTTGAAATTGTTAAAATATTTCAGATCAATTTGAAAATTCATGTCTTTATTTAGAG
The DNA here is from genome assembly GCA_963932145.1 of Acanthosepion lycidas. Lineage (NCBI taxonomy): Eukaryota > Metazoa > Mollusca > Cephalopoda > Sepiida > Sepiidae > Acanthosepion > Acanthosepion lycidas. The sequence goes on from OZ010600.1 coordinate 74,566,707, forward strand.
AGACGGACTTTGGCATCATTTTTCCAAATGGGAAATATCACTCACCTTCGTATATCAAAATAAAAGGAGAGATATATTCGTTTCATATTAATGAATTTTTTCATGTGAAGAAAAGAATGGAAATTTATATTTTTTTCAGTTGTACTTTCATTTGGAGTAAGAGAACGTATTTTAGTTTTCATCTGTGGAGGCGACTTATTAGATAATTTCATATCAGAAATGAAAGTTCAACAATGAGGATGTGTGATTTTGTGGTCGATGATATGCTTCAGTTAATCTACTTGAAAGGAAATAAAAGTGGCTGATTAGTAAATACAGATATACATACACACATTTACAATATAATCATTTCGGTATAGGTAAGAACCATGTATTCAAATCAATGTGGCGGTGAGTATACCTTAACGGTTATTGGTTGAGAAGATGAAATCGGAGGTTCATGTTCATATTTCGGCTTTGTCTTCATAGTTCACATTCGCAATAATGGCCTTGTGAAAGGCATGCATCAATTTCTACTTTTTCCATTTAAAGATTAAATAGCAGAGTAGAATTGGGTCTCAAAACTTGGGTGGCAGCCAGTCAGGTAGAAAAATGATTGTGAATTCATAACCCTAGAGAGAGAAAGGATAAAACACTACACTACATTTTCCAAGAATATTTAGCAATTAACCGACAATAATAATAATAATCCACTTCTACATTACAGGTAAAAACAAACATCACTAGCAAATAGAATGCTGCACTCAGAATGTGTCGATGTCACCGTACGTTTGTACCACCTAGCTGTCCAGAGACTGAAATGTCGGTGTTACATTGTTCATATAGCTATTGTTACTAACATCATAGCTCCACCGATGTATCACCTTAATATAATAAGCTATTCTGTAGCATTTTCTTCCGGCTACAATTATGTCAGCAATATCTGCGACAACATAGCCCTTTACATCTGGCCACCTAAGTCCCCACACTAAGTCATTCATGTTCGTGATATGATTTGAAAAGTTCAACAGTTTTTATTCAGAGTAAATACAAAATTAATTTATATTTCAAGTAATTCCTCAAAATTCGTTTGTCTTGTTTTCTGAAATAATGGTTCTATTTAAATGCCAATTCCCCTTACTTTCTATTTCCAGATCCTCCTATTTGAAGAATCCATTGGATAAAATGTTTTCATTGGACAATATATGCATGATATTGTTTGTAAGATAAATTTTATATTTTGTTTGAGGTTTTTTGTGACAAATATCATTTCTCTTCGTTTGAATCGTGTGATATTTACGACGAATACCTTGAAGAAAATAACATCGCGAAATTTAGAAAATGCTTTTTACTCTTTCATTTTTCTGTACACGATCAGTTATAATGTCGGCATATCTTATAACGAAAGCAATGTCCGAACTTAGGATGTTTGTTGGTTTTCATTTGGTTTTCGGGTAGATGTGCCAGTTTTTAAATTGTCTCCTCTTCAGCACATATTAACAAACAATTATTTGGATCCCTTTCATTTCTAAAAGTATAAGTTAGGCATGATTAATTGGGTCACGGTGATTTTTAAAATCTAGGATTCTCCCAATGATTATCGGTCATTTAATGCTTTTTCTTCCCACTTGCTTCTCATATCTGTTCAGCTCTATATTTTTTTATGTTTTTTCGTCCTTTTTACGAATCTGTTAATTTTCTTGATCAATTGCTTTCATATCTGGTTTAAATATATGTTTTCCTTTATTTAGTGAATGCATATTTTATAGTAAGTTCATATTGTTAAAAAACATGTAACATTCAGGCATTTATTACATGTAGATATATTCCGTGCTATATGATTATGGTTTTATATATGAATTCGACCCTTTATTATATATTCATATTCATTGCTTAGGTTCTTATTCTTTGATCTTTGCTGTAGTAATAAACAAGTTATCTTGTCATTTTCAATTATAAGTCAATGGATTTCAAGCAATTGATATGTTCTTTTGCTAAAACCGATATACTTTCTATGAGGTTTATAAACATGTGATTGAGAGTTAATTTTATGTGATTGGCTGGTTGGGATTACATTAGGTATGAATTATGTTGGTGATTCTGGACGCTCGTTGGCGACGTGAGGTAATCTTTGTCGGTGCTAATCTGGTTGACCATTTCTACAGAATTCGGTCCTAACTATTAACTCTATTCAAATGTCGACATTCAATAATCCAACAAGTGTTGAGATGTCGTAAAATCAACCAACAGAACTTCAGCCATTTTTCAATTTGCTCCCAATTATGTCATTGACAACACAATTAAAGAAATCGGCAAAATGTTTGTGTATATGCAAAAACATTTAACAAGAAATTATCCACCATAAGTCTTCTTGGGATAGTTCAATATTTAAATTATTTTAATAACGTATTGTACTTTTATATCTCAAACATTTTCCATTCTTATGTCTTTCTATGCGTCTGTTTGGTATTTTTAATTCATTCTCAGCTACTGCTACCTTATTCTGACTTCCCCCATTACATTTTGTTATTTTCATATTAATTTCGAATTGTCCCAGTTGAAGAATCCGTAGGAAAACCCCTGTCCATTTTGTTGGGCATTCGCCGAAAGGAAAAGCAGAGATTTGGGTTTGGAATGATGGAGTGACTTTTTAGATAATGACATATCTCAAAGTCTAAGATGCACACAGCGTTTGGGAGAATTAAAAAAGAAAAACAATCGTGTGCACGCGCACACCCACAAACACACACACACACACACACACACACACACACAAAAACAGACACACACACGCATACAATGAATAACACATTGATAGTTTCAGTTTTCTCAAGCGAAGTCGTTTTTAATTTTTATATCCGGGTTCTCAGATGTCTTGGCTTTTAACACATCGAGTGTTTTACAACGCAACCAACGGCAGGAAATTACTTGGCCGCGCATATTTTTGGAGGAAAAAATATTCCCCATTTTCTTCGGTCAGTCGACAGTGATTCACGTAAAAAATGGGATTTACGATACAGCTAATATTCTGGTTTTTGGTAGGAATGATAGAGTTTTAACTTAACACATTTTGTTCATATCTAAATTGGAGAAAATCTCAAGTTTCAAATGATAGAAAGAAAACAGAAATTATTAATATTTTACTGCCAATTTTTAATGCAATTTCCTAATTTTCATCGTGTTCCACAGTTTTCCACCATTTTCTTTTCAACACCACCTAATTGTCATCAGGTGTTGAAAATGATAAATCTGTGTATTACCCTTGCCACGGTTTAGAGAGGTCTTTCATGTTGGCTACCATCCAAGGCTAGAGTGTCCAGGCAGCCATTTTAAATAAACAGTTGATGAAGATAGAAGAGACAGGTAAATAAACGCTAACCGATTCTATTTTCTGCTTTAATAATAGTAAAGCTACTTACACTCCCAGAAAGAATGAGTAAACAGTTTTAAAGGAATAATTATTTTCTCATCTTATGAATTTCGTCTTCTGTCCCTTTGTATATATAATATATTTTACTAAGTAGGTACCACCAAAATATTCCTGTTTTTCGAAATGAAAGCAAATATTCGGTATCCCCGGTTCTAAAAGATTTTTTTTTGCAAAAAATCAGGCAATTATCCGATTCAATCAGAATTCTCAGGAATTATTTCTTAAGGAATGAAAGTTTTATTGAATAGGTTATGTGATTTAAAAAAAAAAACTTTGAGGGAATATTGGGGAATATGTTTCTTCCCTCACCTCTTTTCGATATCTCGTATGTACTTTTTAATTTATTTTGTGTTCATCCAATTTCTTTGCGTGTATATAAATATGAATCCCTAAATATTTTAAGGTTTATGCAATATCACGCTTACATGCGGAAAACTTGCCCAGTATTGTAACAAAATTTTTAAAAAAATGAATGCTGGGAGGCGAACCAGTAATCTGATTGTTTGAGAGCAACTACACCTTTTCTGCTATCAACGTCAATGATTTAACCTGTTTTGGTTTATGAATGAATTTCATTTACTAGTCTAAGATGCCTAGTATTATTTATTGTACAAATTATGCAAATGAGACACAGTATAGTACAACAGTCACTTTGCTTTCCATAAAGCAATGAAAAGAGTCAAGCATGTATGAAAGTAACATTAATCTTAAATAAACATTATTTACATGATTTCGTTGTTTCTTTATCTCCTGTAAAGAAGATTTTTTATAAAAGGAATCTAACCACATGAATGTGAACAGCAATGTTTAACGCAGTGAGAACATTCGTATAATGAATTAAAATCGTGGCAAACGGACATAAAAGAATTTTAAATTAAGGGGAAATAATGAAAATAAAACGAAACTACTTCAATGAATGCGGTTATCGTAACAAAATGTTTATATCGTTTAGCACATCACAATGTTTCCTTCCTATTTGTCGTCTTGTCTCTTTATATTCAGAGAGTATTCACATATATATAAATCTAGAATCATATATTCACATATATATATAAATCTAGAATCATGTATTCACATATATATAAATCTAGAATCAGGTATTCACATATATATAAATCTAGAATCACGTATTCACATATATATAAATCTAGAATCATGAATTCACATACATATATATAAATCTAGAATCATGTATTCACACATATATAAAACTAGAATCATGTATTCACACATATATAAAACTAGAATCATGTATTCACATATATATATATATATAAATCTAGAATCATGTATTAACAGATATATAAATCTAGAATCATGTATTCACATATATATAAATCTAGAATCACGTATTCACATATATATGCCCACACAAACCCGTAGTACGGAATGAATACATATTTATTTGGCAAATCCATATTGTAGATTTGTGTTAGAAAAATGCATTATTTCATAATGATTTAATATGCTTTATTTTATCAATCCTAAAGTCAATAATATTACTATATGGGGCAGAGTGTACTTTTATGATAATACTGTATTTTCCTTTCAGATATCTGTTAATTTGTCAGTGTATATGTTTTCGTATGTTTGTTTGACTGTATGAGAGTGTGTGTTTGCATACATGTGTGTGTTTGCGTACGTGTACGTATGAGTCTGTCTGCGCGCACGCGAGTGTTTCTTGATTCCCTTATCAACGAATGTCTCTTTTTTTACTGTCATCTAATAACCGCTAAGTGAATTATCTCGATGATTTTCAAAGAAGAAACACATAAGTGATGCAGATGGACATCGTTTTACAGTTAAAATAAGATCTGTGTCATTGAATCATTTGTGTTTCTCTTAAGAATAACCATGATGAACGAAAGTTTTAATTCTGAGAAGAAAATATTTTAATCCTTCCGGTAATTTGAAAACAAGGCTGAATTGCAGTAAAAGATCGGTGATGAAAGTAACACAAGTCTGAGACACATATACTACGGTAAGAAAGTCCAAACGTTTCCTGGTTCTATTAAACATATTAGCATCAGTCATATTTAATTTCTATGATAAAGCGTTTATTCCAGTTAAAAAATGTATTTATTGCAGAAGACGAAAATACTCATGTGAAAACATTTCAGACAAAACCATTGTTTATATTATAAGAAAAATATGTTGCGTAAGTGAGTTGTCGCCCTTGTAAACTGCACTCTTTAAGATCACGTATATCGTCAAACAAACCAATCACTAGGCAGAATCTGTTGGCAACATTATATAGAACGCTATTCTGTTCTTTTACTCTTCCTCTTTTCTGCCAAGATCTACTGTCTCTGGTTCTACTTGCACTTTGCCATTAGAGCCATACTATATTAGTAGGTAAACGAAATCATTCTACAAATGCTAAGGACTTCAGTTAAGTGGACTTATATTGTTTCATTATAATATAACCGCAAAGAGAACTATTTGCTTGCAACAAGAGCTATTATTTCTATAGTATTTGTCTATATGAACTTCAATAATATTCCTTTTAACTTCCAATTTGTGTTTCGTGTTCTTCCAGTATTGATATTATTTGCAGCTTAAATCGCCACAATATTTCAGAAATAAAAACATTTCAGATGAAAAATGCAAGAAAAGAACATAAGAAATGCAAAAAAATAAAAGAGTATAAAAAGAAATTAAAAAACTGATTTCGTTTATAAACAGATTTATCTTCCTTTGAAACATTCGTACAGGTAGAAAGTGATGTTGATTGAAACAGAGAAAAAATATAAAAAATATTTCAAATTATAAATTATTACAAATATAAATTGTTGTAAAATGCTACATGTATACAATTTGATCCTTGAATAAACATATAGAAAATATATATATGAAACCGAAAACGCTTCCACTTTGTTGAAATGACACACATGTGTCATTGATATCTGTGTTTATATACATTTATATATTTCTAAAGACCTTGCGACATTGCGATCAGTGTTTGTTGAATGAGCTGTACTTGATTATATGACATGTGTAGTGTTAGCATGGTTAACCATCGGCTGCACAGAATTGGAAGTTTTGGGGGCACAACGAGTTGACAGTCCATATCAGCGTTTGTCAGATCAGAATCTGAAGAAAGCTGTAAAAGAAAGAAAAACGCACATGAATTTTCTCATATCAAAGAAACGTCATTGAAAATGGTCATTTCAGTATAGCAAATGTAAGGCTGTGAAATATTTTCCATTTTCTATATAAATCCGTTCTATTATTTTGATACAAAGTCTGTAAATTAAGAATACATAATAAATTATATAAATTATATTCGGATATATTTAACTCACCGGCAATTGGAGAAGGAACTTCAAGTTTTCCACGTAAATGTAAGTCGTGTGAAGATTGCAATAAAAGATGCCGTCATTGGTGTCAGGCAGAGAGGCACAGTATTTTGGAAAATGGCATTGGAGACCGATTTTTCTTGCAGACTCGCACACAATATTATATTCGATATTCAAATGTTGTTTTATCAGATTTAAATATTGACTGACTGCTTTACTCATGTTGAGTATTGCCTCCTGGAATACAAATAGCATGTGAAATTTTAAAATCGTAATCAATCATAGATAATTTCTAAAGAATTTTGCGCTGAAGTGAGCGGCCGACAATTAGTGAGATATTAAAAGTTTATTTCATACTGATTCTATGTTTTAGAAAATGATACATTTTAATTTTTCCACTTAAACAGTAAATTGAAGTTTGGAAAAATATTTATATTATCAGAATTAAAATAAAGACAAAAATTCAAGAAGGAATTTGAAAATTACCTGGACAGATATGACGTCCTGAAAATTCAATTTACTTTTCATGATCACCTGTGGCATTTGTGAACCCACTCTGGTCTTCAGCATGCTGACGAATTCGTTGCAGTCGGTTGTGAAGAAACGTGGAACGTGTTTACACTACAAACAACACAAAAGCAAACATTTCGTATATTTTTTCTGGTAAGATTTTTTAGCATTGAAAGCAGAGATTAAAATATAAAAAACTCAAGGGTCAATTTTTAAGCATTAATAAATCAGGAAACACATATTATATGAAAATCTATTTAAAATTATTAATCAATGATTTTATCTGAAATGAACAAAGTCTGGAATTAATTTATGAAATTTAATTATAAAGTTTTAGGGTCAAAGATGATTCCGTGAAATCTTAGTAAGAATGGGAAACACTTACATAATTGTGAAATGTAATATTTATTGCCGTCAATGTCAGTGCGGTGATTTCTGAGGCTAAATGTATATCTCTTTTTAAGTCTTTCCTGTTTGTTTCGTCTCTAGTCAATGTTGGTGCCCCATGGATGAAATACACAAACGCAGCCAATATAATCACGACCGAGGCAGAATAATTCTTGACAAGATACACTGTAAGAAAGAAAAGAGAAATATAATCAAGAAACTTTCAAAAAGATAAATAAATTATAAATACGAAACGATTTTTATAATATAATCAATAAAATTCAATTGAAAAACTAACAAGACACGTGTCGGTCACTTACTTATTCTTTTAGTATACAATATAAATAATGATTAGCAAACGATCAATATGACTTTCTTTTACAGCACGATGTCACCGGATATATTTGACTCAGGCAGTTGATGAAAGATACAAGTCGATTAGTTGATATCAAGCAAGGATTTGTCGAAACAATTCTTTCGAGCGGAGAACTTTACAGATCTATTCATCGGATGACAATGTTTTGGTCTTAGTGAAAAGCCTGCTCATATATATATATATATAGGAGAGATCTAAAAATTCCATCGTGATATTTAGATTTTTGAGTGGTAGATGTATTACTTTTCGGAAACTGAAATCTTACCCACTCTCGTAGTAAAAAAAAAGTAACGTATTAATATGAAACTGATTCAGGATGTTAACCACGAGTTTTGTCAAGTAAAAAGCAGTGGGGAAACGTCCGTGTTTTTAGTTACTTTTTCGTCGATAGAAAAATACAGATTTCAGTTTCAATTGTGGAGGCGAATTATGACGAAAACTTCTTATTACAATGTTGTACAGTGAGAGTTGCAGATTTTGTGACCGCTGAAATCTCGGGTATGTTTCATTTGCCTTCGATTAACTGATATCAAAGAAGAGAAACCTACATGAGAAAGACTTCTATTTCTTTTTAATTAAATACATGTATGTATTTTTCATTGCACTTAATTTTACACTGACAATTCTCTTAATGTTTCTTTTTAATTAATTAATTTCCTTGCTTCAAGTGATGTTCTGATTGTCTATCGCAATAATTCGACACGTTTTCTATTAATATTTTTTCTTTCGCCTACTTCCGATTATTGTTCTGAGTAACTCTTTTTATAATTCTGAATATATTCTTGTTGTTAACACACACACACACGCTCTCATATATATATATATATATATATATATATATATATATATATATATATATATATATATAAATTGATAGAAAAATACCGATTTTAGTTTCATGTGTGGAGGCGAATATTTTGAAAAGTTCTTATCGTAAATTTATAGAATGCTGCTGCGTGCTCATGTGGCCGCTAAAATAGCTGAAATGTTTCGATTGGCGTCAATTAACTGACAGCAAAGAAGAGAAACCTACATGAGAAAGACTTCCATTTCTTTTTAATTAAACGCATGTATTCATTTTTTATTGCACTGACAAATCTGTTAATCATTTTTTTTAATTAATTTCTTTGCCTCGATTTCTGTTCATATTGTCTTTTTAATAATTCTAATTTTTCTATTAATATTTTCTTTTGTGAATAGTTTCCTACTGATTATTGTTCTGGTGGAAGTTTTTTACAATTCTGAATATTTTCTTGTCAGTAAATCACACGTACACACACATACACGCCCCCATATATATATATATATATATATATATATATATATATATATATATATATATTATATATATATATATATATATATATATATATCACAGTTTCGAGTACTTATAACAAAATATTGCGATAGTAACTCAACAGACCTAAAACTGATATAATTATAATTTTATTTCTACCTTTATTAATATGAAAACTTACCTTGATTCTTCTGACAGGTACAATATGTGCTTAAATATCTACTAGTATTTACTATATATCAATGTCTTTATTAGTATTTATTTGATCTTGTCGAATTTTCAAACAAGTTCCATTGAATGTCTCTCTTTGGAGATTACATCACAATATCTTTCATTAATACACGAGCATGTTTAAAGCCATATTATTGCCGATTTTTATTTATACCAGAGATTTTCATTCCTTTCAAGGATCTTCTGTTTTTCAAAATTATACCGAAGACATTTCTGGATTATTAGAAGGACACGAATATCGTCATTGCAGCTGTTGTTTTCATGTTCTGCACGTTTTACTTTTTCCATCAAAATTCAGATAATTAACTACTTTTCACTTTATTTTGATTTTAGTTATGTTTAGCTGGAAGAAGAAGATTTATGCTGCTACTTCTGATGATGATGATGATGATGAAATGTTAAAAGCTGAATCCTAAGGTTTTATCTTGCTTCACAGGAACCATGAATGCCAGCTTGAAATTGCCAAGTACACATACTAAAACATTGTGTTAAACCCAAATACAGATTCTGTGATAAATATCCAGAATCAATTGTCCGTCTTATATCAGGTTTCACGTTGTTAGCACACACTGAATATAAATCTTTAACACAATTTACATTACCTTCTTCCATTTAATGTTTCTCTGTGGAGATTACGTCACAGTATGTTTCATTATACACCAGCATGTTTTTCGCCGTATTCTTGTTGTTTTTTGTTTTTGTTTTTTTGTTTTTAATTTATATTGTGGTCGAGAGGTTTCCATTTCTTTCACAGATTTCCTGTTCTTCAAATTTATACAAAAGAAATTTCTGGATTATTCAAAGTGCATGAATAATCTTCAGTGAAACTATTCTCTTCATGTTCTACACATTTTAATTTTTCTCTCAAAATGCAGTAATTGACTGGCTTTTCATTTGATTTCCATTTTAGTGGTTTTATGCTAGAAGAAGAAGAAGAAAGAAGTAAATAAAGAAGAAGAAGGATGATGATGATGATGATGATGATGATGATGATGATGATGATGGGTTAAAAGCTGAAACCTATGGTTTTATTCTTGCTTCACATGAACAATGCTTGCCGTCTATAAATTACCAAGAACATTGTGTTAACCCGAAATGCAGTTTCTGTGATTCATATTCAGAAACAATTGGCCATTTCGTCTCAGGTTGCACGGTGTTAGTACACACTGAATATAAAACGTGGCATGAAATTATTCACAAATGATGGAACTTATTATAAATATTTTCCTTTTTTAAAGTCATAGCAAAAATGTATATGTATATGTATTACCCACTCCCATAACTAATTGTACAAAAACTCTATAATTTCAATTTGGGGCAGATTAGTGATTATATTAGTTAAAAGCACAAGGCTTTAAGGAAACCAAACATATTTTTTTTTTTTTTTTACTTGGAACACTGAAAATCATCTCCGAATTGTAATATACAACACTCAATAAAACAAAAATATTATTTAATTTCAAATGCTTTTAATTGCTTTTATTTATTTTAATAACATGGACAATATTGTCTGAAAGCAAAAAGATTTTTCAGGTTTGGCGTCTTTTTCGTCATGCTATGCTCTTTTTCAGCAATCTCACGGAAGTACTTTCATTTCCATTGGTACATGGTTTAGCGTCTCTTTCACAAAAAAATTAAAAAAAAATGTTTCCTCTAATACGATTCATAGCTAAATAAATGCATTTCTACATTTGTACAATGAGATGTTTCGACAATTCAACTCGTTGTACCTACCTTTCACCATTGTCCCTACGTCGCAAAAAAGAAAAAAAAATCAATACTGAGATAGTGAGAGAGAAATAGAAGAAAGAGAGTGAAAGAGAGAGAGAGAGAGAAAAAATAACGGAGAAAAATAAAAGAGAGTGAGGGGAAATATAATTTTTTTCTTTCTTGTTTATTTAATGTCTTGTTTCTAAGTGTACTATGTAGAACTTACAAAACAACATAATCGAAAAAAGTCTTCAATTTGCATTCACTTGAAAAATCATTTTTTTTAAATAGCAGCGAAAATTGTCTCATAATTTGTAGCTATTTATGGTTTAGCCTCGATTCCCAAACTCCTCCAACAGTTTTCTATAAATAAATATTCCATGCCGCAAATAATGAAATGATAAAAAATTCTGTCATATAAAAATTCGTAAGATTTTGAAAATAGAAGTTTAATGAATGTTTTTTCGTTTCTTGACAATCTTCGATGCAAAATAATCCGCACTACTTTAGTATTTTAATTGATAAGTGAGACTAATGAAAAAATATAGACATGTTAAAATTTTTTTCAAACCTTTTCTGGTATGAAAATATTTAAACATGTTTATACTTTTTCATTAGTTAATAGCAAAAAAAAAAAAAAAAAAAAAAAAAATCAGCGGGGAGACCGTTTTGGACTCTATTGAGACTGAAAAGTGATGAATGGGCAGCTCCTGTCTGAATATGACAGCAGTACTCAAATTTTAAGCTATTTCTGTCTCTTTCTATAGGTTTACATCTTGGCGCTCATAATTTTACTATGGAGCATAGTATGGGATTCTCATTTTGCGAAATATGCACAGGTCTTTACGCAGAAAATCACAGACACACCTCCTTTGTATATAAAAATATATTATAAATCAATCTTTGATCTTGATTCAAAACAATGGCCGACATAAAATGAACATTTATAATGGTAAATCATCCATTTTACTGGAGTCGAAGACAAGTGGAAATAAACAGACGGATATTTATTGAACAATAACTGATTTTATTTACACGTGTTATCCTTTTTATAGAAAGTAAAGCGACAATAGTCAGCGAAACGAACAATGCAGATTAACAGCATAGCAAGCGATGTTCATTCATGAGTAGTAAACACTGCTTTATCTGACAAATATGTCTCTGACGTTGAAATAAGAAAAGGTGTGACTTCTCTGAACTAATCAGATTATAGTGTCCTATTGATGCGACCTTCTAAACATCACCGTTTTAAAACATTCAATTTTGATTTTCTGACGATTAAAACTCTGTAATTAAAATGGGTATTACACACACACACACAAACACACACACACACACACGCATATATATCGTTAAGTTTTTGTTTAGTTTTCCTTGTGTTCGAACAAGAGCTTTCTTTTCCGGACAAAGAGTGTGTAAAAACTGTCCAAATGTTTTATAGTTCCGAGCGCTTTCGGCTATACGTTTATCAAGAATAATTCAATTTTTCAGCTTAATTGAATGTGTGTTTCATTATGTGTATGTTTTGGTGTGTTATAGAGATGTTTTAATTTCCGAACATGGTTAACACATTGTAGTCTTGTTCGTAGTTAATATTGTTAACAGTTTTTACACATTCTTTGTCCAGAAAAGAAAACTCTTGTTCGATCGCAAGAAAAATTGAATAAAAAATTTAACCATATAACCTTGCCTGTCGTTTTTCATGAAACATATATATATATATATATATATATATATATATATATATATATATATATATATATATATAGATAATATTAGTGGTCAATGCATATTTATCTAGATATATATATATATACAAATATATACACACACACACACACACACACACACATATATATATATATATATATATATATATATATATATATATATATATATATATCCAAATAAATTCCCAAGAGGATAGAATACAGGTAGAACTCAATGTCCAGGACATAGAATTTGGAGGTCTGATGAATTGGGTCGTGATTACGATTCAAATGTAATAGACTATATCCATGTAATATCAGTGTTTGAACCTTCATATATACATATATATATATATATATATATATATATATATATATATATATATATATATATATATATATATATATATATATATACCTGAAGAAGGCCATGCTAGTCGAAACTAGGCCGAAACTAGTAGATGAAACTAATTGAAATAATAAAAACGAAAGAATATTAATATACAACCCAGTGTGTCTGAAGATTTTAATTTTTTAACATTTTTTATTTTTCAAAACAAAATAAAAATTCGACAGACACATAGTCGCAAAAGAAAGAGCTATAGAGTGGTATAACCCATTCGACATCTATTAAATTTTCAGCACTTTAATATTAACTCGATAAATATAAATGTTCAGTTTTTTTTTTTCCAGATTAGCAATCACATAAATCACAGTAATCACATTGAACCATGCCGCACGGCTGTGTTGAATATTCGATGCTCATAGCAATCAAATCAAAACAACATTTAAGTATAATCACTATCCTTCGACAATGAACAGGATGAAAATATCAAAATTAACGACATGGAGAATTTTGCAAACGTTTGGTTAATTTATGTCTCTTTGTTGTTATATTTCCACAGAAATAAATCGAAAAGTAGTTAGTCGTTTATATTAGTAGGTATGATTTTATATTAAAAATCCTGATCACTTTCCTTTATGAAAGAAATTGTGACAAGCGATGAAATGTGGCTAATGTACAACAACATGTAACGCAGGTGAGCAGAGATCAAACAAAATGATGAAAGACTAAACAGATAAAAAGTCCTGTCTTCGTCGATCGTAGGAGGTAATATTCCGTATAAATTGGGATTGGAAAGAAGTTCTCTTCAAAGAGATTATCAATATTATCGAAGATTGATCAATTGGCAGAAAGCATCCGAAATATGTTCGCTGAAAGGAACTGATATTTAATCCGAATTTTGTTCAATAAGTGATTTCGAAAATGTTTATATTGGTTAAACATATTTCAAAAAATAAATTTTTCTTGATCCATTATTTAAATTTTGTTATCTAAACCAAAATATAATTCATGTATATAAAAAGAAATCAAATATTAATTAATAATATAATAAATCAGGTTATTAACGAACAGAGAATAAAATACGAATTGTAGCCTTTCGATAGCGAGCGAAAAAGAAACTACACGATTTTGTATTTAATTATAAAAAATATTTAAAAATTCAGCCCGATTAAAATATTTGATGAAGTTTAAATCACATCTCAAGTCGATAACAGACAAAGCCTGAATATACTTTATCGGAATATGAAATCAAACTTATTTCAGCGATGAATGTCTGCTATGATGACCACTTGAGGCAGAGATAAACATGATCAGATATTCAAGATGGTCATTTATTGATTGCAATTTAGAGTTGAACACCAATGGAAGCCGTGTAGATAATAAACAAGAAATCAAAGATTTCAAACGTCTTCTTAGAACAAGTATTGAAAGCGGTGAGGGATGATAAACAGGTCCTACATTATAATGGAAGGATGAAATAATGAAGCTGCCGGAAATATATAAGAAGGTAATGTTGAAGCGTGTTAAAGATTTATATTCAATGTGTGCTAAAACCGTGCAACCTGATACGAAATGGTCAATTGTTTCTGGATATTGCTAGGAATCGAAGAGCCGGGTTCGAATCCTTGTCGATTCCATTATATTTACTTACGTGAATATAATGGGAAATAATATAATATATTTGGGAAATAGACCGGGTTCTATAACCTTAGATGGCAACTGGTCTACCGCAGAAAGAAATGGCAACTATATATATATATATATATATATATAGAGAGAGAGAGAGAGAGAGAGACAGACAGACAGACAGAGGGAGACAGAGAGACAGAGACAGAGAGAGACAGACAGAAAGAGCGAGAGACCAATAGAGAGTGTCTGGTAACTTAGTTGCTCTTCGCCTCAATGATATGATACTTGCGTTCGGGGAGGATGCGCACTGCTGATGAGTCCCAAATTTCATTTCAATTTAGCAATAGTTGATCAGGGTTTGGCTTCCTTTTGACCTGAAATGAAGAAAATTGGTTTCACACTCTTTTCTCGTTAATCTTTATTAATCTGCCTGTAACTTCATTTGCTGTACAATAAATATATCTTGCCACTGAAGATGATTTTGATCCCAGAACACTAGCTTCTTTGAATTTCATAGTTGTGTTATCAAATCCCGCTAAGTAAACAGAAAATAACTTTGAGTAAAAATTAACAAGAAGTATCTTGAAATCAAGAGACTTGGGAAAAATATGCAGTGGAAAGGGAAGTAATATTAATAATGCAGGAAACTATTATTAAAAACATAAATTAATAGATAAACTTTAAGACAAATCTATTAAAAAAAATGTAGTTGTTTATCTAAAAAGAAATTCTTTCTCGTGTTGGCTTATTACAAAAGACAGTTATAACAGCAATCGACACAAGAAACTATTTTAAAAAGATAGCAGTTTTGTCTTTGTACAATTAATTGCAAAAAAATTTGAAGATATGTGCTTATGTAAAAGAAATGAATGTCTTTCGTGTGTAGTTTTCTCTTCTCTCTTAGGTAATCAAGCCCAAATGAAACATATCCGTGATTTCAGCGACCACTAAAGCACACAAACGTTATCTTAACACGCCGTTTCCACACATGAAACTAAAATCTGTATTTTTTTTTTCTGTAGACGAAAATGCAAGTGAAAGCATGAATGTTTTCCTACTGATTTTAACATGAAAAAAGTCCTCATGAATATTATAAACCAGTTTCTCGTTCATACGCATCAAGATTTACTTCCATATACGTGGGTGGCTAGGATTCCACATACATATAATATTATTATTATTATTATTATTATTATTATTATTATTTTATTTCCCTTGATTTACACATTTTATTTCTCTTGATGTACACATTTCTTTCCAGGTCCCGGCCAGAGATCTAAGGTTACACATGACATGACATTTTCCACTGACAAAAAAACAAAAAAAACAAACATATATTTTACGTAGATAATGCCCTTCGTGGGATGTACTCGTGAGAACAATTTTTTGTATTTCTTTAACGCATGGGCGTTCAGGAATCCCTTCAATTAGTCGACTGGAATCTATTCCAACCAACCCCACTGAATGCAATACTCAATTATTATTATTATTATTATTATTATTATTATTATTATTATTATTATTATTATTCGTGTACTTTGAATAACCCAGAAATGTCTTCGATATAATTCTGAAGAACAGAAGATCAGTGAAAGAAATGTAAATCTCTGGAAGACGGTATAAATAAAAATCAGAAAGAATACAGCGTAAAACATGCTGATGTATTAAAAAAACATACTGTGATGTAATCTCCAAAAAGAGACATTCAATGGAACTTGTTTGAAAATTCGACAAGGCCAAATAAATAATAATAAAGACATTGATATAAAGGAAATACTAGTAAATAGTTAAAGATCTACCAGGTGTAAATAGATGCGAAATCCACCGAGCAATCAGCATATAACCCTCATAACAAACCTCATCATCCGTATTTTGATGTGCGCAGCAGAATCAGTCCAGAGACAGGACAAGAACAGTGCGCGTTCGTTAAAGACACTGGAACAAGGAACGCGATATTCTTGCTCAGAATGTCATCAGAAAGAGCAATACAAATGCAGAAGAACATTCACCTATATTTTATAGATTACGCAAAGGCATTCGTAAGTTTACTCCACAAAGATCTGTTAGAACTACTCAGCAACCCTGACATATTCGGGAAAGACATTAGAATAATAAGAAAAATCTCTACTGGGAGTAAACGACCTGTATAAACATAAAACAAAAATGAGTTCAGCAGATATACAAAATAGAAAGGGGCGTAAGGCAAGGGTATGTCTTCTCACCGGACTTATTCAACCTATACATTGAGGTAATTCTGAAAGAACTGGAAATCCTACCAGGATTCATCATTGGCGGCCACAATCTTAACAACATAAGATACGCAGATGACACAGTGCTGATAGCAGACACAGAAAGGAAGCTACCAAACCTCCTACAGAAGTTTGAGAAGGAGATCGAGAAGAAGGAACTACTCATAAACTACAAGAAGACAGAATAAATGGTCACCAACAAAAAGATGAGCCCGAAATGCGATTTACAGGTCGAGCACACTAAAATCAAGCAGGTGCGGAAATTTAAATATCTGGGAAGTGTTGTGACAGAGGACGCTAAGCGAGATGCTGAGAGTCGAATACGTATTGGGATGGGCAAAGACGCATTCCAAAAGCTAGGGTGACGTTGGTAACAAAGTAAAGAGTACTGAACTGCTACGTGGTATCTGTCCTCCTTTACGGCAGCAAATGTAGGACGGTCTCCTCAAAGATGAAGAAGAGACTCGAGGCAACGGAGGTATGGTTTTACAGAAAGATGCTAAAGTTACCATCGACCAAAGATGTGAGCAGCGATGAGGTTTTGGAGGGGATCCAAACAAAGAGGAAACATATACTTTACATTAGAAAGAGGCAGGTGAAAATTCTAGGACACCTAATGAGAAAGGAGGGCTTTGAAAATCTGATACTCACAGTATGGATATAGGGAAAGAGAGACCAGGGAAAGCAACGCGTGACGTACTTAACGGACATAGGCAAGGACACAGCAGTACAGAGTTTAGGAGAAATAACAAAAAGGTTAAACTTACCGAGAACCACAAGGGACAGGAAGAAATAGTAAACCATTATCACCTTCGTCATGAAGGGACACTTCACATAAAAGAAGTTTTTACCTGGCGGTGGAATTAGGCTATGTTTTCGTCGTCATAAAGGTAGAAATAAAATTATGTTTATATCAATTTTAGGTCTTTTGAGTTACTATCGTAACATTTGTTTATAAGTTTTCGAAACGGCGCGTGCAAAAACATTCATTCCACTTTAACAATAGGTGCTTAAAATTTGGTTTCACTTGAAGAGGAAATAAGGAACATTGCTTTCCCATTTGTTTCCTCATAAATAAAAAAAATCGAAAGAAGCCATGTTACTAAGGTATTTATAAAACACTTTACAATAAACGCGTATCTTTAAGAAAATATTTAGAATTATAAACAAAAGTTATTCAGAAAAATAATCGAAATTCGGAAACTATTCACAAAAAGAAAAAATATTAATAGAAAATGTGTCGAATTATTATTACATTATTATTATTATTATTATTATTATTATTATTATTATTATTATTATTATTATTACATTATTATTATTATTATTATTATTATTATTATTATTATTATTACATTATTATTATTATTATTATTATTATTATTAATATTATTATTATTATTATTATTATTATTTTTATTATTATTATTACATTATTATTATTATTATTACATTATTATTATTATTATTACATTATTATTATTATTATTATTATTACATTATTATTATTAAATTATTATTATTATTACATTATTATTATTATTATTACATTATTATTATTATTACTTTATTATTATTATTATTATTATTATTATTATTATTATTATTATTATTATTATTATTATTATCATTATTATTATTATTATTACTATAGAACATTATGCTGGTGTATTAATGAAACATACAGTGAGGTAATCTCCAAAGAGAGACATTAAATGGAACTGGTCTGAAAATCGACAAGAACAAATCAATAATAATAAAGACATTGATATAAAGGATATACAAGTAAATATTTAAGCTCATTTTGTACCTGTCAAATGAATCAAGGTAAGTTGTCATATTCATAAAGGTAGAAATAAAATTATGATTATATCAGTTTTAGAACTTTGGAGTTATGTTCTAGAAACGGCGATTTTGATATATATATATATATATATATATATATATATATATATATATATATATATATATATATATATAAATATATATATATGGGGGGGGGGTTTACCGACAAGAAAATATTCAGAATAATAAAAAAAAATGTTACTCAGACAAGATTATTTACAAAAAGAAAAAATATTAATAGAAAATGTAACGATTTATTCGAAAAGACAAAAAAATAAAACCCCAAACAATAAGAGATTTCTCATTGTAAAATTAAGCGCAATGAAAAATGCATGCATGTATTTAATTAAAAAACAAATGGAAGTCTTTCTCAGGTAGCTTTCTCTTCTTTGATATCAGTTAATCGAGGTCAACTCAAACATGCCCGAAATTTCAACGGTCACAATATCTGCCACTCTCACTACAACTTTGTGATAGGAAATGCTCTTAACAATTCGCCTCCACACTTGAAACTAAAATCCGTATTTTTCTATCGACGAAAGTGCAACTGAAAACACGAACGTTTTCCAACTGCTTTTTACTTGCAAAAGTCGTCTTCAACATCCTGAATCAGTTTGGCATAAATACGACCTTTTTTTTACTTTTATATACGGGGGTGGGTAAGATGTGAATGTTAAGACTTCCACACAAAAATCTAAATATGACAACGGATTTTTCAGATTGTCCTCTATATAAGAACAGGTTTTCACCAACTACAAACATTGCGATCTTACCAATCGATGTGTAAAGATCTCTGCTCGAAAGAATTGTTTTAACAATACATACTTGATATCAACTAATCGACTTGTATCTTTCATCAACTGTCTGTGCCAAATATATCCGATCACATCGTCATATTGATCGTTGGCTAATCATCTTTAATATTGTATACTGATAGAATAAGTAAGTGGTCGACACGTGTCTTGTTAGTTTTTCAATTGAATTTTATTGATTATATTATAAAAATCGTTTCGTATTTATAATTGATTTATCTCTTTGACAGTTTCTTGATTATATTTCTCTTTTCTTTCTTACAGTGCATCTTGTCAAAAGTCATTCTGCCTTCGTCGTCGTTATATTGGCTGCGTGTGTGTCACTCATCCATGGGGCACCAACACCGACTACAGACGAAACAAACAAGAAAGACTTAAAAAGAGACATAGATTTAGCCTCACAAATCACCGCACTGACATTGACGGCAATAAACATTACATTTCAAAGTTATGTAAGTGTTTCCTTTACTTATAAAGATTTCACGGAATCATCTCAGATCCTAAAATATTATGCTTAAATTTCATAAATTGATTCCAAGCTTCGTTCATTTGAGACAAATTCATTGATTAATAATTTTACATAGGTTCTTATATAATATGCATTTATTATATGACTTATTAATTTTGTAAACATTGAACGTTGAGTCTTTTATATTTCATCTCTGCTTTCAATGCCAAAATATCTTATTAGAAATGATATATGTAATATTTGCTTTTGTGTTGTTTGTAGTGTAAACACGTTCCACGGTACTTCACAACCGACTGCAACGAATTCGTCAGCATGCTGAAGACTGGAGTTGATTCACAAATGCCACAGGTGATCATGGAAAGTAAATTAAATTTTCGGGACGGCATATCTTTCCAGGTAATTTTCAAATTCCTTCTTGAATTTTGGTCTTTATTTGAATTCTAAAAATACGAATAATTTTCCCAAATTCAATTTACTGTTTAAGTGAAAAAATAAAAATATATCATTTTCTAAAACACTGAATCAGTATGAAATAAACTTTTTATATTTCACTAATTGCCGGCCGCTCACTTCTGCGCCAAAATTTTCAGAAAGTATTAAAGATATCTTTCATTAATTAAGATTTTGAAATTTCGCATTTTCATTTGTTTCTATTCCAGGAAGCTTTAAGCAACATGAGTCAAGCAGTCAATCAGTATTTGAATCTGATAAAACAGCATTTGGATATCGAATATAACATTGTCTGTGAACCTGCAAGAAAAATCGAACTCGAATGTCATTTTCCGGAATTCTGTGCCACTCTGCCTGAAACCAATGACGCCATTCTTTATTGCAATCTTCATACGACTTATACTTACATGGAAAACTTGAAGTTCCTTCTCCAATTGCCGGTGAGTTCATTGTATCCGAAAATAATTTATATAATTCATTACATCTCATTAATTTGCAGACATTTTATTTATTTTCATTTCTTTCTCAAAATAATGGAACGGATTGATATAGAAAATGGAAAATATTTCACAGACTAAGATTTGCTGACATGACGATTTTTGATAACGTTTCTTTGATATGAGAAAATTCATGTGCGTTTTTCTTTCTTTTACAGCTTTCAGATTCTGATCTGACAAACGCTGATATGGACAGTCAACTCAGTGTACCCTCAAACCTCCCAGAACTGTACGGCCGATGGTTAACCATGCTAACACTACACATGTCATATAATCAAGTACAGCTCATTCAACAAACACTGACCGCAATGTCGGATGGTCTTTAGAAATGTGTATGTAAACACAGATATCAATGACACATGTGTGTCATTTCATCAATGTGGAAGCGTTTTCGACTTCAGATATATTTTTTGATATATCTTTATTCAAGGATCAAATTGTATACACGTACCATTTTAAAACAATTTCTATTGATAATCATTTATAAAATTTATAAATTAAAAAAAAAAAATTTTTTTCATCATTTCAATCAACATCACTTTCTACCTGTACGAATATTTGAAAGGAAAATAAATCTGTTTATAAACGAAATGTTTTTTTAATTTATTTTTATCTTCTTTTATTTTCTTGCATTTTTGGGCTGAAATGTTTTTATGTTTGAAATATAAAAAATTTCTGTAGGATTTCCACCTTAGTGTTTCTGTCTTCTGCAATAAACATTTTTTTTTAATTGGAATTGCACTTTATTATAAAAACTAAATATTATTGATGCTAATTGAACGAGAAAACATTTGGATTCGTTTACTGTAGTATGTGTTTCAGATTTGTATTACTTTCCTCATTGATCTTCTACAATTCAGCCTCGTTATCATATTACCGGAAGTATTAAAATTTTCGTTTTACAGGCCATCATAATTTTTCTTAAGCGAAAAACAATTTCAATGCGCAGATCATATTTTAACTGTAAAACGATGCCCATGTTCATCAATTCACGGAGAGACTTTTGTGTTCGTTCAATTGAAAATAAGCAATATACTTCACTTGACGTCGATTAGAATAGAGGAAAGAGTCATTCATTTATAAGGGATTCCAAAAAAAGGTATTCACGCGTGTGCAAACACACACGCCCACCGTCACATAAACAATCATACAGAAACACATACACTGACAGATAGTTGTTAGGAAAGTATAGTATTCTCTTAAAATTTCTCTCTATCACATACAGTAATGTCCTTTTCTCAATTAATGATTGATAAAATAAAGCATACTAAAACATTATGAAATAATCCATTTTTCTCACACAAATCTACAATATGGATTTACCTGACAAATATGTAGTCATACGTAATATAATTTTTGTGTGCATATGTATGTGAATATATACATTTCTCTCTGAATATACAGCAACCCAACGAGCACTATGAAGTGAATATTCCTATATGCTAATTGATATAAACATAATCTCTTTTTACCATACACTTACCTGAGTGAAGTAGTTTCGATTTTTCATTATTTCCTCTTGCATTAAAATTATTTTATGTCCGTTTGAAGTGATTTAAATTCATTAGTGGAATATTTTCATTACTTTAAACATTAGCGTTCATATTCAAGTTTTCCGTATGTGCACGTGATGCTGGATAAACCTTTTCTGAAATAAAATATCTAGAGATTTTTCTTTATATAAGTGCAAAGAAATTGGATGAACACACTCCAAATTAAAAAGTACACACGAGATATACAAATGTGTGTGGGGTCAGAAACAGACTCGCCAATATTTACCCAAAGTTTTTGTTTAAATAACAATTTAATAGAACTTTCATTCATCCCTAAATCAGTCCTGAAAATTACGTTTGCTTCGGATAATTGCTTGATCTTTGTAAAAGATTTTAGAACTGGGGATACCGAACATTTGCTTTCATTTCGGAAAAATTTAAATGCCTAAAATGCCTGGCCGCATACACAATTCCGGAAAATCCTCGTTGAAAACACATCTATACTTAAACATGAAAACAATAAACAAAAACTAAAATTTCTTGAAGCTATATACATAAAACAGTTGAAACCTAACCTGAACAAAATAAACTATGATATCTCCACAAATATTCTTAAATGCCTATAATTGGTAACAGGGGCCATTGGTTTATATCAACGATTTCCCATACTTAATACTTCTCGAATTCACTCTCGCGTGGTCATGTATGACGTCATGAGCTGCGATGCGATTTTCGCTTCCAGGGTCTTGCATGCATGAGTTTGTCGTTGCTTGGAAATCTTCCATGTAAACAGAAACAGACTATCATTATTGTTTTGTTCGCGTATTGATCAATATATTGTAATGTAATTGTCATCTTTGATAATGGCTTATGTAAGTCGAAAGCTTAGATAGGATTAAAAAATATGTCTCAATATGGTGATTTTCTTTCTTCGTTTAATGATAATGTTATTAAACTTAGCAGACGTTATGAAAGGAATTTACATAAAATGAATAGTCAACACATGTCTATATTATTTAATGAAACATGCATCAACGAAAAAATGCTGCTTAAGTACACACAATTTAAATATATATATATATATATATATATATATATATATATATATATATATATATATATATATATATGAATAAAGGGTGTTCCAATAACTTGGACCGTTTTTCAATGTGAATTAAGTTTAATCGTCTAGTGGACATTCGGGCTATATCATTTATCACCCGTAATTGCAATGATTTAAATACCATGATGCAATACAGAAATAAATAAATTTTCACCAATAACAATTTACTACTGACTTTAAATATATATATATATATATATATATTGTTAAAACAGGGAACATTTTATCAATCAAAAATGTTAGATACAAAAAAACCGGCTCGATTAAAGTAGACAATTTAGGTACCTTTCGTCCGACGCTTTTTCAGAAGAAACAAAATCGTCGGAATTAAGATAACCTACTGAAAGAAAACAAACCTCCTTGCTAAAAAAAGACAAGGGGAAAGGGAAAAAATTTAAAGTTGCCCAAAACGAGGCAAACACTCGCCGAAGAGTGTCAGTTTGTGTTTCAGTTCTTTCTGCCTACACAGAATCGGACGAGACGTTTTGATAACAACCACCACGAAGATGTTAAGATGAAGTTTCGTCTGAGCTCTGTTCAGTACAGAGAAGACATCCGCTGAATAATTGAACCCACAACATATTGAGAACTTCCCTCGACAAACATCAACTAGATTTTATTTTATAACCAAGAATCTCAAGTCGATAGCCTGCAAAAAAGCTGGCAGACATTGACTATATTGATGAACTAGTAATCACTGCATACGCCATTACCAATGTCACAATTCTCCTACATCATCTAGAAAATGCCGCCAACGATATTGGACTCTTTGCCAATGAATCTGAAACTGAATTCATAGACTTCAACTAGGAAGGGTCAATACAAATTGTCTCGAAATAAATTCTACTGAACTAAATTCTATTTAAAAGGATGTGAAAATTCGCATAGTTAAAGCCTGCGACGCCTTGAATAAAATGTATGTAATCTGGAAATCTGCTCTACCAGACAACCTCAAGCGAAGACACTTTCGAGCCATTGTAGGGGTAGTGTTAATGTATGATGTCACTGCTTGGGTATAAACTAAAACCCGAGCGTCTGAGATTGATGGAACCTATAGTCGGATTCTGAGAGCTATATTAACATCTCTTGGTGACAACATCCAAATAAATCACAGCTTTATGAACCCATCCCTGATATTTCTACAGTCATAATCGAACGCAGAATGCACATTGCAGAACCCTGCAGGCGAGAAAAAAGACCTCGAGAGTGATTTACTCCTTTGAACACCTAGCCATGAATCAAGACTGCTTTGTTGTCCAGCAACCACTTATATTGACCAGCTATAGGGCACAGAATCCAACCCTAATGACCTTACGACCTTGATGCAGGACCATGATGGTTGACGTAGTAACGTCATGAATGTCCGAGCTAGCTCGACCGAATATAATAATATATTAATTATTTGTAATAAAAATAAACTCTCTAAATAACACTTATTTAAATGGAAAACAGTCGATATATATCACATCTTTAGAAATATGTATTTTCATGAATAAAGATAATGAATGAATGAAAATATACCGTATTTTTCACAATATAAGTCGACCTATAGATAAGACGATACCCAAAAATCTATTTAAGCTTTCATGATTTTTCTATTATCTGTAGAATGAGACGATCGACCTGGAACCATATGATGAAACTGTAAATGATAATGTTTATGATGAACACTTTGCATTAGATGATGATGATCATAGTAATTTTGAAGGGTTTTAATTATGTATGTGAGTGTCTTATGTTTTTATTCTGTAATGAGAAATAAAGATTTTATGTCATCTTAAATATTTTGTTGCTTAATACCGAAAATAAAAAATACTATCTAAAGTATGTTATTTAAAAATAAAGTTTGCATTTTGTACTAAATATTGTTGTTATTTAATACCAAAATAATAATGAATTTTAATTCGAAAGATAGATTGTATGTTAAAATAAATGTTGTTATTTAACACAACGATGAGAAATAATGATTGGTGTAATCGTCTCTTGAATGTTGCATTTTAAAGAGAAATCAAGAAGTAAAAGTAGTTTTATTACGTTTATAACTGTAGCACATGGGGTAATGTCAGCGGCTAACCCGCTAGTGACGTTTCACCTCCAGTTGACCAGTCAAAGGCCCCTATGCATAATCTGTCGCCATCTCATTCTATACCTGATCCCCCTTTTCGCTTATATTTTGGCGTCTATTTAATGACTTTATTTGTTAGTCTCGGGTATGACGATTAACTACATCGGCAGCAAGGCTTCTAATCGGGAGTTTGGAGGTTTTGAGGATCGTGCAAGCGCCTATTAATTATTGTTGCACCTAAGTCCAGCCTAACCCGGGGTGTTAGCACATGTTATATAGCCCTAACGCATTGCTCGACACATGGGGTAATCCCAGCAGCCAGCCCAATAGTGTCGTTTCACCTCCTGTTGACCAGTCAAAGGCTCCTATTCATTATCTGTCATGAACTCATTCTAAACCCGATCTCACTTGATATGTTGGCGTCTATTTAATGACTTGACTTAGTCCCGGCTATGACGATAAAATAAAAATAAAAACAAAAAATAAAACACCAAAAATAAAAAAATACCGTATAATGTATGTTATCTAAAAATAAATTCTGCATTTTATACTAAATATAATTCATTCGAATCATAGATTGTATGTTAACATAATTATTGTTACTCAAAACTACGATGAGAAAAAATAATTGATGTGAACGCAGCATTGCGCTACAAATCAAGAATGAAAGATTTGTTTCCGTTGCGTGTTATTTGTGCGTGTTGCTCAGCGGAAGTTTTGCAAATCCTCTATGTAATTTTCTCTTGAATATTGCATTTTAATGTGAAATCAAGTAAAAGTAGCTTTATTATATTTACAGCTGTAGTACGTCATTATAATGTGAATTGAAATATTTACATCGGTAATTACCATACCGAGGTAGCTGTTACCCTACTACAATTTATGGCGTAAGCTGGCTAGCCTATTTACCAGTACCGATATACCAAAGGTTAGCATTATGTGATTTTTGTATGAGATGACCTTCTATTTTTCGAGGTAATCTAAATATCACTTTATACACGGAAATACACGGTTTGAAGAATATAATTAAAAATCAATAAAATATAATAAAACAATGAACAAGATAAGAGTAAACAAAGTTAGCATTTCTGGAAAAAGAAACAACATGAATTGTTCACATATATTGAACTTACATTTCTGATATGAAATTATCTAATGAATCGCCTCCACAGATGAAAACGAAAACAATTTCTTTTTAGTCCAAATGAAAGCACAACTGAATAAACTATATATTTCCATTCGATTCTTCACATGAAAAAATTCATCATTAATATGAAACGATCAGTTTCTATTTCCCGCATTTTTTATTTTACAACTAGCAGCATGGCCCGGCGTTGCCCGTACTTGATTCAAAAATCGTACGACTCATACAGCAATCGCTATCACTTGACTTAAAATATTTTTGCCCTTCCTTGACTTTAAAGGAGTGCCCTAGCCGTGCTGATGTTGCTACATGCCTTACTTCTTGCCTATCTCACACTGCGAATTTTTTCTAAGCTCTATACTAAACATTAAATCTGTTACGAAAAAAAGAACTAAACAAAATGAACACAAAACGATCAGCTTTAAAAAAGGACTCGTAACTGGAAAAACCGAATGAAAAAAGAATGTTAACAACAATTACTTTTTCACACCCAACCCAGTTCTGCGGAATCAGAATCAACGTTGAGTTTAAGCAAGGGAATGAGCCAATTGGAGTAAAGTGCCATGCAGATTTAAATTTTTCAAACTTGTGACGAATGCAGCTATCGATTTTTTTTTTTTTGCATGCTAGTTAAAATTCGTGTCCGTCAGCTGTTGGCTCTCACGCTGGCCAATAGAATCTTCCTGCCTATTCGTGGCAGCCAGCTATAGGCTCTCACTCTGGCCAGTAGAAAATGGCCGTAAACTACATGAAAACTGTCGTAGAAGCATGACAAAATCGATTATTTCCTCTATCGATGGGAGTTGGGAAATGCAATGTCAGTCTTGGCCTTCCCGCTAACTTGGAGCATGTGCATGTAAATTTTGGTGCAAATCAAACGAAAATTTCGGCCGTGCATGCGTGTAACGAATGCACGTACACACAAACTCATCCTGCCTTTTATAGATAGAGATATGAAGGTGGGTAATACTTCCCATTTGGAAAAATAATGTGATAGATCATATTTACGTGTATTGAACTCTGGTTTCTGTTTAAGTTCCAATAGTCGCTCAATGCACCGGCTTCGCTGAGAAGACATTCATTGATCGTGACTGGTGGTAGATCCAGGTCCAATCAGCGATGATGGAATGTAGCTACTTTGGTTTTCAAGCTATTGAAGGAAAACGGCCTTTTTCCCACTGAGATGTTAGCGCTAACTAGTAGGTAAAATCAGCTGCCAATCTCTAGTCATCTAGACTTCCGGTGGTGCACCAATATGCTACTGTATCACCAGCATAAATATTCCCAAACGATAGGTAGATCATTTATGTAAAGTAAAATGTGATTTGATCCAAGAAGAGACCCTTGGGAGACGCCTGCGTTGATTGCTAGGGCGCTGGAGTACTGGCCATTAATAACTGTCTGCAAGGAACAATAAGTTAGCTAGTTCTTTATTATGGAAATGTCTCTTTCAGTCCTTCCATAGTTACAGAGATTCAGTATCAATCATTTGTGCTACAACTTTGAAATATCTAATGCAATAATACTTGAAATGAATTTTGATGTCCAGTGACTCACTGATTCTGTGAGTAATGGTAATCATGACATTATCAATTGATCCGCCAATCGAAATCCGTAATACTTGTCGCTCAAGATGTTTTTATTCAAGTGATCAGCAAATTTCTTGTTGGTTATTGCCTCAGAAAGCTTGCTAATGACGCTGAGGAGACTGCTGTGTCTCGTCTGGTAGTAGGGTGGACGCTCAACTCCATTTTTGAAAACCAGGCATATGCTTGACACCTACACAAAATTGGGAAAAATTTCTCTTTCAAGCAGTGGATAAATAATTTCGCTAAGATCGAGGATATTTTCGAGTTGATATTCTTTAGCACAACCACTGAATTTCTTTTGTCTGGGCGCGTGGCTTTCATAGGGTCATGATCTTGATAAAACTGGTGACTTCCAGGGTTGTAATAAAAATAGTACTAAGATTGTATTCAGTAGGGCGGGTGAAGTGAGGAAAAGGATACCTAGTGTCTTATAATGTTGAGTTAAGTGTAAAGGTTGAGGCGAACAACTTCGCCTTATCTTACGAGGAAGATATGACCTCTCGCCCAATTAACATAGTGGGCATAGATATTTTGTTTTCATTAATAATCTGACTGGTGATCTCCTTGAACTCTCTAGATACAATTTTTAATTTATTTTTTCAACCTAGGATCGTTTGTCCATATCATGTTGCATTTTTCAAAAATTTCTTACAGCTTTTGGGAGCGGTTCAGAATCCAAGCTCCTTGTGACACATATTGAAGTAATGGTTACAAGGAGCTATGGCTGCAGCGCATTCAGAGATGGATCCGGGATGACTTCTCAGTTTTTGCTGGATTTTTTTTCGTGCTCTATCAAATTCACCATTTGCAGAAAGAATTAATTCTGAGAAGAACAGAGTGCAGTTTTTGGGGGCAGAATGCTTAAAGAGAGCTAAAGAAAATCATGCACTAACATCCTGGATAAGATGGTTGCGAAAAAAAGATTTCGTTTTTTGTAATTTCTGTCTCTTTCTATAGGTTTATATCGGCCTTCTTACCTTTATTTTGAGGCTCACCATTTTACTGTAGGGCATAGTTTGTGATTCTCAATTTTTGAAAGAGTAGGGTGGACGCTGAACTCCATTTTTAAAAACCGGGCATATGCTTGACACATTGCGCAGAATTGTGAAAGATTTCTCTTTCAATGAGAGGATAAATAATTTCTCTAAGATTGAGGATATTTTAGGGTTGATATTCTTAAGCACAACCGCTGATTTTTTTTCTTTCTTTTTTTTTTTGTCTGCACCATGACATTCTTAGAGCCAAGCCCTTTGATGTTGTCTTCCCGGGCCGTAATACAAATACTGCTAAGATTGTGTTCAGTAGGGAGTTAGAGGATACCCAGTGAATGTTGAGTTATGTGTAAAGGTTGAGGCGAAGAGCCTCGCCTTATCTGAAAAGGTGTGGCTTTTCTCAACCAATCAGACTCTAGCATCCAACAGTCGTTCCCTTTTAAACATCACCGTTTTACAACATTAAAGTTTGATTTTCTGAAGATTAAAACATTTTAACTGTGTGTAGGAATGACGTTCTTATTTATATTTAATTCCCAGTCATATATATATATATATATATATATATATATATATATATATATATATATATATATATATATATATATTGGTAAATCATCTACTTTACAGGAGATGAAGACAAGTGGAAATAAATAGATGAACTGTAAGTGATTTACACGCGTTATCATTTTACTCTGTTTTATAGAAAGTACCAAGACAACAGTCATCCAGACGAACAATGCAGATAAAAAACGTAGTAAGCGATGTTCATTCAGGATTAATAAAATCTGCTTTATCGGCCAAATGTGTCATTGACATTGATATAAGAAAAGGTGTGTCTTTTCTCAACCAATCAGTTTTAGTATCCAACAGTCGTGCCCTTTTTAGCAATACCGTTTTAAATCATTAAATTTTGATTTTCTGAAGATTAAAACTCTTTAACTGGGTGTAGGAATGTCGTGTTTTTATTTATATTTAATCTAGGTCTGTCCCATTTAACGCTAAAAATGGTATACCCTGGAGAAAAAAGGTCCCCAAATTAATAAAAGAAAACTTTTAACGTGTAAATGTTTATGTTAGTATTAAACAGGGAAGACCAAAGACTGAATATTTTTTTAGATTTTTTAATCCTTCCTATAAATGTTAAAAATTTTATTTAAAAATCTTGTTTATCTCGAATTAAAAAAAATTCGTAAATTCAATCTCATCGGACATTTCTGCCCGAGTTTGTAAACAAAAATCAAAATCAGTTCCAAAGTCATGAAAAATTAAGTTTTACACCTTTTTCTTTTGTTATCTTAGGAAATTTAGAATGATTAAAGTACGCTTAAGGTAATTTGAAAGAAACATTACTTACTTTTTTAGCAGAAAATTTTTAATAGAGATATTTCCAACCGTGGTGCTTGCTTAGGTGCGTGATTGAGAGGTGTTAATTGATGTACGTCAATATATTGACAACTTACGTCAAGGAAATTTATCGTATGTAATTCGTTCTAAATTTAAGTGAACTTGGTTAGTAAATTTAAAAAAAAAATCACTTTCAATTTTTTTTTTCTAACCTTACGTTTGAGGAAAATTTTCTGCACTGAAAATAACATTTAAATTATGAAAAAAAATCAAATTTTACAATTATTTTTATATTGTCAGATTTTAATAATCTTTCAAATTTATGATCTTTAAAATCTAGAGAACATAATATGTCATTTCCATAAGGTTTCATAAAGAAACTTAATTTTAAAATATATAACAACATTTTGTCACATTGTGTATTTCAAAAAAAAAGAAAAAATTATTGTAAAAATTCATTTTTCATCAAAAATTTTTTTTCTTTCAGATAAAAATTACCTTAGTATATGTTATTCAGAAAAGTCATAAAAAGCTTTTTTAATTAAATATTGTCTTAGTTTTATTGGTTTTTGTATTTTTACAATTGAGGTAAAAGTTTGGACAATTTTGCCCATTTTTTTTACCAAAAAAATCCATGATTTAGAATCTTCAGAGTCTTGTGCATTTAATAAAAAAAAATGATGTTGCAAAAATTGATTTTTGAAGTTTTCACAAAATTAAGTTCGAGGGGTGTAACATATATATATAAAAAAATATTTATACCATGACTTTCAAAAAGACAAACATTTCTAAAATAATTTCATTCATTTGTGAATAAGTTCTGAAGGTTTCATTAAAATCCAACAAGTACTTGATTTTTGAAAGATTTTCCAAATCAATGTGTTTTTTCAACTGAAAAAAACCCCGCAAAATGAACAGATCTAAAATCTAAGTCAAATGCATATATATATATATATATATATATATATATATATATATATATATATATATATATATATATATACAGATAGATAGATAGATAGATAGATAGATAAATCATGTGTGCGTGTGTATGTATTGGTAAATCATCCACTTTACAGGAGATGAAGACAAGGGAAATAAATAGACGAACAATAACTGATTTTATTTACACGTGTTATCATATTAATTTCTTTTATAGAATGTACCAGGACAGTAGTCAGCGAAACGAACAAGGCAGATAAAAAGTGTAGTAAGCGATGATCATTCATGAGTAGTAAACACTGATTTATCGGTCAAACGTGTGTCACTGATGTTGAAATAAGAAAAGGTGTGGCTTCCCTCAACCAATAAGATTATAGTGTCCTACTGATGTGACCTTCTCAACATCAACGGTTTAAAACATTCAATTTTGATTTTCTGACTATTAAAACTCTTTAACTGGATGAAGGAACTTTTATTTACATTCAATAAAATTAAAATGGCTAATATATATATATATATATATATATATATATATATATATATATATATATATATATATATATATATATATATTTACACACACACACACAATATCAGCAAAATAATTAATGCATTTATTTTATATTTAATCCGATAATATCATAATATATTACTGCAAACGTTATTATAGTGGATACTCTTATTTGAAATCTACGCTCATATTAGCTATTTCGGCATCCATATTCGACAAATTTTAACAAAGAAAATATGCTCTCTGACGCGGATCGAACCTGCCACACCAGGAGCAAAACAATCCACTAGTCGTTTTTATCACTCAACTACAGAATCCGTCATAATCTACATACAATATTTTTTCCCTTTTACAGAAATCACATTTCCTCACTCATATATTTTTCTCGATAAGACTGCTCAGTTTTGTATCAGAAAGTAAAAATAATAAGCAATTTCGAATGGATAAATAGATTCATTTTTAATCCGGGAATTACACTTACACACACACACACACACACACACACACACATATATATATATATATATATATATATATATATATATATATATATATATATGCAAAATCCACAGGTGCATATATACACGAATCCAATGGAATAAATTATGACCATGGAATATTAGTGTTTAAGCCTTTTTATTATATATATATATATATATATATATATAATAAATTAATTTATTTAAAATATGGTTTTTTCGCTACACAGTTCTAACCCTGTTTCTTTTTATACACACACACACATATATATAGTAGGTTGGTGCAAAAATAATGTCGTTTTCTCACATATGTTACTATGTGTGAAAACGACATTATTTGTGCACCAACCTAATATATATATATATATATATATATATATATATATATATATATAAAATTATGGCAATATTCGGAAATTACAAATATGCCTACATCTCAGCAAATTACGCAACCCAATTCCATGAAAATTATTAATAGATGAGCCGAAACAGTCATTTCAAGAATTTCGACAGATACAGAGTCGCAAAAACTACTTGTTCATAAACGAGAAAAAAAACTATTAAAAAGTAAAGTGCACTTTTAATGAATATATATATATATATATATATATATATATATATATATATATATATATATAGAGAGAGAGAGAGAGAGAGAGAGAGAGAGATAGATAGATAGATAGATAGATAGATAGATAGATAGATAGAAGAAAACATCCATCCTGAGCTCTGCCCTGGACTGGCAGATGAGCGTAGATATAGGTAAGCAGCTTAAATTTCCAATGGAAATAATAAAAAGAAAGCTTCGTCCAGACATGATTATTTATTCTGAAATCCCCAAGCCTAATCATCATGTTAGAATTAAGTGTCCCTTGGGAAGAAAATACGGACGAAGCCCACGAAAGGAAGCATGGAAAATATTTACAGATTGTAGAGGAATGTAAATGACGGGGTTGCTTTGTAGGGCGGTCACTATATAAGATGTTGCCAAAATTATGTGTAAGAGATTTGCAAAAAAAAAAAAAGGCTATTCGCTCAATAAAATTGACAGAAGAACCCTCTAGATAGCTATGGTTGAAAAGATCAAGTGATTGGCAGTCAGTAATGAAATGAAAGGAAGTTAGGTTTGATATAATTTTATTGTTTTTTTAATCATTTTGATGGGGGCGTAGATCTTAGGTATGACTTAAAACTACACCCGACAATGGAGTCTCGACTAGGGGGCAAGAAAATAAAATAATATAAAAAGAAATTAAAACGCATTTCGTTTATAAACAGATTTATTTCCCTTTGAAATATTCGTAAAGGTTGAAAATGATGTTGATTGAAACAGAGAAAAAAAGATTAAAAATATTTTGAATTATAAATTATTACAAATATAAATGTTTTTAAAATAGTACGTGTGTACAATTTGATCCTTGAATAAACATATAGAAAAAATATATCTGAAGTCGAAAACGCTTCCACATTAATGAAATGACACACATGTGTCATTGATATCTGTGTTTACATACACATTTCTAAAGACCTTACGAAATTGCGGTCAGTGTTTGTTGAATGGACTGTACTTGATTATATGACATGTGTAGTATTAGCATGGTTAACCATCGGCCGTACAGTTTTGGGAGTTTTGTGGGCACAACGAGTTGACTGTCCATATCAGCGTTTGTCAGATCAGAATCTGAAATCTGTAAAAGAAAGAAAAATGCACATGGAAACTTCACATATCAATGAAACGTTATCAAAAATCGTCATGTCAGCAAATGTTAGGCTGTGAAATATTTTCCAATTTCTATCTCAATCCGTTCCATTATTTGGAGAAAGAAATGAAAATAGATAAAATGTCTGCAAATTAATGAGATGCAATGAATTATATAAATTATTTTCGGATATAATGAACTCACCGGCAATTGGAGAAGGAGCTTCAAGTTTTCCATGTAAGTATAAGTCGTATGAAGATTGCAATAAAAGGATGGCGTCATTGGTTTCAGAAAGAGAGGCACAGAATTTCGGAAAATGACATTCGAGTTCGATTTTTCTTGCAGGCTCACACACAATGTTATATTCGATATCCAAATGTTGTTTTATTAGATTCAAATATTGACTGACTGCTCGGCTCATATTGAGTATAGCCTCCTGAAATAGAAAAAGATGAGCATGTGAAAATTTTAAATAATCTAATTAATGAAAGGTATCTTTAATACTTTCCGAGGATTTGGGCGCAGAAGTGAGCGGCCGGCAATTAGTGAGATATTAAAAGTTTATTTTATACTGATTCAGTGTTTTAGAAAGTGATATATTTTAATTTTTCACTTAAACAGTAAATTGAATTTTGAAAAATTATTCGTATTTTTAGAATTAAAATAAAGACCAAAATTCAAAAAGGAATTTGAAAATTACCTGGACAGATACGACGTCCTGAAAATTTAATATACTTTCCATGATCACCTGTGGCATTTGTGAATCAACTCTGGTCTTCAGCATATTGACGAATTCGTTGCAGTCGGTTGTGAAGAAACGTGGAACGTGTTTACACTACAAACAACATAAAATCAAATCTTACATATATCTTTTCTCATAAGATATTTTGTCATTGAAAGCAGAGATGAAATATAAAAAACTCAAGTATAAATTTTCGCAATATTAATAAATCTGGAAACGTATATTATATAAAAATAGAATTATTACTCAATGAATTTGTCTCAAATGAATGAAGCCTGGAATCAATTTATGAAATTTAACCATAAAATTATTCCGTGAAATCTTAATAAGGCGTAACCCTTACATAACTTTGGAATGTATAGTTTATTGCCGTCAATGTCAGTGTGGTGATTTTTGAAGCTAAATGTATGTCTCTTTTTAAGTCTGTCCTGGTTGTTTTGTCTCTAGTGGATGTTGGTGCCCCGTGGATGAAATACACAAACGCAGCCAATATAATCACGACCAAGACAGAATAATTCCTGACAAAATACACTGTAAGAAAGAAAATTGAAAAATCAAGGAACCGTCGAAGAGATAAATTAATTATGAATACGAAATGTGTTTATAATGTCATCAATAAAATTCAATTGGAAAAAAAAAACTGCAAGTGTTGGCCACTTACGTATACTTCCAGTAAACAATGTTAACGATGATTAGAAGATGATCAATATGACTTTCTTTTACAGCACGATGTGATCAGATATGTTTGTCTCTGTCAGTTGATGAAAGATACAAGTCGATTCGTTGATATCTAGCAAGGATTTTTTTGAAACAGTTCTTTCGAGCGGAGAACTTTACAGATCTATTCATCGGATGACAATGTTTTGGCCTTAGTGAAAAGCCTGTTCAAATATATAGGAGAGATCTAAAAATTCCATCTTCATATTTAGATTTTTGAGTGGAAGTGATAACACTATTCCGAAATTGAAACCTTACCCACCTCCGTATATGAAAGTTAAAGAGGAACGTATTAATGCCAAACTGATTCAGGATGTTAACGATGATTTTGTCAAGCAGTGGAAAGGAGTGGGAAAACATTCATGGTTTCAATTGCACTTTCGTCGATAGCAAAACACAGATTTTAGTTTCAATTGTGGAGGCGAATTATGAAGTAAACTTCTCATCACAATGTTGTAGAGTGAGAGTAGCAGATATTGTGACCTCTGAAATATAACACGATGTAATCGGATATGTTTGTCTCTGGCAGTTGATGAAAGATACAAGTCAATTTGTTGATATCAATGAAGTATTGTTGAAAGAAATATTTCGTGTGTAGATCTTTACAGATCAATTCGCAAGATCACAATGGTTGTAGTTGGTGAAAACCTGTTCTTATATACAGGACAGATCTAAAAATTCCATCTTCATATTTAGATTTTTGAGTGGAAGTGGTAACACTTTTCCGAAATTGAAATCTTACCCACCTCCGTATATAAAAGTTAAAGAGGAACGTATAAATGATAAAATGATTCGGGATGTTAACGACGATTTTTGTGAAGTAAAAAAAAGCGTCGGGAAAATTTTGGTGCACTTTTGGTGCACTTTCGTCGATAGCAAAACACAGATTTTAGTTTCAATTGTGGAGGCGAATTATGAAGAAAACTTCTTATTACAATGTTGTACAGTGAGAGTTGCAGATATTGTGACCTCTGAAAACTCGGGTATGTTTCATTTGCCTTCGATTAACTGACAGCAAAGAAGAGAAAACTACATGAGAAAAACTTCCATTTCTTTTTAATTAAACACATGTATTCATTTTTCATTGCACTTAATTTTACAGTGACAAATCTGTTAATGTTTCTTTTTGAATTAATTTCCATCCTTCGATTGCTGTTCTGACTGTCTTTTGTAAATATTCTCCTACTTCTGTCTATTGTTCTGAGTAATACTTTTTTTATAATTTTGAATATTTTCTTGTCGGTAATACACTCTCATATATATATATATATATATATATATATGTGTGTGTGTGTGTGTGTAAATTTCTGCACTTGATTGATTATAGTGTCCCTACAAGTACATTGCATCTCGGGCTCGTCTTTTTGCTGATGGACATGTATTCTGTCTTCTTTAGTTTATGCTTAGTTCCTTCTTCTCCTTCTCCTTCGTTACCTTCTGTTGGGGGTCTTGTAGTTTTCTTTCCGTGTCTACTATCTGCCTATCTTATGTTGTTAAGTGTTATGTGACCGCCAATGATAAATCTTGGTAGGATTTCCAGTTCTCCCAGAATTACCACGCTGTATATACGTTGAATTAGTCCTGTGAGATGACACACCCTTGCCTTTTGCCCCTTTCTATTTTTATATATCTGCTGATCTCATTTCTTGTCCTTATGCAGGAGATTTTTTTTATTATTCTAATGTCTTTCCCTAAAAACGTCAATGTTGCTGAGCAGTTCTAACAGATCTCTGTCGCGTAATTTGTTGAATGCACCGCGTCGTCTACAAAATATATCTGCACGTTCTTGTGCATTTGTATTGCTCTTTCTGATCACATTCTGAGCATGAATATTGTGTTCTTTGTTCCAGTGTCTTTAACGAACCCGCACTGTTCTTGTTCTATCTCTTGACAGATTCTGCTGTGTGCTCTATTCATCAGAATACGGATGATGAGATTTATGTGGCTCACATACTAAGTGTTTGGTAGATTTCAGATTTGTTTTTGCCTGGTACGTGTTTAAATATTTAGTAGTCACTTGGTCTTGTCGAATTTTCAAACCAGTTGCATTGAATGTCTCTCTTTGAAGACTACGTCACAGCATGTTTCATTATGACACGAACATGTTTTTCGCCCCATTCTTGCTGATTTTTATTTATACCGTGGTCTAGTGGTTTCCGTTTCTTTCTTCAAAATTATACCGAAGGCATTTCTTGATTAGTGAAAATACATTAATAATAATAATAATAATTATAATAATAATAATAACACAACAACAACAACAATAATAATAATAATAATAATAATATATATATATATATGTCTGTGTGTGAAAAGTGTGTGTGTGTGTATATATATATGTGTGTGCAATATATATATATATATACATACATACATACATATATATATACATATATATATATATATATATATATATATATATATATATATATATATAAAAGTGAACATAGAAGTCAACACTTAGAGGCGACAGTCTGTTTCATGCTATATGCAATCATCAGGCCACATGTGCTGCTATTTTCCTCGGCTATTTATATATTAACCGCCATAATAGACTACCCACAATGCACCACTGACCCGTATATATATAAATAGCCGAGAAAAATAACAGCACAGGCCTGATGATTGCATATACCATGAAACAGACTGTCGCCTCTAAGTGTTGATTTCTATGTTCACTTTTATATTTACACGCGCCCTGTCTCTGATATTGAGCACTTTATTCCATAAATATAGGACACCTTAAGACGATACTTCTTCATATATATATATATATATATATATATACAATATATATTTTATTATTTATATATTATATGCGCAGTATTTATTAGATAGCGCTAAATACCAGAGATAGAGCTAAAATGTTTAGTTGGATTGATGTGAGTTTGTGACACTGCGTTTCACGCTTTTTCGATCTTCAGAAAAAATCTCTCTCTCTCTCCCTCTCTCTCTCTCTCTCTCTCTATATATATATATATATATATATATATGAAGAAAGATAGTCTTAAGATGTGCTATATTTATGGGATAAATTGCTCAATATCAGTGATAGAGAGTGTGTAAATATAAAAGTGAACATAGAAGTCAACACTTAGAGGCGACAGTCTGTTTCCTGCTAGGTGCAATCGTCAGGTGGCCTGACGATTGCATCTAGCATGAAATATCTAGCATGAAAATACATAGATTGTATGTTAAAATAAATGTTGTTATTTAAATATATATATATATATATATATATATATATATATATATTTAAATAACAACATTTATTTTAACATACAATCTATCTTTCGAATTAAAATTCATTATTATTTTGGTGTTAAATAACAACAATATTTAGTACAAAATGCAAACTTTATTTTTAAATAACATACTTTAGATAGTATTTTTTATTTTCGGTATTAAGCAACAAAATATTTAAGATGACATAAAATCTTTATTTCTCATTACAGAATAAAAACATAAGACACTCACATACATAATTAAAACCCTTCAAAATTACTATGATCATCATCATCTGATGCAAAGTGTTCATCATAAACATTATCATTTACAGTTTCATCATATGGTTCCAGGTCGATTGTCTCATTCTACAGATAACAGAAAAATCATGAAAGCTTAAATAGATTTTTGGGTATCGTCTTATCTATAGGTCGACTTATACTGGGAAAAATACGGTATATTCTTATTCATTCATTATCTTTATTCAAGAAAATACATATTTTTAAAGATGTGATATATATTGACAGTTTTCCTTTAAAGTAAGTGTTACATTTATTACGAATATCTAATATAATAATGTATTATTATATTCGATCGGCCTAGCTCGGACATTCATGAGTCTATCACGCCAACCATCATGGTATTGCATCAAGGTCGTAAGGTCATTAGGGTGACATTCTTTGTCTTATAGCTGCTCAATGTAGGTGGTTGCTGGTCGACCCAGTTGTCTTGATCTATGGCTATATGTCCAGAGCAGTATATGACTCGCAAGTTCTTGTTTTGTTCACCAGCAGTGTCCTGAAATTTTGTAGAAATATCAGGCATGGTTCAATAGAACTGATTTAATTGAACGTTGTCACCAAGAGATGTTAAATATAGCTCTCAGCAACCGAGTGTAGTTTCCATCAATCTCAGATATTAGGGTTTTAGTTAATATCCAAGCAGTGACACCATTCTACAATGACTCAAAAGTATCTTCAGTTTATTTCCAGATAGTTCGTATTGAGCCTTACGGGTTGAAACCTATGAATTCAGTTTTAGATACATTTGCAAAGAGTCCAAAATTGTTGGCGGCATTTTCTTGATGATGTAGAAGAACTGTGTCTGTAGAGATAACTAGGTCATCACAATAGTCAATATCTGCCAACTATTTGGCAGGATATCGTCTTGGTGATAAAGTAAAATCTACATCATGATGTTTTTCGAGGGAAGTTCTCAATCCGTTGTCAAGGGTGATAACAAAGAGAAAAGGTGCAAGGGTGTTATTCTTGAAACTATGGATTTGGCTTTTACATCACCCTCGCGAAGCATACGCCTATCAGTGAACACGACCCGGGAAAACTATCAGTAAATCTGAAACTTCTAATCTCTATAGGAATGGCGAACCTTAGATGAGTATTAAATCACTGAAAGACAAACATGAGTATCGCGAATACCAGACACTAATTCCGCATCGGCATTCACGCAGAATACAAACAAACAGGCGCATTCGACTGTTGTCCCGACATGGGCACTATTTTCAGAAAAATATGTTATTACAAATAATTATTTATAAACATTTAGTAGATTGTATTGATTAAACTACATATAATTGACATGACTAATTTGTACCGTATTAATGTTTATGCGACAAAACGTATATTCAAGTTTATCGGAAAAGTGTTTCGAATCGTGACGTCATATTTTTTTTGGTTTATTTTTGTTCTATTCATTCAGTATAGTCAAATTCTCCCTCTAGTATATTATTGTTTATTTTTGTTCTATTCATTCAGTATAGTCAATGTGCGCATATGATGTTAAGTTTATAGTTTTATTCTTTTCTTATTGTATTGATTGAATTCCATTATTCATCATCGAAACAGAGATGGTGATAATAGCAATAAAAATAGTAACTGGTACATTTGGCAACGAACTGTTTATTCCAACATCCAATGTAAACTATATATATGTGTTTATCTATATATTTTTCTATGCGTGCATATCTATATATATCTATATCTATATTTCTATATATCTATCTATATATATATATAGAAAAAGTTGCAAATTAAAAAAAATGTTTTATTTTATGAAAGTATTTATTTATTTATATATATATTTAATACTTTCATAAAATAAAACATTATTTTTTTAATTTGCAACTTTTTCTATATATACATATTAAGAAAGT
>OZ010600.1:74610670-74637201 GCA_963932145.1 Acanthosepion lycidas
ATTATTATTATTATTTATTCATTTCATTTTTCCATAAGTGAAATGGATTTAGAAGACGAATGTGACACGATGATTTTCCATTATGAATGTTCGTTTAAATCTGCCATTGTTTTGAATCAAAGTATTTATTTGCAAATGCGGTTTGTGTGCTCATCTGCGGAAATGCATGTGTATATATTTCATAATTTGTGAATCCCAAACTAGGATCCACAGTAAACTGGCACGCCTCATGATGTAGCTAAGAACGCCGACATACACCTATAGAAAAAAAAAAAGGGGGAATTTTTTTGGCAATTAACCATTTTCACTATATTAGCGCATGATTTATGAGTAAGGGATTTACGACAGATAACTGGGGCCGACAGATGCAAATCTCTTTCAAAGTATGAAGATGAAAGTGAGATAATCAATGTTTACAGTAGTAGTACGTAGAATGTGAATTTTTTGCATAGGAATTTCCAGGCTTTCTCTGTTTAATGCCTTTTTAGATATGTACATTTCTAGGCCAAAATGGATATTCCAATTTTAACTCTGGGTCTACCTAGAAAGACTAAAATATTAGATGCTAACATCATGCTAGAAAATTCTCTTATAAATAAATAAGACTGGCATAAATGTTAAATGTAAAAAGCAAAAGAAACATGTAAGAAGAATTTCTTTTAATGACATGTTTATTTTCCTTTGAAAATCTCAGAAAATTAATAAAGCATCGCGATTGACAAATCGAAAAAAATTACAAATATATGAGTCGTTTTAATACGGCAAGATTAGAAATTAGTCCTTTATATTGTTGATATATCAAAAAGATGAACATATATGAACTTGAAAACGCTTCCACTTTGTTGACATGGCACACATGTGTCATTGGTATCTGTGTTTAAATACGTATTTCTGGAGAGCTTGCCAAATTGCGGTCAGTGTTTGTTGAATGGACTTTATTTGATTAAATGACGCGTGTAGTGTTAGCATGGTTAGCCATCGGCTGTACAGAAGTGAGAGGTCTTTGGGCACAAAATGTAGGCTGTCCGTATCAGAATTTGTAGGATCAGAATCTAAAGGCTGCAAATGAGACAGAAAAACACATGATCAGGGATGAACCTTTCATTGAATATCAAACATGAAACTTTCATAGAATATCTGGCATCACTGCAGCAAATCAGCGGTGGATATTTTACTGTGACATACATTCATTCATTAAGATGTAAAGAGAGAATAGAAGATGAAATAAATGTGTGTTAATTAAAATGACTCAATGAATAATGTGAATACTTGTAGAAACACGTAACTTACCAGCAATTGGAGGAGCATTTTCAAATTTTCTAGGAAAGCGGAAGTCTTCAGAAGCACGCAATAAATGATGGCGTCATTGGTGTCAGGAAGAGTGGCACAGAATTTTGGAAAATGACATTCGAGTTCGATTTTTCTTGCAGGCTCACACACAATGTTATATTCGATATCCAAATGTTGTTTTATCAGATTCAAGTATCGATTGACTGCTCGACTCATATTGCTTAAAGCCTCCTAGAATAAAAACAGATGAACATGTGAAATTTTAATTAACTTAATTAATGAAAGATATTTTAATACTTTCCGAAGATTTTAGCGCAGAATTGAGCGGCCGGCAATTAGTGAGATATTAAATGTTTATACATATTGATTCATAGTTTCAAAAAAATGACACATTTTAATTTTTTCATTTAAACAGTAAATTGATTTTTGGAAAATTATTTGTATTTTCAAAATTAAAATAAAGACCAAAATTCAAGAAGGAAGTTGAAAATTACTTGGACAGATATGACGTCCCGAAAATTCATTTTAGTTTCCATGATCACCTGTGACATTTGTGAATCAACTCTGGTTTTTAGCATGCTGACGAAATTCGTTGCAGTCGGTGGTGAACACCAGTGGAACGCGTTTACACTACAACAACACAAAAGCAAATATTTCATATATCTTTTCTAGTAAGACTTTTTAGCATTGAAAACAGAGATGAACTATAAAATCTCAACGGTCAATTTTTACAACATTAATAAATCTGGAAACGCATATTATATAATTATAACGCATATTATATAAAAAATCTATGATCTCTCTATTATAACGCATATTATATAAAAATCTATGCAAAATTATTAATCAATGATTTTGTCTCAAATGAACGAAGCCTGGAATTAATTTATGAAATTTAATTATAAGCTTTAGGATCAAAGATGATTCCATGAAATATTTATAAGAAAGGAAAACACTTACATAATTGTGAAATGTAATATTTATTGCCGTCAATGTCAGTGCGGTTATTTGTAAAGCTGAATGTATGTTTCTTTTTAAGTCTTTCTTGTTTGTTTGGTCTCTCGTGTTTGTTGGTGCCCCGTGGATGAAATACACAAACGCAGCCAATATAAAAACGACCAAGGCTGAATAATTACTGACAAGATACAATGTAAGAAAGAAAAGAGAAATATCATCAAGAAACTGTCAAAGAGATGAATAAATTATAAATACGACACCCGTTTATACTATCATTAATAAAATTCAAGTGAAAACTAACAAATCCGTGTCGGCCACTTACTTATTCTTTCAATGTACAATATTAAAGAAGATTAGCAAACGATCAATATGACTTTGATCGGATATATTCGTCCCAGGCAGTTGATGAAAGATTACAAATCAATTAGTAGATATTAAAAAAGGATTTGTTGAAACTCTTTCAAGCGGAGAACGTTACAGATCTTTTCATCGGATGACAATGTTAATATTTAACAGCTCCCCACGATGGATATATGTGGCACAAGGTCGTGTTTACCGTGGATTCTCCGAGCTCGTAGGCTCGGCCAAAAATATTCCCTTAGAACCCATATAAACGGGTTCAGGGTCTGTCTACCTCTCCCCCCACCCCGGAAGAAACTTTACCCTTCGGCAAAGCCTTGTTCGGGTTCCTCATTGCTCAAGGCAGAGAGTTCGACAGTTGAACAGTTTGGAGCATCGTTCCCATTGGATGACAATATTTTGGTGTTGGTGAAAAGTCAGAGGATAGATCTTCAAAATCCATTGTCATAGTTAGATTTTTGAGTGGAAGTGGTAACATTTTTCCGAAATTGAAATTTTACCCACCTCCGTATATATTAGGTTGGTGCAAAAATAATGTCGTTTTCTCACATATGTTAATATGTGAGAAAACGAGATTATTTTTGCACCAACCTAATATATATATTTTTGTGTGTGTACGTATGTATATATCTGTTGTATATATTCATGTGTGGAGGCGAATTATTTTGAAAAGTTCTTATCGTAAATTTATAGAATGCTGCTGCGTGCTCATGTGGCCGCTAAAATAGCTGAAATGTTTCGATTGGCGTCAATTAACTGACAGCAAAGAAGAGAAACCTACATGAGAAAGACTTCCATTTCTTTTTAATTAAACGCATGTATTC
This sequence comes from Acanthosepion lycidas, assembly GCA_963932145.1. NCBI lineage: Eukaryota > Metazoa > Mollusca > Cephalopoda > Sepiida > Sepiidae > Acanthosepion > Acanthosepion lycidas. Next base: position 74,614,102 of record OZ010600.1, read on the forward strand.
ATTTTTTATTGCACTGACAAATCTGTTAATCAGTTTTTTTAATTAATTTCTTTGCTTCGATTTCTGTTCATATTGTCTTTTTAATAATTCTAATTTTTCTATTAATATTTTCATTTGTAAATAGTTTCCTACTGATTATTGTTCTGGGTGAAGTTTTTATAATTCTGAATATTTTCTTGTCAGTAAATCACACGTACACACACATACACGCCACCCCCCTATATATATATATATATATATATATATATATATATATATATATATATATATATATATATATATATATATCACAGTTTCGAGTACTTATAACAAAATATTGCGGTAGTAACTCAACAGATATAAAACTGATATAATCATAATTTTATTTCTACCTTTATTAATATGACAACTTACCTTGATTCTTCTGACAGGTACAATATGAGCTTAAATATTTACTTGTATATCCTTTATATCAATGTCTTTATTATTATCTATTTGGTCTTGACGAATTTTCAGACCAGTTCCAATGAATGTCTCTTTTTGGAGATTACCTCACTGTATGCTTCATTAATACACCAGCGTATTGTTCTATAATAATAATAATAAGAATAATGATGATAATAATAATAATAATAATAATAATAATAATAAAAATAATAATAATAATGTAATAATAATAATAATAATAATAATAATAATAATAATAATAATGTAATAATAATTCGACACATTTTCTATTAATATTTTTTCTTTTTGTGAATAGTTTCCGAATTCCGATTATTTTTCTGAATAACTTTTGTTTATAATTCTAAATATTTTCTTAAAGATACGCGTTTATTGTAAAGTGTTTTATAAATACCTTAGTAACATGGCTTCTTTCGATATTTTTTATTCAAGAGGAAAATATGCGAAAGCAATGTTCCTTATTTCCTCTGCAAGTGAAACCAAATTTTAAGCACCTATTTTCAAATTGGAATGAATGTTTTTGCACGCGCCGCTTCGAAAACTTATAAAAATATTACGATAGTAACTCAAAACATAATTTTATTTATACCTTTGTGACTACGAAAACTAATTCCACCGACAGTTAAAATCTTCTTTTACGTGCCGCGTCTCTTCAGGACGCAGATGATAATAGTTCTCTATTTCTTCCTGTCCCGTTTAGCTCTCAATAAGTCTTGACTTTTTGTTATTTCTCCCAGGCCTTGTTCTGCTGTTCACTTGTTTTCTCTTTTCCCTCTTTTGTCTATTCGTCCTGTAAGGTATCAGATTTAAAACTCCCTCCTTTCCCATTACGTGGCGCAGAAATTTCATCTACCTCTTCCTTTGTTTTCATCCTCTCGAAAACTTCATTCCTGCTCACATGTTCGGTCGTTGATATCCTTAGCATCCTTCTGTCAAACCATATCTTTGTTGCCTCGAGTTTTTTCTTCATCTTTGAGGAGACCGTCCAACGTTCGCTGTCGTAAAGGAGAACAGATATATTGTAGCAATGTAGTATTCTTTTCTTTCTTACCAACGAAATCCTCCTGTCTCGTAATTCTCGGCCTAGCTTTTTGAATGCGCCTTTGGCCATCCTAATACGTTTTCGGATCTCAGCGTCGCACTTAACGTCCTTTGTCAGAACTCTTTCCAGATATTTAAATTTTTTCACCTGATTGATTATAGTGTCCCCCTACCAGTAAATTGCATTTCGGTGTCATCTTTTTACTGATGACCTTGCATTCTGTCTTCTTGTAGTTTATGCTTAGTCCTTTCTTCTCTCTCTCCTTCGCTACTTTCTGTAGGAGGTTTTGTAGTTTCCTTTCTGTGTCTGCTATCAGCACTGTGTCATCTTCGTATCTTATGTTGTTAAGTGTTACGTGGCCGCAAATGATGAATCTTGGTAGGATTTCCAGTTCTCTAACAATTGTCTCGCTGTATAAGTTGAATAAATCCGGTGAGAAGACACACCCTTGCCTTACGCCCCTTTCTATTTTTTTTTTATATCTGCTGGACTCATTTTTTATCTTTATGCAGACGGTTTGCTGATAATAGAGATTCTTTATTATTCTAATGACTTTCCCGAATATGTCATGGTTACTGAGCAGCTCTTACAGATCTTTGTGGCATACTTTGTCAAACGCCATTGCGTAAACATTTAAGTTGACATAAAAAAAGACACTCACATACATAATGAAAACCCTTTAAAGTTACTATGATCATCATCATCGGATGCAAAGAGCTCATCATAAACATTATCATTTACAGTTTCATCATATGGGTCCCAGTCGATTGTCATATACTCCGGATAATCATGAAATTTAATTAGATTTTGGGGTATCGTCTTATCTATAGGTCGACTTATACTGGGAAAAATACGGTATATTCTTATTCATTCATTATGTTTATTCATGAAAATACATATTTTTAAAGATGTGATATATATCGACTGTTTTTCATTTAAATAAGTATTATTTAGAGAGTTTATTTTTATTACGAATAACTAATATATTATTATATTCGGTCGAGCTAGTTCGGACATTCATGACGCTACTACGTCAACCATCATGGTCCTACATCAAGGTCGTAAGGTCATTAAGGTTGAATTCTGTGCCCTATAGCTGGTCAATATAAGTGGTTGCTTGGCAACCTAGCAGTCTTGATTTATGGCTAGGTGTTCAAAGGAGTAAATCTCTCTCGAGGTCTTTTTTTCTATCCTGCAGTGTTTTGCAATATGCATTCTGCGTTCGCTTAAGACTGTAGAAATATCAGTGATGGGTTCATAAAGCTGTGATTTATTTGGATGTTGTCACCAAGAGATGTTAATATAGCTCTCAGAATCCGAGTATAGGTTCCATCAATCTCAGACGCTCGGGTTTTAGTTTATACCCAAGCAGTGACATTATACATTAACACTACCCCTACAATGGCTCGAAAGTGTCTTCGCTTGAGGTTGTCTGGTAGAGCAGATTTCCAGATTACAAACATTTTATTCAAGGCGTCGCAGACTTTAACTATGCGAATTTTCATATCCTTTTAAGTAGAATTTATTTCAGTAGAATTTATTTCGAGACAATTTGTATTGACCCTTCCTAGTTGAAGCCTATGAATTCAGTTTCAGATTCATTGGCAAAGAGTCCAATATCGTTGGCGGCATTTTCTAGATGATGTAGGAGAATTGTGACATTGGTAATGGCGTATGCAGTGATTACTAGTTCATCAATATAGTCAATGTCTGCCAGCTTTTTTGCAGGCTATCGACTTGAGAGTCTTGGTTATAAAGTAAAATCTAGTTGATGCTTGTCGTTGTAGGTCCAATTATTCAGCGGATGTCTTCCCTGTACTGAACAGAACACAGACGAAACTCCATCTTAACATCTTCGTGGTGGTCCGATTCTGTGTAGGCAGAAGGAACTGAAACACAAATTGACACTTTTCGGCGAGTGTTTGTCTCGTTCTTTAAAATTTTTCCGCTAGTCAATGGATGTAACTAATGTCTTTAGACACTGGGTCATGTGACCCTGGGTACATCTGTATAAATGTTTCTGATTTATAAACCTAATGATTCAACAATCATTTTTTACCAGTGCTCAAATTTTAATTTTTGTTATTATTATGCATTTTTTACCAGAGCTTATATTGCAATATTTTTGTTATTCATTGCTTCTCTCTAGCACTCCTTTTAACTGGTTCCCATATTCTATTCATTTTGTATGCTTGGTCGACTCAAAAGACCTTTGCGGCATATGTGCTGATTCCTTAATTTTTTGTATTTTTCAGTGATGCTCTCTGTCTATTATTTCAACCTCATCTCACTTATGCGGCCAGCTACGCCTGATTTTTCTATTTCTCCTTGCAATTTTGAAATGTTGTCAATATGGCAATGAAGATGAGGATAACCGTCCCAATAATGTAAATAATCCAAGTAATCATAATACCCCATCTCAGAGATATAGACAGAAAAATGTATTATTTCCTAATGTTTTAATATTCTTTATTTTATCAATCCTAAATTGGGCAAATGACATTAATGTATGTGACAGAGAGAACTTCTAAGATAATACTTATTTTCCTGAAAACTATCTTTTATTTGTATGTTTGTGTATGTTTGTTTGTGTGACGGGGTGCGTGTATGTTTTTGTATACGTGTGTGTGTTTGTGTGATTGCGTATGTGTGTGTGTCTAAGTGCGTGTGCACGCGCTCGAGTGTTTCTGGATTCCATTATCAACGAATGTCTCTTTGCTCTCGTCTAATGGACGCCATGTGATTTATCTTTCTGATTTTCAATGGGCTAAAACACAATCCTATAGATTAGGGTCCCCCACAATTTCACTAAAAATGAGCATAGCATGATGAAAAAAACCCAAATTTGACGAAAACAAAATTTTATCGTCAAAATGTTTATGTTACTATTAAAGAGAAAAACAAAATCTTTTTAGAACATTCTACCTTTTGATAAAAAAAAACAAAAAAAAACTTGTTTCTCTTCGCACCAACCGAAGTACTAAATAACAGCAAATTTTAGCGCATTTTTTAATGGCAGACATTAATTTGAAAATTCTTGCAAAAATAAAAATAATTGTCGGATTTTAATAAATCTTTCAGAAACTATTCACAACAGATGGAAATTATTATAAATATGTTTTGTTTTTTGAAAGTCATGGTAAAAATATTTTTTTATATTTTTACCCCCCCCCCAACTATTTTATGAAAACTCTAGAAATTCAATAATGAATCATTTAGTGATTATATTAGTTAAAAGCCCAAGGCTTTGAGGAAAGTAAATCATTTTTTTTAAATCGGTGTTAATCTACCTAAACATTGGCTCTGGATTGTAACAGAAAACTCAATAAAACAAAGATATTATTTAATTTCAAATGCTTTTAGTTACTTTTAGTTGTTTTTATGAATATGGATAATATTGTCTGAAGGCAAAAACTTTTTGGATGAAAAATTAATTTTTACAACAATTATTTGTTATTTCTTAGATTATTTTTACGTTAAAGTTGTTAAATATTCTAAAATTAGTGAAAATGGTGAGCAGTTTAGTCAATGGTGTTATTAAGTAGATCTATCTTTACAGATGATAAATTGTAAATTTTTTAATATCAGCAAATCACCAGTATGTAAAAATTTAATTTTACATGGCTTTTTTGTGCATAAAACGGCTGTAATGCAAATGTACAGAAGACCGGAAGCAGCATGAATACAATAAAACGTCACGTAATTTGAGTTGCTATATAAGCGTTGTTCCCCGCCGTTTTGCGAAATGTTCGTGCGAAACACGTGTAGAGAAGTTAATTTGATTTTTCAATTTCAACTGAGAATGGTACCTACAAGTATTAGTTACCTATCCTATGAAATTTATATGGTTTTATGTTTATATTATCTCAGTTATGACATTTTTTCCATAAATGAATTATCAACATTAATAATAAAATGAATGTAAATACAAATAATAGAGTAAAATGTAATAAATGTACATAAAATTATAGTATTTTGTGTACACTTCTGATAAAATTTAATCAGAAAGTTACCTATAATCAATAGGCACCTTTTTTATGAAATTTTATCTCACTCTCAACAGTCTTATTTTAATTTTTTTTATAGTATTATATTTTTCCATTAAGTATCTTAAGCGTAAAGGTGAAAGCTAAGTACAAAAAAGATTAGAGGTCTGAAAGTTTTCCTTAAAATTATCGAAGACAACACAAAAATCAGAATACTAAAGTAAAATAATCCCGATTTTTAATTGTTCACATCACGTATTAGCATCAATCGTATTTGTTTTTAATGGTAAAGTGTATATCCAATTGAAAAAGGATTTATTGGAGAAGACGAAAATATTGGGGTGAAAACACTACAGAAGAAAATTAAAAATTTCAAAATTAAAAATATTTCAAATGGAAAAAATACAAGAAAATAAAAGTATACAAAAAACATTTCGTTTATAAACAGGTTTATTTTTCTTTGAAACATAAAGTTAGGAAGTGCTGTTGATTGAAACGAAGAAAAATTTTTTTTAAATAATTAAAGTTTAAAATTATTGCAAATATAAATGTTTTTAAAAAGGTATGTTTATACAATTTGATCCTTAAATAAACATATAGAAAAAATATATCTGAAGCTGAATACGATTCCATTTTATTGAAATGTCACACTTACTTGTGTCATTGATGTCTGCATTTACATGCACATTTTTAAAGGCATTGCGACATTGCGGTAGTGTTTGTTGAATAAACTGTACTTGTGTGACGTGTGTAGATGGTTAAACATCGGCCATATAGAATTTGGGAGATTTAGAGGCACAACGAGTTGACCGTCCATAGCACCATTTGATAGGTCAGAATCTGAAATCTGTAAAAGAAAGAAAAAGTCAATTGAAATATTTACGTCATATTCTAAAGAAACGTCATCGAATATCGTCATGTCAAGATAGCAAAAGGAATGAATATTTATTGTATTTAAAAATACAATTGCGGCACGAGGCTGGAAAAGGGGAGGGGTTGAGGCTGGTCTTAACTATCTATTCTGTATCTAGCTAATCCGATTCACGATCCATTCATACATTACAATTTCCACATTCACCACAAAAGCTCGTCCGTTACCAATCTATCCTCCATACACCATAACACCACATTCTCACTAGGGAGACCTACAAAACGCGCCCTGTGACATAAAAATTTAATGATGCCAAAATATATATATACAATTCTATGATGAAAAATGAGAGGGGAGGGAGATGAACCCAATAATAAATTAAATATCAACACAAATCAAATTAAACATAACTGATGTTAGTAGGGCCCGTCCAACCCTCAAAACAGAGAGGCCACTGTATTCTGCCCATGGGACAAAATCAAGAAGCTCTCTCACTAAGGGAGTGGGAAAAAGATAAAAATCATACGGGCATGGGAAAATATAAAGCTGACCCAGTCGAGATAAAAGGGGAGCCAAAAACGAATTGGGGAGGTTGGGAATCTCAGGCTGGATCATAACCAAAGAAGTGGCCAGGAACAGGCCGAGAACAACACTTACTCTCATTAACTAGGTACACAAAAGCTTGTCTAACCTAACCAAGGGGAGGGCTCCTCAGGAAACCACCCCGATGTGACGTAGATTTGACCTAAAAGAGAAAATGAACTCTAGCCCCGTTCAAACGAACCAAGCTCGCCTCTTTCATTCACCTTTCGCTGAAGACTGTCGGATGCAATCGTTTTCTATCAGTTCTAATTTTCATTTTGAGCTGATGCTCAAAGAATCGGATTAGATGAGAAAGACGGTTGCCTCGTAAGACTTCGTTCATGTCACCATTCGGGCCGTGGCTAGCAGCGTCAGAAACACCATCCGTTTCACCCCGGAATACGGTGACGACACGCGTATGCGCGTTCAATGGGCACAAGCTTTTCGGGAGCGAGACGAGCCGTCAGCTCGCCTACATGGTTCCATAAGAGGTGGACCCGGAGGCAATGGTAGAAGGTGTGCGAAGCCGTTTCTTCTAAACCAAGGCCACACCGTCACAATCTGGCAAATCCGGCAAGCCCCATATGAAGACCTTGTCCTTCCGAGCCAATCGCCAGGTAAGCGAAAACTCAAGGTTACTGAGGTAATCCGCCGCTGGCGTCCAAGACCAGTAAGAGCGGAACTCATCCTCCGACAAGCCGAGCTCCTCACGTAGGGAATCCTTCGCGACCTCTTCCCCTAAAAGACGATAGAAGACCTTCCTAGGCCGAGAAAAGTCACTGGACCGAGGAACGGCCAACAAGGCCGACCGACACTCGCGAAGGAAAACCGAATGATCCCGGGGTTTACGACGGCTCTCAACCCGCGAGATGGGGGGATTGATAGTAAGGAGGGGAGCGCGTTCCTCACAATCCCCTCCATAATCTGATCTCCACCTGTCAACGCGCGGCGTAGGAAAGCCAACCTCGAGGCACGCCGGTGGCTCACCAAGTGTGGCGTTCCCAGCCCCCATGACACGGACGCTGTGCACAGACAGCAAAAGGAGTGATATGTTTTCCACTTTCTATTTGAATCTGTCCCATTATTTTAAGAAACCAATGAAGACGGAAAAAAATCTGTGTAAATTAAGGCGATATAATAAATTATATAAATTATTTTCGGATATAATGAACTCACCGGCAAATGAAGAAGTTTCAAGTTCTCCATGTAACTGTAAAGGATAGATCTTAAAATCCTTTTTTTTTCAGTTAAATACTAAGTAGAAGTTAGAAAAATGATTTTCATTGTCACAGTGAAAATCAAGACCAAACTTTATCTTTATCTTGACAGATATAACCTCGTTAAAATTCAATTTATTTTCCATGACGAGCTGTGGCATATTTGAATCAGCTTTGCTTTCAGCAAGTGACGAACTTGCTGCAGTCGGAGGTGAACACCAGTGGAACGCTTGTACACTACAAACAACACAAAAGCAAACATTTGAAATATCTTTCCTATAAAAATTTTTCTAATTTTGATTGCAAAGATGCAATTTAAATATAGTAAGAGTCAATTATATTATTATATTAAAATTATATTGAAAAAAATCTGTCAAATTATTGTTATAGCGATTATGAATATTGAAAAATGTTAGATATTTTTACCAAGATAAAAGTTGCTTAATCAGAAGATGATGTTATGTATCAATAAGAAATCATATGATGGAGTTCTTTTTGAAATACTTACATATTTGTGAAATGTAATATTTATTGCCGTCAATGTCAGTGTGGTGATTTGTGAGGCTAAATGTATGTCTCTTTTTAAGTCTTTCCTGTTTGTTTCGTCTATAGTCGGTGTTGGTGCCCCATGGATGAGTGACACACACGCAGCCAATATAACGACGACGAAGGCAGAATGACTGCTGACAAGATACACTGTAAGAAAGAACAGAGAGATATATAACCAAGAAACAGTCAAAGAGATAAATAAAACTATAAACACGAAATCTGAGAAAGTTATAATATCATCAATAAAATTCAAGTGAAAATCTAACAAGAAACTATTCGGCCACTTACTTATTCTTCCAGCATATAATATTAATGATGATTAGAAAACGATTGATATGAATTATTCTTCCAGTAAACAATGTTAACGATGATTAGAAGATGATCAATATGACTTTCTTTTACAGCACAATGTGATCGGATATGTTTGTTTCTGGCAGTTGATAAAAGATACAAGTCGATTCGTTAATATCAAGCAAGAATTTGTTGAAATAACTCGTTCGGGTGGAGAACTTTACATATCAATTCGTAAGATGGCAATAATTTTTGTTGTTGAATAGCCTTTTCTTATATAGAGAACAGGTCTGAAAATCCACTCTTTAGATTTAGATATTTGATTGGAAGAGTTCGAAACATTGGTATCACTTTACAAAATGTGAAATCCTACTTACCCACGTATATGAAAGTCAATTGTGCTGTGTATTAACACCAAACTGGTTTATAATGTTCATGAGGACTTTTTTCATGTCAAAATCAGTAGGAAAACATTCATGCATTCACTTGCACTTTCGTCTATAGAAAAAAAATAGAGATTTTAACTTAAAGTGTGTAAGTTAATACCATAAAGTTGCACAATGGTGGTAGGTGCTTTTTTGGTCGCAGAAATCATGGATATGTTTCAGTTGACGCCAGAGATTTTCATTTCTTTCAACATCAGCACATTTCTTCATCTTTTCTTGCAGCTGATTGAACTCAAAATCTGTTTTTGAAAATAGTTTTTGATTTTTCTTCAGAATAAATTTTTAATAATTTTAGATATATACTTGAAGTGTTTATGACAAAAACTGTCTTTTCCATTTCTATTTATTATTAATATTATTGTTTGGTTGTTGATGTTTTTCTTAATAATAATAATCATCTTTGAAATAGAATCCTCGGATTGATATATGGGGAGGACAATTGACTCACATTTTCCTCCGATTCTAACACATTTATAAATCAAGTCGAATTTGCCGCATCAAAATTTTCCTTCCGTTATTTACGTAAGAGAAAAATCGATCTTATTTTGGATGCATTCCACCAATTAATAAATTCTTTTCCTCTGATTGGGATCCATGGATGTTAGGAATTATCTTTCGTGCCTCTGCAAGGATCTCTTTGAAGAGAACATCTTTCCAATCCTTCCCTTTAATTGAGAGCTTCTCTTTCGAGATTAAGTTACAATATGATTCATTAATACATCAACAAGTTTTCCACAATGTTCTTACTGATTTTTATTTATGCTATGCTCCGGAATGTTCCTGTCTCGGATTTCCAGTTCTTCAGAATTATACCGAAGATATTTCTGGATTATTCAAAGTAAACAGATAATCTTCGATGTATCTGTTGCCTCCATGTTCTACACGCTTTTATTTTTCTGTCAATGTTCAGATAATTCACTGTTTTTTTTCGGAAATGTTCATCGGAGCGCCGAGTTCCAATTTCCGTTGGGTTTGTTATATTCCCACGCGCAACTATCTTTGGAAATGTATTGAATTCACCCCTTCTCCTCCCATAATTTGTAAAACTTGTATTACTAAAAAACTTGTATCTCTAAATAAAACTTGTTTGCATGCTGATGTTTTTCTTAACTTCGATAAGTAAAAGAAATTGCATCTAAAAAATACTTACAATTGAAAAAATATATTCAAGCTTTAAATACTCGTAAGAAAAGAAAAGACAGATAGAAAGATAAATCAAGTCGAATTTGCCGTATCAAAATTTTGCTTCCGTTATTTACGTAAGAGAAAAATCGATCTTGTTTTGGCTGCATTCCACCAATTGATAAATTCTTTGCTTCTGTTTCGGATCCATGGATGTTAGGAATTATCTTTCGTGCCTTCGTAAGGATCTCTTCGAAGAAGAAATTTGTTTATTACTAAAGCAAAGATGAAAGAATAAGAACCTAAGGAATGAATGTGAATATATAATAAAGGGTCGAATTCATATATAAAATCATAATCATATAACAAAGAATATATCTACATGTAATAAATGCCTGGATGTTAAAATGTTTTTTACCAATATGAACTTACTATAAAATATGCATTGACTAAATAATGGAAAGCATATATTTAAACAAGATATGAAAGCAATTGATCAAGAAAATTAACAGATTCGTAAAAAGGACGAAAAAACATAAAAAAATATAGAGCTGAACAAATATGAGAAGCAAGTGGGAAGAAAAAGCATTAAATGACCGATAACCATTGGGAGAATCTTAGATGCTAAAAGTCACCGTGTACTAATTAATCATGCCTAGCTTATACTTTTAGAAATGAAAAGAATCCAAATAATCGTTTGTTAATATGTGCTGAAGAGGAGACAATTTAAAAACTGACATATCTACCCGAAAACCAAGTGAAAACCAACAAACATCCTAAGTTCGAACATAGCTTTCATTATGAGATATGCCAACATTAAAACTGATCGTGTACAGAAAAATGAAAGAGTAAAAAGCATTTTCTGAAGCTGGCGATGTTACTATGTGCAAGGTATTTGTCGTACATACCAAGGGCACGATTCAAACGAAGAGAAATGATATTTGTCAGAAAAGACCTCAAACAAAATAAAAAAAATTATCTTACAAACAGGATCATGCATATATTGTCCGATGAAAACATTTTATCCAATGGATTCTTCAAATAGGAGGATCTGGAAATAGAAAGTAAGGGGAATTGGCATTTAAATAGAACCATTATTTCAGAAAACAAGACAAACGAATTTTGAGGAATTACTTGAAATATAAATCAATTTTGTATTTACTCTGAATAAAAACAGTTGAAATTTTCAAATCATATCGTGAACATGAATGACATTTAGCCATAATTATACTATACTGTAAAATTATATTTTTGTCTTTTATAAATATTATGTAAGTGTATAATATGTATATATACATTATGTATATATATATATATATATATATATATACATCATATATATGTATATATATATATACATCATATATATATATATACATCATATATATATATATATATATATATATTACATCATGTATATATATATATACATATATATATACATCATATATATATATATACACATCATATATATATATATATATGTATATACATCATATATATATATATACATCATATATATGTATATATATATATACATCATATATATATATATACACATCATGTATATATATATATATACATCATGTATATATATATACATATGTATATACATCATATATATATATATATATATATACACATCATATATATATATATATATACAACATATATATATATATACATCATATATATGTATATATATATATATACATCATATATATATATATATATACATCATATATATATATATATACATCATATATATATATATATACATCATGTATATATATATACATATATATATACATCATATATATATATATACACATCATATATATATATATATATATATACATCATATATATATATATACATCATATATATGTATATATATATGTATATATATATATACATCATATATATATATAAACATCATATGTATATATATATACATCATATATATATATATATATATATACATCATATATATATATATATATATATATATATACATCATATATATATATATATATTATTTCAGAAAAAAAGACAAAGGAATTTTGAGGAATTAAATAGTATATAAGTGTATATAACTGTATATATATACATACATATACGTATATACGTATATATACATATATATATATATATATATATATATATATATATATATATATATGTATATGTATGTATATATATATATATATATATATATATATATATATATATATATATATATATATATATATACACTGTGTGCGATGGATAAATTGTCGTCCGAATTACACAAAAATGGAATAACACTGACATCCGATTTTAAAAGATAACTATATCAAAATTACACAGAAACATCTCGAAGTACTAAAAAGTAAAATCGGCCAATAAATCGCCGTTTACTTCAACAACGACCTCCAGACGACATCGGAATCTCCTGCAATTTTCCTACACTATCTCCTTGTTTAAGTTGGTGAATGCAGTCATATTCCTTGCCTTCAGTTCATCTTTGGTGTTACAAGGACTTTTATTAATCTCTCCATCAACTGCGTGCCACACATAATAATCAAGTGGGTTGCAGTGTGGGGGACTTAGGTGGCCAGATGTGGAGGGTTATGTAAACGTAGAGATTTCTGAAATACATGGAGCCGGAAGAAAATGTCACAGAATAGCTTATTATATTAAGGTGATACATCGGTGGAGCTATGATTTTAGTAACAATAGCTATATGAACAATGTAACACCGACATTTCAGTCTCTGGACAGGTAAGTCGTAGAAACATTCGCTGACACCGACACATTCTGAGTGCAGCATTCTATTTGCTAGTGATGTTTAATTTTCCTGTAATCTAGAAGTGGATTTATTGCCAGTTAAGTGCTATATATTCTTGGGAAATTAGTCCGGTCTTCTATCCTTTCCCTCTCCAGGGGTTTGAGTTCACAATCATTTTCCACCTATCTGGCTGCTACCCTAGTTTTGAGACCCAATTCTACTCTGCTATTTAATCTTTAAATGGAAAAAGTAGAAATTGATGCATGCCTTTCACAAGGACATTATTGCGAATGTGAACTATGAAGACAAAGCCGAAATATGAACATGAACCTCCGATTTCATCTTCTCAACCAATAACCGTTAAGGTATACTCACCGCCACATTGATTTGAATACGTGATTCTTACCTATACCGAAATGATTATATTGTAAATGTGTGTATGTATATGTGTATTTACTTATCAGTCACTTTTATTTCCTTTCAAGTAGATTAACTGAAGCATATCATCGACCACAAAATCACACATCCTCATTGTTGAACTTTCATTTCTGATATGAAATTATCTAATAAGTCGCCTCCACAGATGAAAACTAAAATACGTTCTCTTACTCCAAATGAAAGTACAACTGAAAAAAATATAAATTTCCATTCTTTTCTTCACATGAAAAAATTCATTAATATGAAACGAACATATCTCTCCTTTTATTTTGATATACGAAGGTGGGTGATATTTCCCATTTGGAAAAATGATGCCAAAGTCCGTCTCTCCATTTCTCACCTATCTAAATAAAGACATGAATTTTCAAATTGATCTGAAATATTTTAACAATTTCAAAACAATTTTAACTTGTTAATTGATCTGCTACGATTTCTGCTGAAAAGATTGTTTCCCCAAATGATTGCTTAAGGTAAAAATTTTGTCAAATATATTTTATTTTCGTCCAAAACCAAACATCACTGAACAAACAATCGTCACCTAAGAAACACTTATCAAAAGAATTTTAATTATCTTCAATAAGAAAAGACAAAAGTTAGTTGCCGAGACATTTTTTTATGAGATTTTTACTTGAATATTTATATTTGGCTTACCAAGGATATTTTTATATTTCGCAATTTTTTTAATGTCAGAATTCATCGTAACTTTGTAATTGTAATACTGACTGTCTGTATGTCACTCATCCAAGGAACACCAACATCTACAAGAGACGAAACAAGAAAGAAAGACTTAAAAAGACGCATCAATTTCACCACGCAAGACACAGCATTGACATCGACGGCAATAATTATTACATTTCACAAATATGTAAGTATTACATTTTCCTAAACGATACACGTGTTAAGATACTGAGAATATTAAATATACCTTTGATTAATTGAGATTTTTAAAAAATTGCATATGTTTATATTTTGTATTCAGGATGCTATGCACAAGATGAGTCGAACCGTCAATCACTATTTGTATCTGATAAAACAACTCGAATCTTATTTTCCAAAATTCTGTTCCTTCTCTTCCTGACAACAATGACGTCTTCATTTATTGCACTCTTCTGATGACCTACGCTTAACTGAACACTTTGAAACGCCATGTTTAATCGGTGGTAAGTTACCTGTGCCTACAAATATTCACATTATTCATTGAGTCTTTCATCTTCTATCCTCAGTTTATATCTTAATGAATGAATATATTTCAACATAACATATCCTGCGTTGATCTCCTATAATGATGTAATATATTCCAGGATCGTTCATTGAGAAAAGTTTGTATTTGGTCATGTGTTTTTCTGTCTCTTTTGCAGTCTTCAGATTCTAATCTGACAAATGCTGATATGGACCGCCAACACTGTGTGATCAAAGACCTCCCAGTTCTGTACGGCCGGTGGCTAACCATGCTAACACTACACGCGTCACTTAATCAAGTACAGTCCACTCAGCAAACACTGACCGCAATGTCGCAAGGACGACTGTAGAAATGCGTATTTAAACACAGATACTAATGACACATGTGTCATTTCAGCATCACCAATACAAAAACCCATATATATATATATATATATATATATATGTGTGTGTGTGTGTGTGTGTGTCATTATTTGTATTTGTAATCATTTTTAATTTCTTTTTCGATTTATTTAAACGCGATGCTTTATAATGAAAATTTAAATGAAAATAAATCTGTTATTAAACATAATTCATCTTGCATGTTTCTTTTTTTTTTGCATTTCATATGTGTATCAGTTTTATTTATTTATATCAAAGTTTCCACGCATGATGTTGGCATCAAACGTTTTTTTGTCTCTTTCAGAAAACCCTGCGTTATTTTCAGGCAGAGAAATGTACTAATCTTTAAGGATATGTTTTGGCCTTAAGGTGCTAAAATTTAGAACATTGTGCATTAATTGTTAAAGTGCTCACCGTTCTACTACTGTAAACTTGGATTATCTCCCTTTCTACTATGACATAAATTAGAATCTGTCATGAACAAGCTAAAGAAAACTCATACGCTCCTATCCCAAATAAGATGGTTGCGAAAAAGTTTTCTCTTTTCGTAATTTCTTACATTATATATAGGTTAATGTCGGTGTCCTTAGACCGATCACTAGGCACAGCAGTTTTCTGTTGGCCATAGTTTAGAATTCACAATTTGTGAAATATATACACAGCTATTTACGCAGAAAGTTACACACACCTCTTCTGTATATAAAAATAAATGAAACTTCAACCATGATTCTAAACAATGGCCACCTCACAATTAACATTCATAATAGTAAATCATCTACTTTACAGGAGATAAAGACAAGTGGAAATAATTAGACGGATATATATTGAACAATTATTGATTTTATTTACACGCGTTATTCGTTTTTACTATGTTTTATAGAAAGTAAAGCAACAGTAAACTGCGAAACGAACAAGGCAGATAAAAACCGTCGGAAACGATGTTCATTCCTGACTAGAAAGCACTGCTTTATCGATCGAATGTATCAATGACGTTGAAATAAAAGAAGGTGTGGCTTCTCTCAACCAATCAGATTATAGTATCTACTGTCGTGCTCTTAAAGGTTGATTTTCTGAAGATTAAATCTCTGTAACTTGATGTAGAATTGAGAAGATTTTTTGTTTATGTTAGTGAAATATATAATATATATATATATATATATATATATATATATATATATATATATATATATATATGTGTGTGTGTGTGTGTGTGTTGGGGGATATCAGTGTCAGCTGATATCTTGTTAAATGTAAAACATCTGAGGTGCCACAAAATGATTTCTAACATTTTCCTTGATCAGCTAAGTAAAAGTTGACTTCACAACGACTATGACAAACCACCTGGTTAAAGAAAATCATTGAATGAAGATAAATTAATTTTTGAAACGAAGATGACGAGATGAATGACAATGTACTCTATAAGACAATGGTTACTTACTAGCGAAAAAGGTAGAGTGACTCAGAGTGAGGAGAAGACCGCCTCACATCGACGGAGAGGGAAGACGGCTGTTAGAGCGTTCACCTTTCCCTTCATTTAAGCTTCACCTCGGCTTGACTCTTCTATAGCAGTATGTTACAAGCCGTGAATCAAATCTGCTTACTACTACAAATACTCAGGGATTTAAATTGTGGATGTCGATCTGACCACAGACATTTGACTGGAAGAATCTGCACCGTGGGAACGAATATATTGTCTGGTCTGAGTTATATATCTTTCATCGAAATTAGGGCTGTAAATCGATTCTGATTCAAGGAGGTACAGAGTGTTAGTGAATATGAGAAGAAAAAAAACAACACTATAAAGGAGGGAGAATATGAAAAGAACAGAAATAGCGAAGACAGAATATAACGATTGACATTTCTTTTAAATATTTAATGATCAAAGTTGACTAGGTAACAAGAGGCTGAGAGAGATTTCCACAAGCGAAAAGTGCGATAGAAGAAATTAAAACTTCTAGTACTGCGCTTAAATACATAAAGTCTAGATACCATCAGAACAAATACTATGAAAATATTTATAGAAATTGCAGAGGGAAGCTACGTTAAGGCAGTGAGAAAATGACTAAAGCCAAGACGCCATTTCAGGACGAATAAATCTGCAGATTTTTCTTTGAATTCTATCAAAATATATACTGCCATATTTACTACCATAAAGAAATATTTACATCTTACATGCACTTTAACAAAGCATCTTCTCTCTCTCTCCCTCACTCTCTCTCTCCATACATACATACATACATTCACACGCGCACACACACACGCACACACACACACACACACACACACACACACACACACATATATATATATATATATATATATATATATATATAGAGAGAGAGAGAGAGAGAGAGATAGGTAGATAGATAGATATAGATACAGATATGCTAAGGTGAAAAACTTTCAACGCCATAACTTTCTGATAGGATTTTACGATCTCTTAATATTATTGTATATTTTATTTCGAGAGATGTAAGTTTTTATAAGTATATGCTATATATATTTTTGTATTAATGATCTTTGCATGCATTTTTAAAAGGCCATAAATTGGTGTATATTTGGATTAAGGAATTTATCAGAAGATAAACCCCTGTAAACAAGTGACCACCTAATTTGTACACTTCCAAATGTACACACTAATTCCTCGATCACCACAGATCTTCGTTGTCATCTCATAGATCCTTAAAACAAAAGCTCGTTCAAGATTAATATATGATAATTTTTTTTGGTTAGAGGAAATACATCTCATTATAGGCACTTCCAATCTTATGTAGAAATAGTTTATTAAAATATGTTTTCTTCTTTTACTTCTTTTGTATTTTTTGGGGAGTGATTGTTTTCTCTTTTTTTTTTTTAATTTTAAAGATAGATAAATTAGGAATTATTTGTCATTTTAGTACAAGAATGAAATTAATTGTCAAAAGTAGGCAATGAATTTTCAAAGAAATTATTTGATGGTGAAATGAAATTTTTCTATATATTTTCTGTTTCTTTATGTGAAATATTTTTATTCAGACGAAAAATAGCGGAAAACTAATTCCTAAATTCAGTCATGAATACCTTTTCACTTGACTGACTTCAAGCTAAAAATAAACTCCTAAACATTTAAACAAAATAGTATTTTTAAATCTTCTTTCGATATTATCAATGTTGGTGACACAATTGACAGAAGAACAATGTTTTTGTAAATTATATTCTGTAAAAACAATTTCGAAAGAGAAGGAGAGTTTATTTTGAAGGACCTTAAATTTAAGAAAAATACGAATTCCTAATTTTCGATAAAAAAGACATTTATCGGCAATAAATTTGCGTAGCGACAAGAATTGAAGAGAAATTAAAAGAAAATGGAAATAAATATTTAAAAATTCAACTCTAATTCAAACAATTAATTTAGGTAGATTGGAATTGAATTTTAATTAATTAGTGCTGCATTATCTTCCCAAATAATAATAATAATAATAATAATAATAGTAATAATAATAATAATAAGACGTAACCTCAATCCAAACATGCTTGCCAATGTCCGTAGGGACATTATGCGAAACAACAG
This sequence comes from Acanthosepion lycidas, assembly GCA_963932145.1. Lineage (NCBI taxonomy): Eukaryota > Metazoa > Mollusca > Cephalopoda > Sepiida > Sepiidae > Acanthosepion > Acanthosepion lycidas. The sequence goes on from OZ010600.1 coordinate 74,632,970, forward strand.
ACGCTCAAAGGCAGAGATAGGATCAAATTAGATATAAGACAAAGTACTATGACCCATCACTCAAATTGTAATGAGATGAAAGTAGAAATAAGTAATGTGACAGAGGATAAGGCAAAAACTAAATCAAATGAAATACGAAATAACCTCCCAGGAAATAAAATCAAAGACTCTACCTTAAACACAATCTGCAGTTATCCAGACAATGTCACTGAAGATGACTCCAGGTACATTAAGTTAGAATTCCTTGAAAACCACAAAGCTGAAATCACCGAAGCGAAAAACCACGTCATTAAAAGTACTCAGCAGAGTAACTTTCATGCAATTGTGAGACAGAGAGCATCTCCTCAAAATCCATATGACGAATTCCAGCAAGTACATTATGAAAATATACAACGCTGCTCTGGAAACATTGTTAACAGATAAACCACCTGGAAATATCACAGAAGTTAACGTCATATACACAACAGCTTTAGCAGCGACTCGGAAGCTTGAGGTCAAGACAATAAATAAAATTAACAGACATAGAGAGCCAGCTTGGATGGCAAAACTGATATGAGAAATAAAAGAAATCAGATGTGACCTTTCTATATTAGATGATCTCACCAGAAACCCTAATATTTCCACACGCAAGTGCAAAAAGATCAAGCGGAAATATAATATTAAATCCCTAATTGACATTCCATCAATCACGGAAATGCTAAAACAGAAACTTCAGCTAAAGGCACAGACAATAAGACGATACGAAAAACGTTGTAGGTTCTATCGGCAAAATAAAATATTCCAAACGGACCTTAAGAAATGTAACAGGGAATTTGGCAAAACACCTATACATGTCGAATGGACACCATTGATTAATAATGTACAGATATTTTGGGAAAATATTTGGAGCAGCCCAAAGGAATATAACCCAAATGCAGAATGGATCCGACGTGAAGAAGAACGAATGCTGGATACACCTCTGCAAGAATGGAAAAATATAATCACAGATGATGTTAGGCAAGCTCTAGCGAAATCCCAAAATGGAAATCCCCAGGAAATGACAATGTGCCAAATTTCTGGCTTTATCATCCCTCATCTATCCATAATATCCTCGAAAAAACATTATCAAAGTTTGTAAATAATCCCAATAAAATAACGGAATGGATTACTGAAGGTATTACATACCTCATGGCAAAAACAAGTGAAACAAACGACCCGAAATATTATAGGCCGATAACATGTCTCTCCACTACGTATAAGTTGATCACGTCTGTCCTGACCAACCGTACTTGTTCCTTTTTCGAAACAAACAATATTCTTCCTTTGGAACACAAGGGAGACAGGAGAGCTTCATATGGCTGCAAAGATCAACTACTGATAAATAAAATGATCCTGGAAAATTGCAGGAGACGACGTAGAAATCTTAGAGCAGCGTGGATTGATAGTGTTCCACATTCTTGGATCCTTAAGATTTTGGAAATGTACAAAGTTTCCACTGTTGTATTAAATTTCCTTAAACACGGCATGGGAATGTGGAACACCAAACTATACCTTAGTCACACCGGGGGCACTGCCATATCCAACCGTCTAAATATCCGACGTGGAATCTTTCAAGGAGACTCCCTGTCACCTCTTCTATTTTGTTTGTCCTTCATCCCCATTACGCATGAACAGAACAACAGTAACTATGGTTACAAACTAAATAAGAAAATATTCAATAACCTACTCTACATGGATGATCTCAAACTCTTTGCCAAAGACGACAATGAGTTGAAAGGCCTCCTCAATATTGTAAAATACTTTAGTGACGACATAGGTATGGACTTCGGATTAGATAAATGTGCAAAAGTAACATTCAAGAAAGGTAGAATTACAGAAACACCTTGAATAATTTAGATTTTGTCACAAAGATTAGGGACCTAGAATATGATGAAGCCTATAAGTAACTAGGAATTAGCGAAGGTGATGGCATACATCATTCCCAAATGAAAGAGAAGTTAAGAAAGGAGGACTACAGGCGTGTACATCTGGTAATAAATACTGAGCTAAACGCAAAAAAAACCCCCAGAATATCAGCCATAAACACCTTGGCTGTCCATGTGGTGCAATACAGCTTTAATGTCCTTAACTGGACCATAGCTGAAATTAAGCGAATGGACGCCAAAACGAGACAGCTTCTCACTTGCTACCGCATGCATTATCCCAAAGCTGACGTTGATGGTCTGTATGTGTCCAGATTCGAAGGAGGCAGAGGATTAGTTCAACTAGAACTGTCCTAAAAACTACGAAAATTGGCCTCCAAAGATACTTGGAAACTACAGAAGCCTGGATAATGGTATGTAGTATGTAGTAATGAAAGTAGTAAGCGTCTTTACTCCGTAATAAAGTAAGCCAACATATACAAAATGGAGTTTCAAATGGTTGCAGAAATACAAGTAAAGTACAAGACACCGGCTGAAGCTGGAACAAAGACAAATGCAACCGACCAGATACAGAAACAATGGCAAGATAAACCGCTTCATACCCAATACTTGGCCCGTACCAAACAAGCTGATGTAGACAAAACCCGTACCCATCAGTGGCTACCAAGTGCAGGGTTGAAAGCTGAAACTGAAGGTTTTATTTTTGTTGCACAGGACCAATGCTTGTTAACTAGAAATTATCAAGCACATATGCTAAAATATTTTGCTAGCTCAAAATGCAGATTTTGTGATAAATATCCAAAAACAATTGATCATCTTGGCATATTGGCACCACTGAATATAAAACCCGGCATGACAGAGTGGGCCAATATCTGTACTGGAAAATTTGCAACGTCTACGGGAAGGAAACTGAAAGAAACTGGTATGAACCCGGTTACGAAGATAGGACCTATTACAATTCTATCGGACTATACAATTCACACTGGCAGAACAATCAAAGCCAACCGCCCAGACATTGTTATTAAAGACCACAAATTAAAAACTGTCTCCTTATTGATATGGCAGTCACTGCAGACTCCAATGCATCTTTGAAGATATTCAAAAAGCTGTCGAAATACAAGGACATTGAAATAGAAATCACAAAAATGTGGCACATGGGAATATCAACAATGCCTGTTGTAGTTGGAGCCATAGGATTGGTTGAAAAAGATTCCACTAGTATAATAGAAGGGATTCCTGGAAGCCCATGCCTCAAAGAAATACAAAACATTGTTCTCACAAGTACAGCCCACACATTACGAGGGTTTTATCTATGTAAATTTCTTTTTTTTTTTTTGTCAGTGAAAAGTGCCATTTCTAACCTTGGGTCTCTGGGCGGGACCCGGAAAGAAATGTGTACACGCCAGAAATCAAAGGAAATAATAATAATAATAATAATAATAATAATAATAATAATAATAATAATAATAATAATAATAATTATAATTAGATAGGGAGAAAATTAGTATTTCTGTTCGGAATTGTTACTCGGAGTGCTTAGTACCAGTTCCCGTTGTGTTTCTTATATTCACACGCCCAAATACATTTGTAAAACTTTTATCACTAAATAAAACTTATACTTATGTTAAAAGAAATGAAAGTCTATCTGATATAGATATCTCTTCTTTGTTCACAGCTAATCGAGGTCAATTGAAACATATGAATGATTCCGACGACCACAAAAGCATACTTTGTAATATGAACTTATCTAACAAGTAGATTATACACATTAAACTAAAATCTGTATTTCTTTTTCTTTCGCCGAAAGTGAAAGTGGATGCGCCAATGTTTTCCTGTTGATTTTAACATGAAAAAGTCACCATGAACATTATAAACCAGTTTGGTATTAATACACAGCACAATTGACTTTCATATACGTGGGTAGATAGGATTTCACATTCTGTAAAGTGATACCAAAGTCTAGAACTCTTCACCTCAAATATCTCAATCTGAAATGGGAAATTTCAGATCTGTTCTCTATATAAGAAAAGGCTATTCAGTGACAATAAACATTTCCCTCTTAAGAATTGATCTGTAAAGTTCTCCGTCCGAAAGTATTATTTCAACAAATCCTTGTTTGATATCAACGAATCTTTTATCAACTGTCAGAGACAATCATATCCGATCACACTGTACTGTAAAAGAGACATCGATCGTTTTCTAATCATCGTAAATATTGTATACTGGAAGAATAAGTAAGTGGTCGACAAGTTTCTTGTTAGTTTTTCATTTGAATTTTATTGTTGATACTATAACTTTCTCAGGTTTCGTGTTTATAGTTTTATTTATCTC
>OZ010600.1:74637401-74979688 GCA_963932145.1 Acanthosepion lycidas
ATTTATTGCCAGTTAAGTGCTATATATTCTTGGGAAATTAGTCCGGTCTTCTATCCTTTCCCTCTCCAGGGGTTTGAGTTCACAATCATTTTCCACCTATCTGGCTGCTACCCTAGTTTTGAGACCCAATTCTACTCTGCTATTTAATCTTTAAATGGAAAAAGTAGAAATTGATGCATGCCTTTCACAAGGACATTATTGCGAATGTGAACTATGAAGACAAAGCCGAAATATGAACATGAACCTCCGATTTCATCTTCTCAACCAATAATCGTTAAGGTATACTCACCGCCACATTGATTTGAATACGTGATTCTTACCTATACCGAAATGATTATATTGTAAATGTGTGTATGTATATGTGTATTTACTTATCAGTCACTTTTATTTCCTTTCAAGTAGATTAACTGAAGCATATCATCGACCACAAAATCACACATCCTCATTGTTGAACTTTCATTTCTGATATGAAATTATCTAATAAGTCGCCTCCACAGATGAAAACTAAAATACGTTCTCTTACTCCAAATGAAAGTACAACTGAAAAAAATATAAATTTCCATTCTTTTCTTCACATGAAAAAATTCATTAATATGAAACGAACATATCTCTCCTTTTATTTTGATATACGAAGGTGGGTGATATTTCCCATTTGGAAAAATGATGCCAAAGTCCGTCTCTCCATTTCTCACCTATCTAAATAAAGACATGAATTTTCAAATTGATCTGAAATATTTTAACAATTTCAAAACAATTTTAACTTGTTAATTGATCTGCTACGATTTCTGCTGAAAAGATTGTTTCCCCAAATGATTGCTTAAGGTAAAAATTTTGTCAAATATATTTTATTTTCGTCCAAAACCAAACATCACTGAACAAACAATCGTCACCTAAGAAACACTTATCAAAAGAATTTTAATTATCTTCAATAAGAAAAGACAAAAGTTAGTTGCCGAGACATTTTTTTATGAGATTTTTACTTGAATATTTATATTTGGCTTACCAAGGATATTTTTATATTTCGCAATTTTTTTAATGTCAGAATTCATCGTAACTTTGTAATTGTAATACTGACTGTCTGTATGTCACTCATCCAAGGAACACCAACATCTACAAGAGACGAAACAAGAAAGAAAGACTTAAAAAGACGCATCAATTTCACCACGCAAGACACAGCATTGACATCGACGGCAATAATTATTACATTTCACAAATATGTAAGTATTACATTTTCCTAAACGATACACGTGTTAAGATACTGAGAATATTAAATATACCTTTGATTAATTGAGATTTTTAAAAAATTGCATATGTTTATATTTTGTATTCAGGATGCTATGCACAAGATGAGTCGAACCGTCAATCACTATTTGTATCTGATAAAACAACTCGAATCTTATTTTCCAAAATTCTGTTCCTTCTCTTCCTGACAACAATGACGTCTTCATTTATTGCACTCTTCTGATGACCTACGCTTAACTGAACACTTTGAAACGCCATGTTTAATCGGTGGTAAGTTACCTGTGCCTACAAATATTCACATTATTCATTGAGTCTTTCATCTTCTATCCTCAGTTTATATCTTAATGAATGAATATATTTCAACATAACATATCCTGCGTTGATCTCCTATAATGATGTAATATATTCCAGGATCGTTCATTGAGAAAAGTTTGTATTTGGTCATGTGTTTTTCTGTCTCTTTTGCAGTCTTCAGATTCTAATCTGACAAATGCTGATATGGACCGCCAACACTGTGTGATCAAAGACCTCCCAGTTCTGTACGGCCGGTGGCTAACCATGCTAACACTACACGCGTCACTTAATCAAGTACAGTCCACTCAGCAAACACTGACCGCAATGTCGCAAGGACGACTGTAGAAATGCGTATTTAAACACAGATACTAATGACACATGTGTCATTTCAGCATCACCAATACAAAAACCCATATATATATATATATATATATATATATGTGTGTGTGTGTGTGTGTGTGTCATTATTTGTATTTGTAATCATTTTTAATTTCTTTTTCGATTTATTTAAACGCGATGCTTTATAATGAAAATTTAAATGAAAATAAATCTGTTATTAAACATAATTCATCTTGCATGTTTCTTTTTTTTTGCATTTCATATGTGTATCAGTTTTATTTATTTATATCAAAGTTTCCACGCATGATGTTGGCATCAAACGTTTTTTTGTCTCTTTCAGAAAACCCTGCGTTATTTTCAGGCAGAGAAATGTACTAATCTTTAAGGATATGTTTTGGCCTTAAGGTGCTAAAATTTAGAACATTGTGCATTAATTGTTAAAGTGCTCACCGTTCTACTACTGTAAACTTGGATTATCTCCCTTTCTACTATGACATAAATTAGAATCTGTCATGAACAAGCTAAAGAAAACTCATACGCTCCTATCCCAAATAAGATGGCTGCGAAAAAGTTTTCTCTTTTCGTAATTTCTTACATTATATATAGGTTAATGTCGGTGTCCTTAGACCGATCACTAGGCACAGCAGTTTTCTGTTGGCCATAGTTTAGAATTCACAATTTGTGAAATATATACACAGCTATTTACGCAGAAAGTTACACACACCTCTTCTGTATATAAAAATAAATGAAACTTCAACCATGATTCTAAACAATGGCCACCTCACAATTAACATTCATAATAGTAAATCATCTACTTTACAGGAGATAAAGACAAGTGGAAATAATTAGACGGATATATATTGAACAATTATTGATTTTATTTACACGCGTTATTCGTTTTTACTATGTTTTATAGAAAGTAAAGCAACAGTAAACTGCGAAACGAACAAGGCAGATAAAAACCGTCGGAAACGATGTTCATTCCTGACTAGAAAGCACTGCTTTATCGATCGAATGTATCAATGACGTTGAAATAAAAGAAGGTGTGGCTTCTCTCAACCAATCAGATTATAGTATCTACTGTCGTGCTCTTAAAGGTTGATTTTCTGAAGATTAAATCTCTGTAACTTGATGTAGAATTGAGAAGATTTTTTGTTTATGTTAGTGAAATATATAATATATATATATATATATATATATATATATATATATATATATATATATATATATGTGTGTGTGTGTGTGTGTGTGTGTTGGGGGATATCAGTGTCAGCTGATATCTTGTTAAATGTAAAACATCTGAGGTGCCACAAAATGATTTCTAACATTTTCCTTGATCAGCTAAGTAAAAGTTGACTTCACAACGACTATGACAAACCACCTGGTTAAAGAAAATCATTGAATGAAGATAAATTAATTTTTGAAACGAAGATGACGAGATGAATGACAATGTACTCTATAAGACAATGGTTACTTACTAGCGAAAAAGGTAGAGTGACTCAGAGTGAGGAGAAGACCGCCTCACATCGACGGAGAGGGAAGACGGCTGTTAGAGCGTTCACCTTTCCCTTCATTTAAGCTTCACCTCGGCTTGACTCTTCTATAGCAGTATGTTACAAGCCGTGAATCAAATCTGCTTACTACTACAAATACTCAGGGATTTAAATTGTGGATGTCGATCTGACCACAGACATTTGACTGGAAGAATCTGCACCGTGGGAACGAATATATTGTCTGGTCTGAGTTATATATCTTTCATCGAAATTAGGGCTGTAAATCGATTCTGATTCAAGGAGGTACAGAGTGTTAGTGAATATGAGAAGAAAAAAAACAACACTATAAAGGAGGGAGAATATGAAAAGAACAGAAATAGCGAAGACAGAATATAACGATTGACATTTCTTTTAAATATTTAATGATCAAAGTTGACTAGGTAACAAGAGGCTGAGAGAGATTTCCACAAGCGAAAAGTGCGATAGAAGAAATTAAAACTTCTAGTACTGCGCTTAAATACATAAAGTCTAGATACCATCAGAACAAATACTATGAAAATATTTATAGAAATTGCAGAGGGAAGCTACGTTAAGGCAGTGAGAAAATGACTAAAGCCAAGACGCCATTTCAGGACGAATAAATCTGCAGATTTTTCTTTGAATTCTATCAAAATATATACTGCCATATTTACTACCATAAAGAAATATTTACATCTTACATGCACTTTAACAAAGCATCTTCTCTCTCTCTCCCTCACTCTCTCTCTCCATACATACATACATACATTCACACGCGCACACACACACGCACACACACACACACACACACACACACACACACACACACATATATATATATATATATATATATATATATATATAGAGAGAGAGAGAGAGAGAGATAGGTAGATAGATAGATATAGATACAGATATGCTAAGGTGAAAAACTTTCAACGCCATAACTTTCTGATAGGATTTTACGATCTCTTAATATTATTGTATATTTTATTTCGAGAGATGTAAGTTTTTATAAGTATATGCTATATATATTTTTGTATTAATGATCTTTGCATGCATTTTTAAAAGGCCATAAATTGGTGTATATTTGGATTAAGGAATTTATCAGAAGATAAACCCCTGTAAACAAGTGACCACCTAATTTGTACACTTCCAAATGTACACACTAATTCCTCGATCACCACAGATCTTCGTTGTCATCTCATAGATCCTTAAAACAAAAGCTCGTTCAAGATTAATATATGATAATTTTTTTTGGTTAGAGGAAATACATCTCATTATAGGCACTTCCAATCTTATGTAGAAATAGTTTATTAAAATATGTTTTCTTCTTTTACTTCTTTTGTATTTTTTGGGGAGTGATTGTTTTCTCTTTTTTTTTTTTAATTTTAAAGATAGATAAATTAGGAATTATTTGTCATTTTAGTACAAGAATGAAATTAATTGTCAAAAGTAGGCAATGAATTTTCAAAGAAATTATTTGATGGTGAAATGAAATTTTTCTATATATTTTCTGTTTCTTTATGTGAAATATTTTTATTCAGACGAAAAATAGCGGAAAACTAATTCCTAAATTCAGTCATGAATACCTTTTCACTTGACTGACTTCAAGCTAAAAATAAACTCCTAAACATTTAAACAAAATAGTATTTTTAAATCTTCTTTCGATATTATCAATGTTGGTGACACAATTGACAGAAGAACAATGTTTTTGTAAATTATATTCTGTAAAAACAATTTCGAAAGAGAAGGAGAGTTTATTTTGAAGGACCTTAAATTTAAGAAAAATACGAATTCCTAATTTTCGATAAAAAAGACATTTATCGGCAATAAATTTGCGTAGCGACAAGAATTGAAGAGAAATTAAAAGAAAATGGAAATAAATATTTAAAAATTCAACTCTAATTCAAACAATTAATTTAGGTAGATTGGAATTGAATTTTAATTAATTAGTGCTGCATTATCTTCCCAAATAATAATAATAATAATAATAATAATAGTAATAATAATAATAATAAGACGTAACCTCAATCCAAACATGCTTGCCAATGTCCGTAGGGACATTATGCGAAACAACAGACGCTCAAAGGCAGAGATAGGATCAAATTAGATATAAGACAAAGTACTATGACCCATCACTCAAATTGTAATGAGATGAAAGTAGAAATAAGTAATGTGACAGAGGATAAGGCAAAAACTAAATCAAATGAAATACGAAATAACCTCCCAGGAAATAAAATCAAAGACTCTACCTTAAACACAATCTGCAGTTATCCAGACAATGTCACTGAAGATGACTCCAGGTACATTAAGTTAGAATTCCTTGAAAACCACAAAGCTGAAATCACCGAAGCGAAAAACCACGTCATTAAAAGTACTCAGCAGAGTAACTTTCATGCAATTGTGAGACAGAGAGCATCTCCTCAAAATCCATATGACGAATTCCAGCAAGTACATTATGAAAATATACAACGCTGCTCTGGAAACATTGTTAACAGATAAACCACCTGGAAATATCACAGAAGTTAACGTCATATACACAACAGCTTTAGCAGCGACTCGGAAGCTTGAGGTCAAGACAATAAATAAAATTAACAGACATAGAGAGCCAGCTTGGATGGCAAAACTGATATGAGAAATAAAAGAAATCAGATGTGACCTTTCTATATTAGATGATCTCACCAGAAACCCTAATATTTCCACACGCAAGTGCAAAAAGATCAAGCGGAAATATAATATTAAATCCCTAATTGACATTCCATCAATCACGGAAATGCTAAAACAGAAACTTCAGCTAAAGGCACAGACAATAAGACGATACGAAAAACGTTGTAGGTTCTATCGGCAAAATAAAATATTCCAAACGGACCTTAAGAAATGTAACAGGGAATTTGGCAAAACACCTATACATGTCGAATGGACACCATTGATTAATAATGTACAGATATTTTGGGAAAATATTTGGAGCAGCCCAAAGGAATATAACCCAAATGCAGAATGGATCCGACGTGAAGAAGAACGAATGCTGGATACACCTCTGCAAGAATGGAAAAATATAATCACAGATGATGTTAGGCAAGCTCTAGCGAAATCCCAAAATGGAAATCCCCAGGAAATGACAATGTGCCAAATTTCTGGCTTTATCATCCCTCATCTATCCATAATATCCTCGAAAAAACATTATCAAAGTTTGTAAATAATCCCAATAAAATAACGGAATGGATTACTGAAGGTATTACATACCTCATGGCAAAAACAAGTGAAACAAACGACCCGAAATATTATAGGCCGATAACATGTCTCTCCACTACGTATAAGTTGATCACGTCTGTCCTGACCAACCGTACTTGTTCCTTTTTCGAAACAAACAATATTCTTCCTTTGGAACACAAGGGAGACAGGAGAGCTTCATATGGCTGCAAAGATCAACTACTGATAAATAAAATGATCCTGGAAAATTGCAGGAGACGACGTAGAAATCTTAGAGCAGCGTGGATTGATAGTGTTCCACATTCTTGGATCCTTAAGATTTTGGAAATGTACAAAGTTTCCACTGTTGTATTAAATTTCCTTAAACACGGCATGGGAATGTGGAACACCAAACTATACCTTAGTCACACCGGGGGCACTGCCATATCCAACCGTCTAAATATCCGACGTGGAATCTTTCAAGGAGACTCCCTGTCACCTCTTCTATTTTGTTTGTCCTTCATCCCCATTACGCATGAACAGAACAACAGTAACTATGGTTACAAACTAAATAAGAAAATATTCAATAACCTACTCTACATGGATGATCTCAAACTCTTTGCCAAAGACGACAATGAGTTGAAAGGCCTCCTCAATATTGTAAAATACTTTAGTGACGACATAGGTATGGACTTCGGATTAGATAAATGTGCAAAAGTAACATTCAAGAAAGGTAGAATTACAGAAACACCTTGAATAATTTAGATTTTGTCACAAAGATTAGGGACCTAGAATATGATGAAGCCTATAAGTAACTAGGAATTAGCGAAGGTGATGGCATACATCATTCCCAAATGAAAGAGAAGTTAAGAAAGGAGGACTACAGGCGTGTACATCTGGTAATAAATACTGAGCTAAACGCAAAAAAAACCCCCAGAATATCAGCCATAAACACCTTGGCTGTCCATGTGGTGCAATACAGCTTTAATGTCCTTAACTGGACCATAGCTGAAATTAAGCGAATGGACGCCAAAACGAGACAGCTTCTCACTTGCTACCGCATGCATTATCCCAAAGCTGACGTTGATGGTCTGTATGTGTCCAGATTCGAAGGAGGCAGAGGATTAGTTCAACTAGAACTGTCCTAAAAACTACGAAAATTGGCCTCCAAAGATACTTGGAAACTACAGAAGCCTGGATAATGGTATGTAGTATGTAGTAATGAAAGTAGTAAGCGTCTTTACTCCGTAATAAAGTAAGCCAACATATACAAAATGGAGTTTCAAATGGTTGCAGAAATACAAGTAAAGTACAAGACACCGGCTGAAGCTGGAACAAAGACAAATGCAACCGACCAGATACAGAAACAATGGCAAGATAAACCGCTTCATACCCAATACTTGGCCCGTACCAAACAAGCTGATGTAGACAAAACCCGTACCCATCAGTGGCTACCAAGTGCAGGGTTGAAAGCTGAAACTGAAGGTTTTATTTTTGTTGCACAGGACCAATGCTTGTTAACTAGAAATTATCAAGCACATATGCTAAAATATTTTGCTAGCTCAAAATGCAGATTTTGTGATAAATATCCAAAAACAATTGATCATCTTGGCATATTGGCACCACTGAATATAAAACCCGGCATGACAGAGTGGGCCAATATCTGTACTGGAAAATTTGCAACGTCTACGGGAAGGAAACTGAAAGAAACTGGTATGAACCCGGTTACGAAGATAGGACCTATTACAATTCTATCGGACTATACAATTCACACTGGCAGAACAATCAAAGCCAACCGCCCAGACATTGTTATTAAAGACCACAAATTAAAAACTGTCTCCTTATTGATATGGCAGTCACTGCAGACTCCAATGCATCTTTGAAGATATTCAAAAAGCTGTCGAAATACAAGGACATTGAAATAGAAATCACAAAAATGTGGCACATGGGAATATCAACAATGCCTGTTGTAGTTGGAGCCATAGGATTGGTTGAAAAAGATTCCACTAGTATAATAGAAGGGATTCCTGGAAGCCCATGCCTCAAAGAAATACAAAACATTGTTCTCACAAGTACAGCCCACACATTACGAGGGTTTTATCTATGTAAATTTCTTTTTTTTTTTTTGTCAGTGAAAAGTGCCATTTCTAACCTTGGGTCTCTGGGCGGGACCCGGAAAGAAATGTGTACACGCCAGAAATCAAAGGAATAATAATAATAATAATAATAATAATAATAATAATAATAATAATAATAATAATAATAATAATTATAATTAGATAGGGAGAAAATTAGTATTTCTGTTCGGAATTGTTACTCGGAGTGCTTAGTACCAGTTCCCGTTGTGTTTCTTATATTCACACGCCCAAATACATTTGTAAAACTTTTATCACTAAATAAAACTTATACTTATGTTAAAAGAAATGAAAGTCTATCTGATATAGATATCTCTTCTTTGTTCACAGCTAATCGAGGTCAATTGAAACATATGAATGATTCCGACGACCACAAAAGCATACTTTGTAATATGAACTTATCTAACAAGTAGATTATACACATTAAACTAAAATCTGTATTTCTTTTTCTTTCGCCGAAAGTGAAAGTGGATGCGCCAATGTTTTCCTGTTGATTTTAACATGAAAAAGTCACCATGAACATTATAAACCAGTTTGGTATTAATACACAGCACAATTGACTTTCATATACGTGGGTAGATAGGATTTCACATTCTGTAAAGTGATACCAAAGTCTAGAACTCTTCACCTCAAATATCTCAATCTGAAATGGGAAATTTCAGATCTGTTCTCTATATAAGAAAAGGCTATTCAGTGACAATAAACATTTCCCTCTTAAGAATTGATCTGTAAAGTTCTCCGTCCGAAAGTATTATTTCAACAAATCCTTGTTTGATATCAACGAATCTTTTATCAACTGTCAGAGACAATCATATCCGATCACACTGTACTGTAAAAGAGACATCGATCGTTTTCTAATCATCGTAAATATTGTATACTGGAAGAATAAGTAAGTGGTCGACAAGTTTCTTGTTAGTTTTTCATTTGAATTTTATTGTTGATACTATAACTTTCTCAGGTTTCGTGTTTATAGTTTTATTTATCTCTTTGACTGTTTCTTGGTTATATTTCTTTCTGTTCTTTCTTACAGTGCATCTTGTCAGCAGTCATTCTACCTTCGTCGTCGTTATATTGGCTGCGTGTGTGTCACTCATCAATGGGGCACCAACATCGACTACAGACGAAACAAACAGGAAAGACTTAAAAAGAGACATACATTTAGCCTCACAAATCACCACACTGACATTGACGGCATTAAATATTACATTTCACAAATATGTAAGTATTTAAAAAAGAACTCCATCATACGATTTCTTATTGATACATAACATCATCTTCTGATTAAACAACTGTTATCTTGGTAAAAATATCTAACATTTTTCAATATTCATAATCGCTATAACAATAATTTGACAGATTTTTTTCAATATAATTTTAATATAATAATATAATTGACTCTTACTATATTTAAATTGCATCTTTGCAATCAAAATTAGAAAAATTTTTATAGGAAAGATATTTCAAATGTTTGCTTTTGTGTTGTTTGTAGTGTACAAGCGTTCCACTGGTGTTCACCTCCGACTGCAGAAAGTTCGTTACTTTGCTGAAAGCAAAAGCTGATTCAAATATGCCACAGTTCGTCATCGAAAGTAAACTGAATTTTCAGGACGTCATATCTGTTAAGGTAAATTTTTAATTCCTAAGTGAAATTTGGTCTTGATTTTCACTCTGACAATGAAAATATTTTATCTAACATCATTTTACTATTTAACTGAAAAAAAGAATTTCAAATTTATCATTTTCTTACATATGGAACCAATATAAGAGAACCTTTTATTAGCTCACCAACTGTCAATCTGTCGAAACAACTAAAAATATTTAACATATTGTTCATTGATTAAGTTTTTCAAATTTTACATCATTATCTGTTTGTATTTCAGAAGACTATAGGCAACATGAGTCGAACAGTCAGTCAATATTTGAATCTGATAAAACAACATTTGGATATCGAATATGACATTGTGTGTGAGCCTGCAAGAAAAATCGAACTCGAATGCCATTTTCCGAAATTCTGTGCCACTCTTCCTGACACCAATGACGCCATCTTTTATTGCAATCTTCATATGACTTATACTTACATGGAAAACTTGAAGTTCCTTCTCCAATTGCCGGTGAGTTCATTATATCCGAAAATAATTCATATTATTTATTTTATCTCCTTAATTTAAACATATTTTTTCTCTCTTCATTTGTTTTTTTAAAATGATGTGATGGATTCAAACAGAAAATGGAAAACAATTCAATGCTTAACTTTTGCTATAATAAAATGACGATATTCGATGACGTTGCTTTAATATGTGATTTTTTAGTTGTGATTTTATTTTTTTACAGCTTTCAGATTCTGATCTGTCAAACGGTGATATGGACAGTCAACTCAGTGTACCCTCAAACCTCCCAAAACTGTACGGCCGATGGTTAACCATGCTAACACTACACATGTCATATAATCAAGTACAGTCCATTCAACAAACACTGGCCGCAATTTCGCAAGGTCTTTAGAAATGTGTATGTAAACACAGATATCAATGACACATGTGTGTCATTTCAACAAAGTGGAAGCGTTTTCGACTTCAGATATATATTTTCTATATGTTTATTCAAGGATCAAATTGTATAGACATACATTTTTAAAATCATTTGTATTTGTAATAATTCAAATTTATTTTTTCTCCGTGTTAATCAAAATCATGTTCTATCTTTACGAATATTTCAAAGAAAAATAAATATATTTATAAACGGAATGTGTCTTTTTTTATATATATTTTTTTAAATTTACTCCTATTGCAATTCCACCTCGGTTTCAAATTACCGGAAGGATTAAAATGTCTTTCTTCTTAGAATTAAAATTTTCATTTTACAGACCTTCATGATGTTTCTTGAGAGAAACACAAAAGATTCAATGGCGCATATCTTATTTTAACTGTAAAACGATGTCCATGTTCATTAATTCATCTACAGGGTTGGGTTTTTGTTCATTGGATATCAGCGAGATAATTCACTTGGCGTCGATTAGCTGACACCAAAGAGACATTCGTTGATAAGGAATCCAGAAACACTCGCGTGCGCGCACACGCACTCTCACACACACATACACAATCAAACACAAACTCACCTACAAATACACACACTCTCACCGTAACACAAACAAACATACACAAACACAGACAAATTAACAGATAGTTGTTAGGAAAATATAGTATTATCTTAAAAGTTCACTCTGCCCCACAAATAATGTCATTTACTGAATTTAGGAATAATAAAATGAAGCATATTAAAATATTATGGAGTAATATATTTTTCTAACACAAATCTACAATATGGATTTACCAAATAAATATGTAGTCATTCCGTACAACGGGTTTGTGTGGGCATATATATATATATATATATATATATATATATATATATATATATATATATATATATATATATATATATATATATATATATATATATATATATATATATATATATATATATATGTGTGTGTGTGTGTGTTTGCGTGTGTGTGTGCGTGTGTGTGTGCTCTCTGAATAGACAGAGAGAAAACGACAAATAGGAAGGGAAGATTTCTGTGTGTTAATTGATATAAACTTCATTTCTTTTCACGATAACCTCACTCATTCAAGCAGTTTCGTGTTTTTCATTATTTCCACTTGCTTTAATATTCTTTTATCTCCATTTGCCATGATTTAAATTCATTATGGGAATGTCCTTACTACGTTAAACATTAGCATTTCGTATTAATGTGGTTTGATTCCTCCTTTTATAAAACAAATTCTTCTTGACAGGAGATAAAGAAAAATTAAATCATATAAATGATGTTTATTTAAGAATGTTGCTTTCATACACACACGATCGTTTCCATTGTTTTATGGAAAGCAAAGCGACTGTTGTAATATACTGTGCCTCATTTGTACTATTCGTACAATACATATCACTACACAACTTCGAGTAGTAAATGAAATTCATTCATAAATACAAACAGGTCAGTTGTCTCACTGCCGTTGATAGCAGTAAAAGTGAAGTACCTCTCAACCAATCAGATTAAAGTGTCTTATTTTCGTTCGCTTCGAAGTAAAAATCGACAAAATTTCAGTCATTTAAAAAAATTAAAAATTAAAACTAAAACATTCTTGACTGGATATGTGTAAAAGATTTTACTTATTTTTAATCGAAGTAATAGGGTGTATCTAAATTACCCTGATAAATATATTTTAAATATTTTAAGTTTAATATTTGAACATAAATTTGACTTCTGTTTAAAATATAATGGACGAAAGCTAATCCAAGTTAAAGGAAAAATCATTTTCCGTATATAAATAAACTTTTTGGACATTTTAAAAGGTAAGATATTCGAATTATTTCCTTTCAGTACATCCGTACCAAAAATAATCAAACCGTTGTTAAAAGGAAAAGGAATAATTAATAACATTGGGAGATCATCGCGTCAGTTCAAAAGATACTTCCCTTAGCTGGATGTGCTTCTCCAGGGTTACAGAAGGACAACAACAAAAAAAAAAATAGAATTCTATTAAAAAAGATAAACACTCGAAAATGACATCAAATTTTACATTTTTTAAATCTTCAGGCCTTAAATCATTATTAAATATAAATAAAAACACGACATTCCTACACCCAGTTAAAGAGTTTTAATCTTCAGAAAATCAAAATTTAATGATTTAAAACGGTATTGCTTAAAAGGGCACGACTGTTGGATGCTATAGTCTGATTGGTTGAGAAAAGCCACACCTTTTCTTATATCAATGTCAATGACACATTTGGCCGATAAAGCAGATTTTATTAATCCTGAATGAACATCGCTTACTACGTTTTTTATCTGCATTGTTCGTCTGGATGACTGTTGTCTTGGTACTTTCTATAAAACAGAGTAAAATGATAACGCGTGTAAATCACTTACAGTTCATCTATTTATTTCCACTTGTCTTCATCTCCTGTAAAGTAGATGATTTACCAATATGACTGGGAATTAAATATAAACAAGAACGTCATTCCTACACACAGTTAAAATGTTTTAATCTTCAGAAAATCAAACTTTAATGTTGTAAAACGGTGATGTTTAAAAGGGCACGACTGTTGGATGCTATAGTCTGATTGGTTGAGAAAAGCCACACCTTTTCAGATAAGGCGAGGCTCTTCGCCTCAACCTTTACACATAACTCAACATTCACTGGGTATCCTCTAACTCCCTACTGAACACAATCTTAGCAGTATTTGTATTACGGCCCGGGAAGACAACATCAAAGGGCTTGGCTCTAAGAATGTCATGGTGCAGACAAAAAAAAAAAAGAAAGAAAAAAATCAGCGGTTGTGCTTAAGAATATCAACCCGAAAATATCCTCAATCTTAGAGAAATTATTTATCCTCTGATTGAAAGAGAAATCTTTCACAATTCTGCGCAATGTGTCAAGCATATGCCCGGTTTTTAAAAATGGAGTTCAGCGTCCACCCTACTCTTTCAAAAATTGAGAATCACAAACTATGCCCTACAGTAAAATGGTGAGCCTCAAAATAAAGGTAAGAAGGCCGATATAAACCTATAGAAAGAGACAGAAATTACAAAAAACGAAATCTTTTTTTCGCAACCATCTTATCCAGGATGTTAGTGCATGATTTTCTTTAGCTCTCTTTAAGCATTCTGCCCCCCAAAACTGCACTCTGTTCTTCTCAGAATTAATTCTTTCTGCAAATGGTGAATTTGATATAGCACGAAAAAAAATCCAGCAAAAACTGAGAAGTCATCCCGGATTCATCTCTGAATGCGCTGCAGCCATAGCTCGTTGTAACCATTACTTCAATATGTGTCACAAGGAGCTTGGATTCTGAACCGCTCCCAAAAGCTGTAAGAATTTTTTGGAAAATGCAACATGATAGGGACAAACGGTCCTAGGTTGAAAAAAAAAAATTAAAAATTGTATCTAGAGAGTTCAAGGAGATCACCAGTCAGATTATTAATGAAAACAAAATATCTATGCCCACTATGTTAATTGGGCGAGAGGTCATATCTTCCTCGTAAGATAAGGCGAAGTTGTTCGCCTCAACCTTTACACTTAACTCAACATTATAAGACACTAGGTATCCTTTTCCTCACTTCACCCGCCCTACTGAATACAATCTTAGTACTATTTTTATTACAACCCTGGAAGTCACCAGTTTTATCAAGATCATGACCCTAAGAAAGCCACGCGCCCAGACAAAAGAAATTCAGTGGTTGTGCTAAAGAATATCAACTCGAAAATATCCTCGATCTTAGCGAAATTATTTATCCGCTGCTTGAAAGAGAAATTTTTCCCAATTTTGTGTAGGTGTCAAGCATATGCCTGGTTTTCAAAAATGGAGTTGAGCGTCCACCCTACTACCAGACGAGACACAGCAGTCTCCTCAGCGTCATTAGCAAGCTTTCTGAGGCAATAACCAACAAGAAATTTGCTGATCACTTGAATAAAAACATCTTGAGCGACAAGTATTACGGATTTCGATTGGCGGATCCATTGATAATGTCATGATTACCATTACTCACAGAATCAGTGAGTCACTGGACATCAAAATTCATTTCAAGTATTATTGCATTAGATATTTCAAAGTTGTAGCACAAATGATTGATACTGAATCTCTGTAACTATGGAAGGACTGAAAGAGACATTTCCATAATAAAGAACTAGCTAACTTATTGTTCCTTGCAGACAGTTATTAATGGCCAGTACTCCAGCGCCCTAGCAATCAACGCAGGCGTCTCCCAAGGGTCTCTTCTTGGATCAAATCACATTTTACTTTACATAAATGATCTACCTATCGTTTGGGAATATTTATGCTGGTGATACAGTAGCATATTGGTGCACCACCGGAAGTCTAGATGACTAGAGATTGGCAACTGATTTTACCTACTAGTTAGCGCTAACATCTCAGTGGGAAAAAAGGCCGTTTTCCTTCAATAGCTTGAAAACCAAAGTAGCTACATTCCATTATCGCTGACTGGACCTGGATCTACCACCAGTCACGATCAATGAATGTCTTCTCAGCGAAGCCTGTGCATTGAGCGACTATTGGAACTTAAACAGAAACCAGAGTTCAATACACGTAAATATGATCTATCACATTATTTTTCCAAATGGGAAGTATTACCCACCTTCATATCTCTATCTATAAAAGGCAGGATGAGTGTGTGTGTGTGTGTGTGTGTGTGTGTGTACGTGCATGCGTGTAACGAATGCACGGCTGCAATTTTCGTCGGATTTGCACCAAAATTTACATGCACATGCTCCAAGTTAGCGGGAAGGCCAAGACTGACTTTGCATTTCCCAACTCCCATCGATAGAGGAAATAATCGATTTTGTCATGCTTCTACGACAGTTTTCATGTAGTTTACGGCCATTTTCTACTGGCCAGAGTGAGAGCCTATAGCTGGCTGCCACGAATAGGCAGGAAGATTCTATTGGCCAGTGTGAGAGCCAACAGCTGACGGACACGAATTTTAACTAGCATGCAAAAAAAAAATCGATAGCTGCATTCGTCACAAGTTTGAAAAATTTAAACCTGCATGGCACTTTACTCCAATTGGCTCATTCCCTTGCTTAAACTCAACGTTGATTCTGATTCCGCAGAACTGGGTTGGGTGTGAAAAAGTAATTGTTGTTAACATTCTTTTTTCATTCGGTTTTTCCAGTTACGAGTCCTTTTTTAAAGCTGATCGTTTTGTGTTCATTTTGTTTAGTTCTTTTTTTCGTAACAGATTTAATGTTTAGTATAGAGCTTAGAAAAAATTCGTAGTGTGAGATAGGCAAGAAGTAAGGCATGTAGCAACATCAGCACGGCAAAGGGCACTCCTTTAAAGTCAAGGAAGGGCAAAAATATTTTAAGTCAAGTGATAGCGATTGCTGTATGAGTCGTACAATTTTTGAATCAAGTACGGGCAACGCCGGGCCATGCTGCTAGTTGTAAAATAAAAAATGCGGGAAATAGAAACTGATCGTTTCATATTAATGATGAATTTTTTCATGTGAAGAATCGAATGGAAATATATAGTTTATTCAGTTGTACTTTCATTTGGACTAAAAAGAAATTGTTTTCGTTTTCATCTGTGGAGGCGATTTATTAGATAATTTCATATCAGAAATGTAAGTTCAATATATGTGAACAATTCATGTTGTTTCTTTTTCCAGAAATGCTAACTTTGTTTACTCTTATCTTGTTCATTGTTTTATTATATTTTATTGATTTTTAATTATATTCTTCAAACCGTGTATTTCCGTGTATAAAGTGATATTTAAATTACCTCGAAAAATAGAAGGTCATCTTATACAAAAATCACATAATGCTAACCTTTGGTATATCGGTACTGGTAAATAGGCTAGCCAGCTTAGGCCATAAATTGTAGTAGGGTAACAGCTACCTCGGTATGGTAATTACCGATGTAAATATTTCAATTCACATTATAATGACGTACTACAGCTGTAAATATAATAAAGCTACTTTTACTTGATTTCACATAAAAATGCAATATTCAAGAGAAAATTACATAGAGGATTTGCAAAAGTTCCGCTGAGCAACACGCACAAATAACACGTAACGGAAAAAATCTTTCATTCTTGATTTGTAGCGCAATGCTGCGTTCACATCAATTATTTTTTCTCATCGTAGTTTTGAGTAACAATAATTATGTTAACATACAATCTATGATTCGAATGAAAATTCATTATTATTGTGGTGTTAAATAACAACATTTAGTATAAAATGCAGAATTTATTTTTAGATAACATGCATTATACGGTATTTTTTATTTTTGGTGTTTTATTTTTTGTTTTTATTTTTATTTTATCGTCATAGCCGGGACTAAGTCAAGTCATTAAATAGACGCCAACATATCAAGTGAGATCGGGTTTAGAATGAGTTCATGACAGATAATGAATAGGAGCCTTTGACTGGTCAACAGGAGGTGAAACGACACTAGTGGGCTGGCTGCTGGGATTACCCCATGTGTCGAGCAATGCGTTAGGGCTATATAACATGTGCTAACACCCCGGGTTAGGCTGGACTTAGGTGCAACAATAATTAATAGGCGCTTGCAAGATCCTCAAAACCTCCAAACTCCCGATTAGAAGCCTTGCTGCCGATGTAGTTAATCGTCATACCCGAGACTAACAAATAAAGTCATTAAATAGACGCCAAAATATAAGCGAAAAGGGGGATCAGGTATAGAATGAGATGGCGACAGATTATGCATAGGGGCCTTTGACTGGTCAACTGGAGGTGAAACGTCACTAGCGGGTTAGCCGCTGACATTACCCCATGTGCTACAGTTATAAACGTAATAAAACTACTTTTACTTCTTGATTTCTCTTTAAAATGCAACATTCAAGAGACGATTACACCAATCATTATTTCTCATCGTTGTGTTAAATAACAACATTTATTTTAACATACAATCTATCTTTCGAATTAAAATTCATTATTATTTTGGTATTAAATAACAACAATATTTAGTACAAAATGCAAACTTTATTTTTAAATAACATACTTTAGATAGAATTTTTTATTTTCGGTATTAAGCGACAAAATATTTAAGATGACATAAAATCTTTATTTCTCATTACAGAATAAAAACATAAGACACTCACATACATAATTAAAACCCTTCAAAATTACTATGATCATCATCATCTGATGCAAAGTGTTCATCATAAACATTATCATTTACAGTTTCATCATATGGTTCCAGGTCGATCGTCTCATTCTACAGATAATAGAAAAATCATGAAAGCTTAAATAGATTTTTGGGTATCTTCTTATCTATAGGTCGACTTATACTGGGAAATATATGGTATATTTTCATTCATTCATTATCTTTATTCATGAAAATACATATTTTTAAAGATGTGATATATATCGACTGTTTTCCATTTAAATAAGTGTTATTTAGAGAGTTTATTTTTATTACAAATAACTAATATATTATTATATTCGGTCGAGCTAGCTCGGACATTCATGACGTTACTACGTCAACCATCATGGTCCTGCATCAAGGTCGTAAGGTCATTAGGGTTGGATTCTGTGCCCTATAGCTGGTCAATATAAGTGGTTGCTGGACAACCAAGCAGTCTTGATTTATGGCTAGGTGTTCAAAGGAGTAAATCACTATCGAGGTCTTTTTTTCTCGCCTGCAGTGTTCTGCAATGTGCATTCTGCGTTCGCTTATGACTGTAGAAATATCAGGGATGGGTTCATAAAGCTGTGATTTATTTGGATGTTGTCACCAAGAGATGTTAATATAGCTCTCAGAATCCGACTATAGGTTCCATCAATCTCAGACGCTCGGGTTTTAGTTTATACCCAAGCAGTGACATCATACATTAACAGTACCCCTACAATGGCTCGAAAGTGTCTTCGCTTGAGGTTGTCTGGTAGAGCAGATTTCCAGATTACATACATTTTATTCAAGGCGTCGCAGGCTTTAACTATGCGAATTTTCACATCCTTTTAAATAGAATTTATTTCAGTAGAATTTATTTCGAGACCATTTGTATTGACCCTTCCTAGTTGAAGCCTATGAATTCAGTTTCAGATTCATTGGAAAAGAGTCCAATATCGTTGGCGGCATTTTCTAGATGATGTAGAAGAATTGTGACATTGGTAATGGCGTATGCAGTGATTACTAGTTCATCAATATAGTCAATGTCTGCCAGCTTTTTTGCAGGGTATCTACTTGAGAGTCTTGGTTATAAAATAAAATCTAGTTGATGTTTGTCGAGGGAAGTTCTCAATATGTTGTGGGTTCAATTATTCAGCGGATGTCTTCTCTGTACTGCACAGAGCTCAGACGAAACTTCATCTTAACATCTTCGTGGTGGTTGATATCAAAACGTCTCGTCCGATTCTGTGTAGGCAGAAAGAACTGAAACACAAACTGACACTCTTCGGCGAGTGTTTGCCTCGTTTTGGGCAACTTTAATTTTTTTCCCTTTCCCCTTGTCTTTTTTTAGCAAGGAGGTTTGTTTTCTTTCAGTAGGTTATCTTAATTCCGACGATTTTGTTTCTTCTGAAAAAGCGTCGGACGAAAGGTACCTAAATTGTCTACTTTAATCGAGCCGTTTTTTTTTGTATCTGACATTTTTGATTGATAAAATGTTCCCTGTTTTAACATATATATATATATATATATATATATATATATATATATATATATATATGTATATATATATATATATATATATAGATATATATATTTAAAGTCAGTAGTAAATTGTTATTGGTGAAAATTTATTTATTTCTGTATTGCATCATGGTATTTAAATCATTGCAATTACGGGTGATAAATGATATAGCCCGAATGTCCACTAGACGATTAAACTTAATTCACATTGAAAAACGGTCCACGTTATTGGAACACCCTTTATTCACACACACATATATATATATATATATATATATATATATATATATATATATATATATATATATATATATATTTAAATTGTGTGTACTTAAGCAGCATTTTTTCGTTGATGCATGTTTCATTAAATAATATAGACATGTGTTGACTATTCATTTTATGTAAATTCCTTTCATAACGTCTGCTAAGTTTAATAACATTATCATTAAACGAAGAAAGAAAATCACCATATTGAGACATATTTTTTAATCCTATCTAAGCTTTCGACTTACATAAGCCATTATCAAAGATGACAATTACATTACAATATATTAATCAATACGCGAACAAAACAATAATGATAGTCTGTTTCTGTTTACATGGAAGATTTCCAAGCAACGACAAACTCATGCATGCAAGACCCTGGAAGCGAAAATCGCATCGCAGCTCATGACGTCATACATGACCACGCGAGAGTGAATTCGAGAAGTATTAAGTATGGGAAATCGTTGATATAAACCAATGGCTCCTGTTACCAATTATAGGCATTTAAGAATATTTGTGGAGATATCATAGTTTATTTTGTTCAGGTTAGGTTCCAACTGTTTTATGTATATAGCTTCAAGAAATTTTAGTTTTTGTTTATTGTTTTCATGTTTAAGTATAGATGTGTTTTCAACGAGGATTTTCCGGAATTGTGTATGCGGCCAGGCATTTTAGGCATTTAAATTTTTCCGAAATGAAAGCAAATGTTCGGTATCCCCAGTTCTAAAATCTTTTACAAAGATCAAGCAATTATCCGAAGCAAACGTAATTTTCAGGACTGATTTAGGGATGAATGAAAGTTCTATTAAATTGTTATTTAAACAAAAACTTTGGGTAAATATTGGCGAGTCTGTTTCTGACCCCACACACATTTGTATATCTCGTGTGTACTTTTTAATTTGGAGTGTGTTCATCCAATTTCTTTGCACTTATATAAAGAAAAATCTCTAGATATTTTATTTCAGAAAAGGTTTATCCAGCATCACGTGCACATACGGAAAACTTGAATATGAACGCTAATGTTTAAAGTAATGAAAATATTCCACTAATGAATTTAAATCACTTCAAACGGACATAAAATAATTTTAATGCAAGAGGAAATAATGAAAAATCGAAACTACTTCACTCAGGTAAGTGTATGGTAAAAAGAGATTATGTTTATATCAATTAGCATATAGGAATATTCACTTCATAGTGCTCGTTGGGTTGCTGTATATTCAGAGAGAAATGTATATATTCACATACATATGCACACAAAAATTATATTACGTATGACTACATATTTGTCAGGTAAATCCATATTGTAGATTTGTGTGAGAAAAATGGATTATTTCATAATGTTTTAGTATGCTTTATTTTATCAATCATTAATTGAGAAAAGGACATTACTGTATGTGATAGAGAGAAATTTTAAGAGAATACTATACTTTCCTAACAACTATCTGTCAGTGTATGTGTTTCTGTATGATTGTTTATGTGACGGTGTGCGTGTGTGTTTGCACACGCGTGAATACCTTTTTTTGGAATCCCTTATAAATGAATGACTCTTTCCTCTATTCTAATCGACGTCAAGTGAAGTATATTGCTTATTTTCAATTGAACGAACACAAAAGTCTCTCCGTGAATTGATGAACATGGGCATCGTTTTACAGTTAAAATATGATCTGCGCATTGAAATTGTTTTTCGCTTAAGAAAAATTATGATGGCCTGTAAAACGAAAATTTTAATACTTCCGGTAATATGATAACGAGGCTGAATTGTAGAAGATCAATGAGGAAAGTAATACAAATCTGAAACACATACTACAGTAAACGAATCCAAATGTTTTCTCGTTCAATTAGCATCAATAATATTTAGTTTTTATAATAAAGTGCAATTCCAATTAAAAAAAAAATGTTTATTGCAGAAGACAGAAACACTAAGGTGGAAATCCTACAGAAATTTTTTATATTTCAAACATAAAAACATTTCAGCCCAAAAATGCAAGAAAATAAAAGAAGATAAAAATAAATTAAAAAAACATTTCGTTTATAAACAGATTTATTTTCCTTTCAAATATTCGTACAGGTAGAAAGTGATGTTGATTGAAATGATGAAAAAATTATTTTTTTTTTAATTTATAAATTTTATAAATGATTATCAATAGAAATTGTTTTAAAATGGTACGTGTATACAATTTGATCCTTGAATAAAGATATATCAAAAAATATATCTGAAGTCGAAAACGCTTCCACATTGATGAAATGACACACATGTGTCATTGATATCTGTGTTTACATACACATTTCTAAAGACCATCCGACATTGCGGTCAGTGTTTGTTGAATGAGCTGTACTTGATTATATGACATGTGTAGTGTTAGCATGGTTAACCATCGGCCGTACAGTTCTGGGAGGTTTGAGGGTACACTGAGTTGACTGTCCATATCAGCGTTTGTCAGATCAGAATCTGAAAGCTGTAAAAGAAAGAAAAACGCACATGAATTTTCTCATATCAAAGAAACGTTATCAAAAATCGTCATGTCAGCAAATCTTAGGCTGTGAAATATTTTCCATTTTCTATATCAATCCGTTCCATTATTTTGAGAAAGAAATGAAAATAAATAAAATGTCTGCAAATTAATGAGATGCAATGAATTATATAAATTATTTTCGGATATAATGAACTCACCGGCAATTGGAGAAGGAACTTCAAGTTTTCCATGTAAGTATAAGTCGTATGAAGATTGCAATAAAGAATGGCGTCATTGGTTTCAGGCAGAGTGGCACAGAATTCCGGAAAATGACATTCGAGTTCGATTTTTCTTGCAGGTTCACAGACAATGTTATATTCGATATCCAAATGCTGTTTTATCAGATTCAAATACTGATTGACTGCTTGACTCATGTTGCTTAAAGCTTCCTGGAATAGAAACAAATGAAAATGCGAAATTTCAAAATCTTAATTAATGAAAGATATCTTTAATACTTTCTGAAAATTTTGGCGCAGAAGTGAGCGGCCGGCAATTAGTGAAATATAAAAAGTTTATTTCATACTGATTCAGTGTTTAAGAAAATGATATATTTTTATTTTTTCACTTAAACAGTAAATTGAATTTGGGAAAATTATTCGTATTTTTAGAATTCAAATAAAGACCAAAATTCAAGAAGGAATTTGAAAATTACCTGGAAAGATATGCCGTCCCGAAAATTTAATTTACTTTCCATGATCACCTGTGGCATTTGTGAATCAACTCCAGTCTTCAGCATGCTGACGAATTCGTTGCAGTCGGTTGTGAAGTACCGTGGAACGTGTTTACACTACAAACAACACAAAAGCAAATATTACATATATCATTTCTAATAAGATATTTTGGCATTGAAAGCAGAGATGAAATATAAAAGACTCAACGTTCAATGTTTACAAAATTAATAAGTCATATAATAAATGCATATTATATAAGAACCTATGTAAAATTATTAATCAATGAATTTGTCTCAAATGAACGAAGCTTGGAATCAATTTATGAAATTTAAGCATAATATTTTAGGATCTGAGATGATTCCGTGAAATCTTTATAAGTAAAGGAAACACTTACATAACTTTGAAATGTAATGTTTATTGCCGTCAATGTCAGTGCGGTGATTTGTGAGGCTAAATCTATGTCTCTTTTTAAGTCTTTCTTGTTTGTTTCGTCTGTAGTCGGTGCTGGTGCCCCATGGATGAGTGACACACACGCAGCCAATATAACGACGACGAAGGCAGAATGACTTTTGACAAGATGCACTGTAAGAAAGAAAAGAGAAATATAATCAAGAAACTGTCAAAGAGATAAATCAATTATAAATACGAAACGATTTTTATTATATAATCAATAAAATTCAATTGAAAAACTAACAAGACACGTGTCGACCACTTACTTATTCTATCAGTATACAATATTAAAGATGATTAGCCAACGATCAATATGACGATGTGATCGGATATATTTGGCACAGACAGTTGATGAAAGATACAAGTCGATTAGTTGATATCAAGTATGTATTGTTAAAACAATTCTTTCGAGCAGAGATCTTTACACATCGATTGGTAAGATCGCAATGTTTGTAGTTGGTGAAAACCTGTTCTTATATAGAGGACAATCTGAAAAATCCGTTGTCATATTTAGATTTTTGTGTGGAAGTCTTAACATTCACATCTTACCCACCCCCGTATATAAAAGTAAAAAAAAGGTCGTATTTATGCCAAACTGATTCAGGATGTTGAAGACGACTTTTGCAAGTAAAAAGCAGTTGGAAAACGTTCGTGTTTTCAGTTGCACTTTCGTCGATAGAAAAATACGGATTTTAGTTTCAAGTGTGGAGGCGAATTGTTAAGAGCATTTCCTATCACAAAGTTGTAGTGAGAGTGGCAGATATTGTGACCGTTGAAATTTCGGGCATGTTTGAGTTGACCTCGATTAACTGATATCAAAGAAGAGAAAGCTACCTGAGAAAGACTTCCATTTGTTTTTTAATTAAATACATGCATGCATTTTTCATTGCGCTTAATTTTACAATGAGAAATCTCTTATTGTTTGGGGTTTTATTTTTTTGTCTTTTCGAATAAATCGTTACATTTTCTATTAATATTTTTTCTTTTTGTAAATAATCTTGTCTGAGTAACATTTTTTTTTATTATTCTGAATATTTTCTTGTCGGTAAACCCCCCCCCATATATATATATTTATATATATATATATATATATATATATATATATATATATATATATATATATATCAAAATCGCCGTTTCTAGAACATAACTCCAAAGTTCTAAAACTGATATAATCATAATTTTATTTCTACCTTTATGAATATGACAACTTACCTTGATTCATTTGACAGGTACAAAATGAGCTTAAATATTTACTTGTATATCCTTTATATCAATGTCTTTATTATTATTGATTTGTTCTTGTCGATTTTCAGACCAGTTCCATTTAATGTCTCTCTTTGGAGATTACCTCACTGTATGTTTCATTAATACACCAGCATAATGTTCTATAGTAATAATAATAATAATAATAATAATAATAATAATAATAATAATAATAATAATAATAATAATAATAATAATAATAATAAAGTAATAATAATAATAATGTAATAATAAGAATAATTTAATAATAATAATGTAATAATAATAATAATAATAATAATGTAATAATAATAATAATAATAATAATAATAATAATAATAATAATAATAATAATATTAATATTTTTTCTTTTTGTGAATAGTTTCCGAATTCCGATTATTGTTCTGAATAACTTTTGTTTATAATTCTAAATATTTTCTTAAAGATACGCGTTTATTGTAAAGTGTTTTATAAATACCTTAGTAACATGGCTTCTTTCGATATTTTTTATTTATGAGGAAACAAATGGGAAAGCAATGTTCCTTATTTCCTCTGCAAGTGAAACCAAATTTTAAGCACCTATTGTTAAAGTGGAATGAATGTTTTTGCACGCGCCGTTTCGAAAACTTATAAAAAAATGTTACGATAGTAACTCAAAAGACCTAAAATTGATATAAACATAATTTTATTTCTACCTTTATGACGACGAAAACATAGCCTAATTCCACCGCCAGGTAAAAACTTCTTTTATGTGAAGTGTCCCTTCATGACGAAGGTGATAATGGTTTACTATTTCTTCCTGTCCCTTGTGGTTCTCGGTAAGTTTAACCTTTTTGTTATTTCTCCTAAACTCTGTACTGCTGTGTCCTTGCCTATGTCCGTTAAGTACGTCACGCGTTGCTTTCCCTGGTCTCTCTTTCCCTATATCCATACTGTGAGTATCAGGTTTTCAAAGCCCTCCTTTCTCATTAGGTCTCCTAGAATTTTCACCTGCCTCTTCCTAATGTAAAGTATATGTTTCCTCTTTGTTTGGATCCCCTCCAAAACCTCATCGCTGCTCACATCTTTGGTCGATGGTAACTTTAGCATCCTTCTGTAAAACCATACCTCCGTTGCCTCGAGTCTCTTCTTCATCTTTGAGGAGACCGTCCTACATTTGCTGCCGTAAAGGAGGACAGATACCACGTAGCAGTTCAGTACTCTTTACTTTGTTACCAACGTCACCCTAGCTTTTGGAATGCGTCTTTGCCCATCTCAATACGTATTCGACTCTCAGCATCTCGCTTAGCGTCCTCTGTCACAACACTTCCCAGATATTTAAATTTCCGCACCTGCTTGATTTTAGTGTGCTCGACCTGTAAATCGCATTTCGGGCTCATCTTTTTGTTGGTGACCATTTATTCTGTCTTCTTGTAGTTTATGAGTAGTTCCTTCTTCTCGATCTCCTTCTCAAACTTCTGTAGGAGGTTTGGTAGCTTCCTTTCTGTGTCTGCTATCAGCACAGTGTCATCTGTGTATCTTATGTTGTTAAGATTGTGGCCGCCAATGATGAATCCTGGTAGGATTTCCAGTTCTTTCAGAATTACCTCAATGTATAGGTTGAATAAGTCCGGTGAGAAGACATACCCTTGCCTTACGCCCCTTTCTATTTTGTATATCTGCTGAACTCATTTTTTTTTATGTTTATACAGGTCGTTTACTCCCAGTAGAGATTTTTCTTATTATTCTAATGTCTTTCCCGAATATGTCAGGGTTGCTGAGTCGTTCTAACAGATCTTTGTGGAGTAAACTTACGAATGCCTTTGCGTAATCTATAAAATATAGGTGAATGTTCTTCTGCATTTGTATTGCTCTTTCTGATGAGATTCTGAGCAAGAATATCGCGTTCCTTGTTCCAGTGTCTTTAACGAACGCGCACTGTTCTTGTCCTGTCTCTGGACTGATTCTGCTGCGCACATCAAAATACGGATGATGAGGTTTGTTATGAGGGTTATATGCTGATTGCTCGGTGGATTTCGCATCTATTTACACCTGGTAGATCTTTAACTATTTACTAGTATTTCCTTTATATCAATGTCTTTATTATTATTTATTTGGCCTTGTCGAATTTTCAAACAAGTTCCATTGAATGTCTCTTTTTGGAGATTACATCACAGTATGTTTTTTTAATACATCAGCATGTTTTACGCTGTATTCTTTCTGATTTTTATTTATACCGTCTTCCAGAGATTTACATTTCTTTCACGGATCTTCTGTTCTTCAGAATTATACCGAAGACATTTCTGGGTTATTCAAAGTACACGAATAATAATAATAATAATAATAATAATAATAATAATAATAATAATAATAATAATAATAATAATTGAGTATTGCATTCAGTGGGGTTGGTTGGAATAGATTCCAGTCGACTAATTGAAGGGATTCCTGAACGCCCATGCGTTAAAGAAATACAAAAAATTGTTCTCACGAGTACATCCCACGAAGGGCATTATCTACGTAAAATATATGTTTGTTTTTTTTTGTTTTTTTGTCAGTGGAAAATGTCATGTCATGTGTAACCTTAGATCTCTGGCCGGGACCTGGAAAGAAATGTGTACATCAAGAGAAATAAAATGTGTAAATCAAGGGAAATAAAATAATAATAATAATAATAATAATAATAATAATAATAATAATAATAATAATAATATTATATGTATGTGGAATCCTAGCCACCCACGTATATGGAAGTAAATCTTGATGCGTATGAACGAGAAACTGGTTTATAATATTCATGAGGACTTTTTTCATGTTAAAATCAGTAGGAAAACATTCATGCTTTCACTTGCATTTTCGTCTACAGAAAAAAAAAATACAGATTTTAGTTTCATGTGTGGAAACGGCGTGTTAAGATAACGTTTGTGTGCTTTAGTGGTCGCTGAAATCACGGATATGTTTCATTTGGGCTTGATTACCTAAGAGAGAAGAGAAAACTACACACGAAAGACATTCATTTCTTTTACATAAGCACATATCTTCAAATTTTTTTGCAATTAATTGTACAAAGACAAAACTGCTATCTTTTTAAAATAGTTTCTTGTGTCGATTGCTGTTATAACTGTCTTTTGTAATAAGCCAACACGAGAAAGAATTTCTTTTTAGATAAACAACTACATTTTTTTTAATAGATTTGTCTTAAAGTTTATCTATTAATTTATGTTTTTAATAATAGTTTCCTGCATTATTAATATTACTTCCCTTTCCACTGCATATTTTTCCCAAGTCTCTTGATTTCAAGATACTTCTTGTTAATTTTTACTCAAAGTTATTTTCTGTTTACTTAGCGGGATTTGATAACACAACTATGAAATTCAAAGAAGCTAGTGTTCTGGGATCAAAATCATCTTCAGTGGCAAGATATATTTATTGTACAGCAAATGAAGTTACAGGCAGATTAATAAAGATTAACGAGAAAAGAGTGTGAAACCAATTTTCTTCATTTCAGGTCAAAAGGAAGCCAAACCCTGATCAACTATTGCTAAATTGAAATGAAATTTGGGACTCATCAGCAGTGCGCATCCTCCCCGAACGCAAGTATCATATCATTGAGGCGAAGAGCAACTAAGTTACCAGACACTCTCTATTGGTCTCTCGCTCTTTCTGTCTGTCTCTCTCTGTCTCTGTCTCTCTGTCTCCCTCTGTCTGTCTGTCTGTCTGTCTCTCTCTCTCTCTATATATATATATATATATATATAGTTGCCATTTCTTTCTGCGGTAGACCAGTTGCCATCTAAGGTTATAGAACCCGGTCTATTTCCCAAATATATTATATTATTTCCCATTATATTCACGTAAGTAAATATAATGGAATCGACAAGGATTCGAACCCGGCTCTTCGATTCCTAGCAATATCCAGAAACAATTGACCATTTCGTATCAGGTTGCACGGTTTTAGCACACATTGAATATAAATCTTTAACACGCTTCAACATTACCTTCTTATATATTTCCGGCAGCTTCATTATTTCATCCTTCCATTATAATGTAGGACCTGTTTATCATCCCTCACCGCTTTCAATACTTGTTCTAAGAAGACGTTTGAAATCTTTGATTTCTTGTTATTTATTATCTACACGGCTTCCATTGGTGTTCAACTCTAAATTGCAATCAATAAATGACCATCTTGAATATCTGATCATGTTTATCTCTGCCTCAAGTGGTCATCATAGCAGACATTCATCGCTGAAATAAGTTTGATTTCATATTCCGATAAAGTATATTAAGGCTTTGTCTGTTATCGACTTGAGATGTGATTTAAACTTCAAATATTTTAATCGGGCTGAATTTTTAAATATTTTTTATAATTAAATACAAAATCGTGTAGTTTCTTTTTCGCTCGCTATCGAAAGGCTACAATTCGTATTTTATTCTCTGTTTGTTAATAACCTGATTTATTATATTATTAATTAATATTTGATTTCTTTTTATATACATGAATTATATTTTGGTTTAGATAACAAAATTTAAATAATGGATCAAGAAAAATTTATTTTTTGAAATATGTTTAACCAATATAAACATTTTCGAAATCACTTATTGAACAAAATTCGGATTAAATATCAGTTCCTTTCAGCGAACATATTTCGGATGCTTTCTGCCAATTGATCAATCTTCGATAATATTGATAATCTCTTTGAAGAGAACTTCTTTCCAATCCCAATTTATACGCAATATTACCTCCTACGATTGACGAAGACAGGACTTTTTATCTGTTTAGTCTTTCATCATTTTGTTTGATCTCTGCTCACCTGCGTTACATGTTGTT
Organism: Acanthosepion lycidas; assembly: GCA_963932145.1. NCBI lineage: Eukaryota > Metazoa > Mollusca > Cephalopoda > Sepiida > Sepiidae > Acanthosepion > Acanthosepion lycidas. The sequence continues at coordinate 74,667,229 of OZ010600.1, forward strand.
GTACATTAGCCACATTTCATCGCTTGTCACAATTTCTTTCATAAAGGAAAGTGATCAGGATTTTTAATATAAAATCATACCTACTTATATAAACGACTAACTACTTTTCGATTTATTTCTGTGGAAATATAACAACAAAGAGACATAAATTAACCAAACGTTTGCAAAATTCTCCATGTCGTTAATTTTGATATTTTCATCCTGTTCATTGTCGAAGGATAGTGATTATACTTAAATGTTGTTTTGATTTGATTGCTATGAGCATCGAATATTCAACACAGCCGTGCGGCATGGTTCAGTGTGATTACTGTGATTTATGTGATTGCTAATCTGGAAAAAAAAAAACTGAACATTTATATTTATCGAGTTAATATTAAAGTGCTGAAAATTTAATAGATGTCGAATGGGTTATACCACTCTATAGCTCTTTCTTTTGCGACTATGTGTCTGTCGAATTTTTATTTTGTTTTGAAAAATAAAAAATGTTAAAAAATTAAAATCTTCAGACACACTGGGTTGTATATTAATATTCTTTCGTTTTTATTATTTCAATTAGTTTCATCTACTAGTTTCGGCCTAGTTTCGACTAGCATGGTCATCATCAGGATATATATATATATATATATATATATATATATATATATATATATATATATATATATATATATATATATATTTGAAAGTTCAAACACTGATATTACATGGATATAATTTATTACATTTGAATCGTAATCACGATCCAATTCATCAGACCTCCAAATTCTCTGTCCTGGACATAGAGTTCTACCTGGATTCTATCCTCTTAGGAATTTATTTGTATTATATATATATATATATATATATATATTTGTATATATATTTGTCTATATATATATATATATGTAGATAAATATGCATTGACCACTAATATTATATATATATATATATATATATATATATATATATATATATATATATATATATATATATATGTTTCATGAAAAACGACAGGCAAGGTTATATGGTTACATTTTTTATTCAATTTTTCTTGCGATCGAACAAGAGTTTTCTTTTCTGGACAAAGAATGTGTAAAAACTGTTAACAATATTAACTACGAACAAGTCTACAATGTGTTAACCGTGTTCGGAAATTAAAACATCTCTATAACACACTAAAACATACACATAATGAAACACACATTCAATTAAGCTGAAAAATTGAATTATTCTTGATAAACGTATAGCCGAAAGCGCTCGGAACTATAAAACATTTGGACAGTTTTTACACACTCTTTGTCCGGAAAAGAAAGCTCTTGTTCGAACACAAGGAAAACTAAACAAAAACTTAACGATATATATGCGTGTGTGTGTTTGTGTGTGTGTGTGTAATACCCATTTTAATTACAGAGTTTTAATCGTCAGAAAATCAAAATTGAATGTTTTAAAACGGTGATGTTTAGAAGGTCGCATCAATAGGACACTATAATCTGATTAGTTGAGAGAAGTCACACCTTTTCTTATTTCAACGTCAGAGACATATTTGTCCGATAAAGCAGTGTTTACTACTCATGAATGAACATCGCTTGCTATGCTGTTAATCTGCATTGTTCGTTTCGCTGACTATTGTCGCTTTACTTTCTATAAAAATATAACACGTGTAAATAAAATCAGTTATTGTTCAATAAATATCCGTCTGTTTATTTCCACTTGTCTTCGACTCCAGTAAAATGGATGATTTACCATTATATATGTTCATTTTAAGTCGGCCATTGCTTTGAATCAAGATCAAAGATTGATTTATAATATATTTTTAAATACAAAGGAGGTGTGTCCGTGATTTTCTGCGTAAAGACCTGTGCATATTTCGCAAAATGAGAATCCCATACTATGCTCCATAGTAAAATTATGAGCCTCAAGATGTAGCTAAGAAGGCCGATATAAACCTATAGAAAGAGACAGAAATTGCTTACAATTGAGTACTGCTGTCATATTCGGACAGGAGCTGCCCATTCATCACTTTTCAGTCTCAATAGAGTCCAAAAGGGTCTCCCCGCTGTTTTTTTTTTTTTTTTTTGCTATTAACTAATGAAAAAGTATAAACATGTTTAAATATTTTCAGACCAGAAAAGGTTTGAAAAATTTTTAACATATCTATATTTTTTCCTTAGTCACACTTATCAATTAAAATACTAAAGTAGTGCGGATTATTTTGCATCGAAGATTGTCAAGAAACGAAAAAAACATTCATTAAACTTCTATTTTCAAAATCTTACGAATTTTTATATGACAGAATTTTTTATCATTTCATTATTTGCGGCATGGAATATTTATTTATAGAAAACTGTTGGAGGAGTTTGGGAATCGAGGCTAAACCATAAATAGCTACAAATTATGAGACAATTTTCGCTGCTATTTAAAAAAAATGATTTTTCAAGTGAATGCAAATTGAAGACTTTTTTCGATTATGTTGTTTTGTAAGTTCTACATAGTATACTTAGAAACAAGACATTAAATAAACAAGAAAGAAAAAAATTATATTTCCCCTCACTCTCTTCTCTTTAGAATGTTCTAAAATGATATTTTCCACTGATCATCCTTTGTGAAAAATATCAAAAAACCCTAAGATGACACATTTTACATAGATAAAGCTAATCGTAATGTGTGAACTGTAATTGTGAGTACAATTGTTATATTTATTTAAGGTATGGGCTACACGGCATACATTCAGTTAATTTATCACAACATTTTCCAGTCAATCTGTGGTCTCCAACTACAACTGGACTTAGTGATGTCCTCATGTATCATGTATTTGAGATTTCCACTTCAAGATCCTTGTATTTAGATAGATTTTTGAAGATCTTCAAAGATACATTACAGTGTGCTGGAATTGACATGTCAGTAAGAAAGCACATTCTGTTCTCTGGTCTTTGATTACGATGTCTGGCCGATTAGATTTGATTGTAAAGTCCTATAAAATTGTTACAGGTTCTACCTCTGTAACCGGGGCTATGTGATGTTCATACTAGTTTCTTGTAGTTTCCTTCCCGTAGAATTTGCATATTTTCCAGAGCAGATATTGGCCCAAACTATCATGCCACGTTTTATATTCAGTGTGTACTAACACCGTGCAACCTGAGACGAGATGGCCAATTGTTTCTGAATATGAATCACAGAAACTGCATTTTGGGTTAACACAATGTTCTTGGTAATTTATAGACGGCAAGCATTGTTCATGTGAAGCAAGAATAAAACCATAGGTTTCAGCTTTTAACCCATCATCATCATCATCATCATCATCATCATCATCATCATCATCATCATCATCATCATCCTTCTTCTTCTTTATTTACTTCTTTCTTCTTCTTCTTCTAGCATAAACCCACTAAAATGGAAATCAAATGAAAAGCCAGTCAATTACTGCATTTTGAGAGAAAAATTAAAATGTGTAGAACATGAAGAGAATAGTTTCACTGAAGATTATTCATGCACTTTGAATAATCCAGAAATTTCTTTTGTATAAATTTGAAGAACAGGAAATCTGTGAAAGAAATGGAAACCTCTCGACCACAATATAAATTAAAAACAAAAAAACAAAAACAAAAAACAACAAGAATACGGCGAAAAACATGCTGGTGTATAATGAAACATACTGTGACGTAATCTCCACAGAGAAACATTAAATGGAAGAAGGTAATGTAAATTGTGTTAAAGATTTATATTCAGTGTGTGCTAACAACGTGAAACCTGATATAAGACGGACAATTGATTCTGGATATTTATCACAGAATCTGTATTTGGGTTTAACACAATGTTTTAGTATGTGTACTTGGCAATTTCAAGCTGGCATTCATGGTTCCTGTGAAGCAAGATAAAACCTTAGGATTCAGCTTTTAACCTTTCATCATCATCATCATCATCAGAAGTAGCAGCATAAATCTTCTTCTTCCAGCTAAACATAACTAAAATCAAAATAAAGTGAAAAGTAGTTAATTATCTGAATTTTGATGGAAAAATTAAAACGTGCAGAACATGAAAACAACAACTGCAATGACGATATTCGTGTCCTTCTAATAATCCAGAAATGTCTTCGGTATAATTTTGAAAAACAGAAGATCCTTGAAAGAAATGAAAATCTCTGGTATAAATAAAAATCGGCAAAATATGGCGTTAAACATGCTCGTGTATAAATGAAAGATATTGTGATGTAATCTCCAAAGAGAGACATTCAATGGAACTTGTTTGAAAATTCGACAAGATCAAATAAATACTAATAAAGACATTGATATATAGTAAATACTAGTAGATATTTAAGCACATATTGTACCTGTCAGAAGAATGAAGGTAAGTTGTCATATTAATAAAGGTAGAAATAAAATTATGATTATATCAGTTTTAGGTCTGTTAAGTTAATATCGCAATATTTTGTTATAAGTACTCGAAACTGTGATATAATTATATATATATATATATATATATATATATATATATATATATATATATATATATATATATATATATATATATATATATATGGGGGGGGCGTGTATGTGTGTGTACGTGTGATTTACTGACAAGAAAATATTCAGAATTGTAAAAAACTTCCACCAGAACAATAATTAGTAGGAAACTATTCACAAAAGAAAATATTAATAGAAAAATTAGAATTATTAAAAAGATAATATGAACAGAAATCGAAGCAAAGAAATTAATTAAAAAAACTAATTAACAGATTTTTCAGTGCAATGAAAAATGAATACATGCGTTTAATTAAAAAGAAATGGAAGTCTTTCTCATGTAGGTTTCTCTTCTTTGCTGTCAGTTAATTGACGCCAATCGAAACATTTCAGCTATTTTAGCGGCCACAAGAGCACGCAGCAGCATTCTATAAATTTACGATAAAAACTTTTCAAAATATTCGCCTCCACACATGAAACTAAAATCGGTATTTTTCTATCAATTTATATATATATATATATATATATATATATATATATATATATATATATATATGAGAGCGTGTGTGTGTGTGTTAACAACAAGAATATATTCAGAATTATAAAAAGAGTTACTCAGAACAATAATCGGAAGTAGGCGAAAGAAAAAATATTAATAGAAAACGTGTCGAATTATTGCGATAGACAATCAGAACATCACTCGAAGCAAGGAAATTAATTAATTAAAAAGAAACATTAAGAGAATTGTCAGTGTAAAATTAAGTGCAATGAAAAATACATACATGTATTTAATTAAAAAGAAATAGAAGTCTTTCTCATGTAGGTTTCTCTTCTTTGCTATCAGTTAATCGAAGGCAAATGAAACATATCCGAGATTTCAGCGGTCACAAAATCTGCAACTCTCACTGTACAACATTGTAATAAGAAGTTTTCTTCATAATTCGCCTCCACAATTGAAACTGAAATCTGTATTTTTCTATCGACGAAAAAGTCACTAAAAACACGGACGTTTCCCCACTGCTTTTTACTTGACAAAACTCGTGGTTAACATCCTGAATCAGTTTCATATTAATACGTTACTTTTTTTTTACTACGAGAGTGGGTCAGATTTCAGTTTCCGAAAAGTGCTACATCTTCCACTCAAAAATCTAAATATCACGATGGAATTTTTAGATCTCTCCTATATATATATATGAGCAGGCTTTTCACTAAGACCAAAACATCCGATGAATAGATCTGTAAAGTTCTCCGCTCGAAAGAATTGTTTCGACAAATCCTTGCTTGATATCAACTAATCGACTTGTATCTTTCATCAACTGCCTGAGTCAAATATATCCGGTGACATCGTGCTGTAAAAGAAAATCATATTGATCGTTGCTAATCATTATTAATATTGTATACTAAAAGAATAAGTAAGTGACCGACACGTATCTTGTTAGTTTTTCAATTGAATTTTATTGATTATATTATAAAAATCGTTTCGTATTTATAATTTATTTATCTTTTTGAAAGTTTCCTGATTATATTTCTCTTTTCTTTCTTACAGTGTATCTTGTCAGGAATTATTCTGTCTTGGTCGTGATTATATTGGCTGCGTTTGTGTATTTCGTCCATGGGGCACCGACATTGACTAGAGACGAAACAAACAGGAAAGACTTAAAAAGAGACATACATTTAGCCTCAGAAATCACCGCACTGACATTGACGGCAATAAATATTACATTTCACAATTATGTAAGTGCTTCCCATTCTTACTAAGATTTCACGGAATCATCTTTGACCCTAAAACTTTATAATTAAATTTCATAAATTAATTCCAGACTTTGTTCATTTGAGATAAAATCATTGATTAATAATTTTAAATAGATTTTCATATAATATGTGTTTCCTGATTTATTAATGCTTAAAAATTGACCCTTGAGATTTTTATATTTTAATCTCTGCTTTCAATGCTAAAAAATCTTACCAGAAAAAATATACGAAATGTTTGCTTTTGTGTTGTTTGTAGTGTAAACACGTTCCACGTTTCTTCACAACCGACTTCAACGAATTCGTCAGCATGCTGAAGACCAGAGTGGGTTCACAAATGCCACAGGTGATCATGAAAAGTAAATTGAATTTTCAGGACGTCATATCTGTCCAGGTAATTTTCAAATTCCTTCTTGAATTTTTGTCTTTATTTTAATTCTGATAATATAAATATTTTTCCAAACTTCAATTTACTGTTTAAGTGGAAAAATTAAAATGTATCATTTTCTAAAACATAGAATCAGTATGAAATAAACTTTTAATATCTCACTAATTGTCGGCCGCTCACTTCAGCGCAAAATTCTTTAGAAATTATCTATGATTGATTACGATTTTAAAATTTCACATGCTATTTGTATTCCAGGAGGCAATACTCAACATGAGTAAAGCAGTCAATCAATATTTAAATCTGATAAAACAACATTTGAATATCGAATATAATATTGTGTGCGAGTCTGCAAGAAAAATCGGTCTCCAATGCCATTTTCCAAAATACTGTGCCTCTCTGCCTGACACCAATGACGGCATCTTTTATTGCAATCTTCACACGACTTACATTTACGTGGAAAACTTGAAGTTCCTTCTTCAACTGCCGGTGAGTTAAATATATCCGAAAATAATTTATATAATTTATTATGTATTCTTAATTTACAGACTTTGTATCAAAATAATAGAACGGATTTATATAGAAAATGGAAAATATTTCACAGCCTTACATTTGCTATACTGAAATGACCATTTTCAATGACGTTTCTTTGATATGAGAAAATTCATGTGCGTTTTTCTTTCTTTTACAGCTTTCTTCAGATTCTGATCTGACAAACGCTGATATGGACTGTCAACTCGTTGTGCCCCCAAAACTTCCAATTCTGTGCAGCCGATGGTTAACCATGCTAACACTACACATGTCATATAATCAAGTACAGCTCATTCAACAAACACTGATCGCAATGTCACAAGGTCTTTAGAAATATATAAATGTATATAAACACAGATATCAATGACACATGTGTGTCATTTCAACAAAGTGGAAGCGTTTTCGGTTTCATATATATATTTTCTATATGTTTATTCAAGGATCAAATTGTATACATGTAGCATTTTACAACAATTTATATTTGTAATAATTTATAATTTGAAATATTTTTTATATTTTTTCTCTGTTTCAATCAACATCACTTTCTACCTGTACGAATGTTTCAAAGGAAGATAAATCTGTTTATAAACGAAATCAGTTTTTTAATTTCTTTTTATACTCTTTTATTTTTTTGCATTTCTTATGTTCTTTTCTTGCATTTTTCATCTGAAATGTTTTTATTTCTGAAATATTGTGGCGATTTAAGCTGCAAATAATATCAATACTGGAAGAACACGAAACACAAATTGGAAGTTAAAAGGAATATTATTGAAGTTCATATAGACAAATACTATAGAAATAATAGCTCTTGTTGCAAGCAAATAGTTCTCTTTGCGGTTATATTATAATGAAACAATATAATTCCACTTAACTGAAGTCCTTAGCATTTGTAGAATGATTTCGTTTACCTACTAATATAGTATGGCTCCCATGGCAAAGTGCAAGTAGAACCAGAGACAGTAGATCTTGGCAGAAAAGAGGAAGAGTAAAAGAACAGAATAGCGTTCTATATAATGTTGCCAACAGATTCTGCCTAGTGATTGGTTTGTTTGACGATATACGTGATCTTAAAGAGTGCAGTTTACAAGGGCGACAACTCACTTACGCAACATATTTTTCTTATAATATAAACAATGGTTTTGTCTGAAATGTTTTCACATGAGTATTTTCGTCTTCTGCAATAAATACATTTTTTAACTGGAATAAACGCTTTATCATAGAAATTAAATATGACTGATGCTAATATGTTTAATAGAACCAGGAAACGTTTGGACTTTCTTACCGTAGTATATGTGTCTCAGACTTGTGTTACTTTCATCACCGATCTTTTACTGCAATTCAGCCTTGTTTTCAAATTACCGGAAGGATTAAAATATTTTCTTCTCAGAATTAAAACTTTCGTTCATCATGGTTATTCTTAAGAGAAACACAAATGATTCAATGACACAGATCTTATTTTAACTGTAAAACGATGTCCATCTGCATCACTTATGTGTTTCTTCCTTGAAAATCATCGAGATAATTCACTTAGCGGTTATTAGATGACAGTAAAAAAAGAGACATTCGTTGATAAGGGAATCAAGAAACACTCGCGTGCGCGCAGACAGACTCACACGTACACGTACGCAATCACGCAAACACACAAATGTATGCAAACATACACTCTCATACAGTCAAACAAACATACGAAAACATATACACCGACAAATTAACAGATATCTGAAAGGAAAATACAGTCTTGTCATAAAAGTTCACTCAGCCCCATATAGTAATATTATTAACTCAATTAAGGATTGATAAAATAAAGCATATTAAATCATTATGAAATAATGCATTTTTCTAACACAAATCTACAATATGGATTTGCCAAATAAATATGTATTCATTCCGTACTACGGGTTTGTGTGAGCATATATATGTGAATACATGATTCTAGATTTATATATATGTGAATACATGATTCTAGATTTATATATATATGTGAATACGTGATTCTAGATTTATATATGTGTGAATACATTTTTCTAGATTTATATATATGTGAATATATGATTCTAGATTTATATATATATAGGTGAATACATGATTCTAGATTTATATATCTGTTAATACATGATTCTAGATTTATATATATATATGTGAATACATGATTCTAGTTTTATATATGTGTGAATACATGATTCTAGTTTTATATATATGTGAATACATGATTCTAGATTTATATATATATGTGAATTCATGATTCTAGATTTATATATATGTGAATACGTGATTCTAGATTTATATATATGTGAATACCTGATTCTAGATTTATATATATTTGAATACATGATTCTAGATTTATATATATATTTGAATACCTGATTCTAGATTTATATATATATGTGAATACATGATTCTAGATTTATATATATATGTGAATACATGATTCTAGATTTATATATATGTGAATACTCTCTGAATATAAAGAGACATGACGACAAATAGGAAGGAAACATTGTGATGTGCTAAACGATATAAACATTTTGTTACGATAACCGCATTCATTGAAGTAGTTTCGTTTTATTTTCATTATTTCCCCTTAATTTAAAATTCTTTTATGTCCGTTTGCCACGATTTTAATTCATTATACGAATGTTCTCACTGCGTTAAACATTGCTGTTCACATTCATGTGGTTAGATTCCTTTTATAAAAAATCTTCTTTACAGGAGATAAAGAAACAACGAAATCATGTAAATAATGTTTATTTAAGATTAATGTTACTTTCATACATGCTCGACTCTTTTCATTGCTTTATGGAAAGCAAAGTGACTGTTGTACTATACTGTGTCTCATTTGCATAATTTGTACAATAAATAATACTAGGCATCTTAGACTAGTAAATGAAATTCATTCATAAACCAAAACAGGTTAAATCATTGACGTTGATAGCAGAAAAGGTGTAGTTGCTCTCAACCAATCAGATTACTGGTTCGCCTCCCAGCATTCATTTTTTTAAAAATTTTGTTACAATACTGGGCAAGTTTTCCGCATGTAAGCGTGATATTGCATAAACCTTAAAATATTTAGGGATTCGTATTTATATACACGCAAAGAAATTGGATGAACACAAAATAAATTAAAAAGTACATACGAGATATCGAAAAGAGGTGAGGGAAGAAACATATTCCCCAATATTCCCTCAAAGTTTTTTTTTTTTAAATCACATAACCTATTCAATAAAACTTTCATTCCTTAAGAAATAATTCCTGAGAATTCTGATTGAATCGGATAATTGCCTGATTTTTTGCAAAAAAAAATCTTTTAGAACCGGGGATACCGAATATTTGCTTTCATTTCGAAAAACAGGAATATTTTGGTGGTACCTACTTAGTAAAATATATTATATATACAAAGGGACAGAAGACGAAATTCATAAGATGAGAAAATAATTATTCCTTTAAAACTGTTTACTCATTCTTTCTGGGAGTGTAAGTAGCTTTACTATTATTAAAGCAGAAAATAGAATCGGTTAGCGTTTATTTACCTGTCTCTTCTATCTTCATCAACTGTTTATTTAAAATGGCTGCCTGGACACTCTAGCCTTGGATGGTAGCCAACATGAAAGAACTCTCTAAACCGTGGCAACGGTAATACACAGATTTATCATTTTCAACACCTGATGACAATTAGGTGGTGTTGAAAAGAAAATGGTGGAAAACTGTGGAACACGATGAAAATTAGGAAATTGCATTAAAAATTGGCAGTAAAATATTAATAATTTCTGTTTTCTTTCTATCATTTGAAACTTGAGATTTTCTCCAATTTAGATATGAACAAAATGTGTTAAGTTAAAACTCTATCATTCCTACCAAAAACCAGAATATTAGCTGTATCGTAAATCCCATTTTTTACGTGAATCACTGTCGACTGACCGAAGAAAATGGGAAATATTTTTTCCTCCAAAAATATGCGCGGCCATTAGTTGCGTTGTAAAACATTCGATGTGTTAAAAGCCAAGACATCTGAGAACCCGGATATAAAAATTAAAAACGACTTCGCTTGAGAAAACTGAAACTATCAATGTGTTGTTCATTGTATGCGTGTGTGCTTCTGTTTGTGTGTGTCTGTGTTTGTGGGTGTGCCCGTGCACACGATTGTTTTTCTTTTTTAATTCTCCCAACCACGGTGTGCAACTTAGACTTTGAGATATGTCATTATCTAAAAAGTCACTGCATCATTCGAAACCCAAATCTCTGCTTTTCCTTTCGGCGAATGCCCAACTGAATGGGCAGGGGTTTTCCTACGGACTCTTCAACTGGCACAATTCGAAATTAATATGAAAAGAACAAAATGTCATGGGGGAAGTCAGAATAAGGTAGCAGTAGCTGAGAATGAATTAAAAACACCAAACAGACGCATAGAAAGACATAAGAAAAATGGAAAAATGTTTGAGATATAAAAGTACAATACGTTATTAAAATAATTGAAATATTGAACTATCCCAGGAAGAGATATGGTGGATAATTTCTTGTTAAATGTTTTTGCATATACACAAACATTTTGCCGATTTCTTTAATTGTGTTGTCAATTCCTTAACACACAAACACACACATATATATCTGTCATATTTTTGCTAAATTTCTTCAATAATTATTTTTTAATACATCCTGACAAATAAATAGCTATAGGAAGTTAAATTATTATATTTGATAAATGAAACAATTGAAATCTTGAAAATATTAAATATACCGTTGATTTGAAAATATTACATGTCTTTATGTGTTTGTATTTCTAGAGGCTATACGCAACATGAGTCGAACAGTCAGTTAATATGTTCGCCTCCAACTGCAAAAAAGTTCATGACCATGTTTAAGACCAATGCAGATTCCCCGCTAAAACAAGAATTGGATTTTCAGGACCTCACATCAATCAAGATAAACTGAATTTAAAGCTCATTTGTTCTAGAAATTATAAAATTATAATTTCTATTCATTCTAAGACAATGATTTGCATCTATGCGATACATTTAACAGATAATTAATTTTAATTTTCTTTATTATTGGAATTTAATATTAACTTGGAATACATTTGTAGTGTATCTTATCGTATTCATAATAAAAGATGAACTGAAATGTTTGATTAAAATATTAACACAAACACGTAACTTTCTATATTTATGCTAAATTTCTTCAAAATATACTTTTTTCAATATGATGGAAGATTCAAAAACATTTTTTAAATAAAACGTTACAAATAAATAGTTATAGGAATTTAAATTATTATATTTTCCCAAACGATACAGGTGTTAAAATGCTGAGAATAGTAAATATACCGTTGATTAAATGAGATTTAAAAACATTACGTATCTTTTAAACTTGTATTTCAGGTGACTGTAAGCAACATGAGACGGACCGTCAGTCAATATTTGAATCTGACAAAACATTTAACATTTTCTGTGAGCCTGCAAGAAAAATCGAACACTTTTATTTTACCCTTCTGACGACCTACGCCTACCTGGACACCTTGAAACACCATCTCCAATCGCTGGTAAAATACAAATACTCACTGTACAAATACTCACATTATTCATTGAGAATTTTTAATTTACACACATTTCGTTCATGTTGCCACCTCTGTTTATATCTTAATGAATGAATATATTTCAACATAAATTATCCTTCGTTGATTTTCTATAATGATGTAAGATATTCCAGGATCGTTCATTGAGAAAAGTTTATATTTGGTACAAGGAACCGGACCATAACAGTAATACTGACTGTATGTCACTCATCCAAGGAACGCCGACATCTACAAGAGACGAAACAAGAAAGAAAGACTTAAAAAGACGCATCAATTTCACCTCGCAAGACACAGCATTGACATCGACGGCAATAATTATTACATTTCACAAATATGCATTACATTTTCCTAAACGATACACGTGTTAAGATACTGAGAATATTAAATATACCTTTGATTAATTGAGATTTTTAAAAATTGCATATGTTTATATTTTGTATTCAGGATGCTATGCACAAGATGAGTCGAACCGTCAATCACTATTTGTATCTGATAAAACAATATTTGGATATCGAATATAACATTGTGTGTGAACCTGCAAAAAAATCGAACTCGAATCTTCTTTTCCAAAATTCTGTTCCTTCTCTTCCTGACAGCAATGACGTCTTCATTTATTGCACTCTTCTGACGACCTACGCTTAACTGAACACTTTGAAACACCATGTTTAATCGCTGGTAAGTTACCTGTGCCTACAAATATTCACATTATTCATTGAGTCTTTCATCTTCTAACCTCAGTTTATATCTTAATGAATGTATATATTTCAACATTATATATCCTGTGTTGATCTCCTATAATGATGCTTTTTTATTGAAAATTAGGAAATCGTTTTTTTCTTAAGTTTAAGGTCCTTCAAATTAAACTCTCCCTCTCTTTCTAAATCGTTTTTATAGAATATAATTTCGAAAAACATTGAGAAAAGTTTATTTTTGGTCATGTGTTTTCTGATTCTTTTACAGACTTCAGATTCTAATCTGACAAATGCTGATATGGACCGCCCACACTTTGTGATCAAAGACCTCCCAGTTCTGTACGGCCGGTGGCTAACCATGCTAACACTACACGCGTCACTTAATCAAGTACAGTCCACTCAGCAAACACTGACCGTAATGCCGCAAGGACTGTAGAAATGCGTATTTAAACACAGATACTAATGACACATGTGTCATTTCAGCATCATTAATACAAAAACCCATATATATATATATATATATATATATATATATATATATGAATGTACATATATATATATATATGTGTCATTTGTATTTGTAATCATTTTTAATTTCTTTTTCGATTTATTTAACCGCGATGCTTTATAATGAAAATTTAAATGAAAATAAATCTGTTATTAAACAAAATTCATGTTGCATGTTTCTTTTTTTTTTTTTGCATTTCATATGTGTATCAGTTTTATTTATTTATATCAAAGTTTCCACGCATGATGTTGACATCAAACGTTTTTTGTCTCTTTCAGAAAACCCTGCGTTATTTTCAGGCAGAGAAATGTACTAATCTTTAAGGATATGTTTTGGCCTTAAGGTGCTAAAATTTAGAACATTGTGCATTAATTGTTAAAGTGCTCACCGTTCTACTACTGTAAACTTGGATTATCTCCCTTTCTACTATGACATAAATTAGAATCTGTCATGAACAAGCTAAAGAAAACTCATACGCTCCTATCCCAAATAAGATGGTTGCGAAAAAGTTTTCTCTTTTCGTAATTTCTTACATCATATATAGGTTAATGTCGGTGTCCTTAGACCGATCACTAGGCACAGCAGTTTTCTGTTGGCCATAGTTTAGAATTCTCAATTTGTGAAATATATACACAGCTATTTACGCAGAAAGTTACACACACCTCTTCTGTATATAAAAATAAATGAAACTTTAACCTTGATTCTAAACAATCGCCAGCTGAAAAATGAACATTCATAAAAGTAAATCATCTACTTTACAGGAAATGAAGATAATTGATTTTATTTACACGCGTTATTCGTTTTTACTATGTTTTATAGAAAGTAAAGCAACAGTAAACTGCGAAACGAACAAGGCAGATAAAAAACCGTCGTAAACGATGTTCATTCCTGACTAGAAAGCACTGCTTTATCGATCGAATGTATCACTGAAGTTGAAGTAAGAAAATGTGTGGCTTCTCTCAACCAATCAGATTATAGTATCTACTGTCGTGCTCTTAAAGGTTGATTTTCTGAAGATTAAATCTCTGTAACTTGATATAGAATTGTGAAGATTTTTTATTTATGTTAGTGAAATATATCATATATATATATATATATATATATATATATATATATATATATGTGTGTGTGTGTGTGTGTGTGTGTGTGTGTGTTGGGGGATATCAGTGTCAGCTGATATCTTGTTAAATGTAAAACATCTGAGCTGTCACAAAATGATTTCTAACATTTTCCTTGATCAGCTAAGTAAAAGTTGACTTCACAACGACTATGACAAACCACCTGGTTAAAGAAAATCATTGAATGAAGATAAATTAATTTTTGAAACGAAGATGACGAGATGAATGACAACGTACTCTATAAGACAATGGTTACTTACTAGCGAAAAAGGTAGAGTGACTCAGATTGAGGAGTAGATCGCCTCATATCGACAGAAAGGGAAGACGGCTGTTAGAACGTTCACCTTTCCCTTCACTTAAGCTTCACCTCGGCTTGGCTCTTCTATAGCAGTATGTTACAAGTCATGAATTAAATCTGCTTACTACTACAAATATTCACGGATTTAAATTGTGGATGACGATCTGAACACAGACATTTGACTGGAACAATCTGCACCGTGAGAACGAATATATTGTCTGGTCTGAGTTATAATCTTTCATCGAAATTAGGGCTGTAAATCGACTCAGATTCAAGAAGGTACTGAGTGTTAGTGAATACGAGAAAAAAAAAATCTCTAAAGGAGAGAGAATATGAAAAGAACAGGATTAGCGAAGACAGAAGATAACGATTGACATTTCATTTAAATTTTTAATGATCAAAGTTGACTAGATAACAAGAGGCTGAGAGAGATTTCCACTGCAGATTTTTCTTTGAATTCCATCAAAATATATAGCCAAGGCACAAAACAAGATGTGAAAGTAATATCCAAAAAATGGACTAATGTTAGTCTTGTAAATAAACATGATAGATTCTGGCGAGTAAAAAATATGTAGCACGATGCATTGAACCAACTTACCTTGCAGTACATCTAGCATAAATATAAATTTCAAGTATTCAACTACATGTCAGAGGTCAACGTTTGTCCGTTAGTCTAGTGGACATTTATTTCTATTTCAACAGTTACATGTTTCACTGTGAACGATATCTTGCTGCACGTTAGTTTTAAAATTTTTGGCGCTTTGTCATTTTATTGTGGTTTCTAAATTACAAGTACAACTGTAACTTAATTTCACTGTGTTTTTATTAAATATCATATGTAATTCGGAATTTTTGGAGAAGTGCTTATTACGCAATTTGAAAAATATTTCCTTAGTTTACATTCGACCTCTAAGTTAAAAGTCGGCGACTAAACCAAATAATATTTTGACTTTTCCTCAAATTGTTCTTCATTTGTTGTTTTATTTGAGGTTAAGAGGCAGAAGGAAGTTACGTTAAGGCAGTGGGAAAATGACTGAAACCAAGATGCCAGGTCAGGACCAATAAATCTGCAGATTTTTATTTGAATTCCATCAAAATATATAACAAGAGCACATAACTAGGTGTGGCTGTAATATCCAAAACAAGGACGAATGGTAGACTTGTAAATAAACAAGATGGATTCTGGCGAGTAGAAAAAAATGTGTAGCACGACGCATTGAACCAACTTTTCTTGCAGCACATCTAGAAACTAATACAATAAAATATATCAACTACACGTCAGCGGGAAAAGGTTTGTCCGAAAAGGCGCAATAATTCACTCATCTGCATCAAAGCAAATATATCTCGAAGAGTCACCATTCAAGACATTTTTCATTTCTTTTAACTGATAATAAAGACTGAATCTATTCAAGAATTCGATTTTCAGTACTATAGCCTTCCAAATTATGAAGACCCGTATGCCAAATCCTGTCAGACACCTTAGTGATATCTACAGCCCTTCACCATTTTTATCTAAAGATTGATAAACTCAGTATATACATATATTCTGGAACAGAAGGGAGACAGGAGAGGTCCATATGGCGTCAAAGATCAACTACTGATAAATAAAATGATCCTGGAAAATTGCAGGAGCCTACGTAGAAGTCTTAGCGCAGCGTGGATTGATTATCGTAAATCCTTTGATAGTGATCCACATTCTTGGATCTTTAAGATTTTGGAAATGTACAAAGTTTCCAGTGTTGTATTAAATTTCCTTAAACACGGCATGGGAATGTGGAACACCAAAGTATACCTTAATAACACCAGAGGCACTGCCATATCCAACCGTCTAAATATGCGACGTGGAATCTTTCAAGGAGACTCCCTGTCACCTCTTCTGTTTTGTTTTTCCTTAATCCCTCTTACGGATGAACTGAACAACAGTAGCTATGGTTACAAACTAAATAAGAGCTAATAAGAACCCATGCCTCAAAGAAATACAAAACATTGTTCTCACAAGTACAGGCGGAGGGTTTTATCTATATAAAATATTTTTTTTTTTTGTCAGTGGAAAGTGCCATTTCTAAAATTGGGTCTCTGGGCGGGACCCGGAAAGAAATGTGTACACGCCAGAAATCAACAGAAATAGTATTCTTATTATTAATATTAGGTTGGTGCAAAAATAATGACGTAATAATGTCGTTTTTTGACGTATTTTTTTCACGTCAAAAAACGACATTATTACGTCCTTATTACGTCATTATTTTTGCACCAACCTAATAATAATAATAATAATAATAATAATAATAATAATAATAATAATAATAATTAGAAGAGGGAGAAAATGATTATTTCTGCTCGGAATCGTTACTCGGAGTGCTGAGTACCAGTTCCCGTTGTGTTTCTTATATTCACACGCCCAACTACCTTTATAAAACTTGTATCACTAAATAAAACTTATACTTATGTTGAAAGAATTGAAAGTCTTTCTGATATAGATATCTCTTCTTTGTTCACAGCTAATCGAGGTCAACGGAAACATATCCGTGATTTCATCGACCACAAAAGCACTCATCATCATTGTACAACTTTTTGGTTTGAAATTATCTAACAAGTGGCTTCCATACATTAAACTAAAATCTGTATTTCTTTTTCTTTCGCCGAAAGTGAAAGTGGATGCGCCAATGTTTTCCTACTGATTTTAACATGAAAAAGTCATCATGAACATTATAAACCAGTTTTGCGTTAATACACATCACATTTGACTTTCATGTACGTGGGTAGATAGGATTTCACATTCTGTAAAGTGATACCAAAGTCTAGAACTCTTCCCCTCAAATATCTAAATCTGAAATGGGAAATTTCAGAACTTTTCTCTATATAAGAAAAGGCTATTCAGTGACAATAAACATTTCCCTCTTAAGAATTGATCTGTAAAGTTCTCCGTCCGAAAGTATTATTTCAACAAATCCTTGTTTGATATCAACGAATCTTTTATCAACTGTCAGAGACAATCATATCCGATCACACTGTACCGTAAAAGAGATATCGATCGTTTTCCAATCATCGTAAATATTGTATACTGGAAGAATAAGTAAGTGGTCGACAAGTTTCTTGTTAGTTTTTCAATTGAATTTTATTGATGATACTATAACTTTCTCAGGTTTCGTGTTTATAGTTTTATTTATACATTAGACAGTTTCTTGGTTATATATCTCTCTTTTCTTTCTTACAGTGCATCTTGTCAGCAGTCATTCTACCTTCGTCGTCGTTATATTGGCTGCGTGTGGGTCACTCATCCATGGGGCACCAACACCGACTACAGACGAAACAATCAGGAAAGACTTAAAAAGAAACATACATTTAGCCTCACAAATCACCACACTGACATTGACGGCATTAAATATTACATTTCACAAATATGTAAGTATTTAAAAAAGAACTCCATCATACGATTTTTTATTGATACATAATATCATCTTCTAATTAAACAACTTTTATATTGGTAAAAAATATCAAAATATCAAAATATTTCAAATATCATAACAAATATTTGACAGATTTTTTCAATATAATTTTAATATAATAATATCATTGACTCTTAAGATATTTAAATTGCATCTTTGCTATCAATGCTAGACAAAATTTTATTGGAAAGATATTTCAAATGTTTGATTTTGTGTTGTTTGTAGTGTAGAAGCGTTCCACTGGTGTTCACCTCTGACTGCAGCAAGTTCGTCACTTTGCTGAAAGCAAAAGCTGATTCAAAAATACCACAGTTCGTCATCGAAAGTAAACTGAATTTTCAGGACGTCATATCTGTTAAGGTAAATTTTTTAATTCCTAAGTGAAATTTGGTCTTGATTTTTACTCTTACATTGAAAATATTTTATCTAACATCATTTTACTATTTAACTGAAAAAAAGAATTTCAAATTTATCATTTTCTTACATATTGAACCAATATAAGAGAACCTTTTATTAGCTCACCAGCCGTCAATCTGTCGAAACAACTAAAAATATTTAACATATTGCTCATTGATTAAGTTTTTTCAAATTTTACATCATTATCTGTTTGTATTTCAGAAGGCTATAGGCAACATGAGTCGAACAGTCAGTCAATATTTGAATCTGATAAAACAACATTTGGATATTGAATATGACATTGTGTGTGAGCCTGCAAGAAAAATCGAACTCGAATGCCATTTTCCGAAATTCTGTGCCACTCTTCCTGACACCAATGACGCTATCCTTTATTGCAATCTTCATATGACTCATACTTACATGGAAAACTTGAAGCTCCTTCTCCAATTGCCGGTGAGTTCATTATATCCAAAAATAATTCATATTATTTATTTTATCTCCTTAATTTAAACATATTTTTTGTGTCTTCATTTGTTTTTTTAAAATGATGGGATGGATTCAAACAGAAAATGGAAAACAATTCAATGCTTAACTTTTGCTATAATAAAATGACGATATTCGATGACGTTGCTTTAATATGTGATTTTTTAGTTGTGATTTTATTTTTTTACAGCTTTCAGATTCTGATCTGTCAAACGGTGATATGGACAGTCAACTCAGTGTACCCTCAAACCTCCCAAAACTGTACGGCCGATGGTTAACCATGCTAACACTACACATGTCATATAATCAAGTACAGTCCATTCAACAAACATTGGCCGCAATTTCGCAAGGTCTTTAGAAATGTGTATGTAAACACAGATATCAATGACACATGTGTGTCATTTCAACAAAGTGGAAGCGTTTTCGACTTCAGATACATTTTTCTTTATGTTTATTCAAGGATCAAATTGTATACACATACCTTTTTAAAATCATTTATATTTCTAATAATTTAAAATTATTTTTTCTCCGTGTTAATCAAAATCATTTTCTATCTTTAAGAATGTTTCAAAGAAAAATAAATATGTTTATAAACGAAATATGTGTGTTATTTTTAATATTTTTTTAAATTTTCTACTGCAATTCCACCTCGGTTTCAAATTACCGGAAAGATTAAAATGTCTTTCTTCTCAAAATTAAAATTTTCGTTTTACAGACCTTCATGATGTTTCTTGAGCGAAACACAAATGATTCAATGGCGCATATCTTATTTTAACTGTAAAACGATGTCCATGTTCATTAATTCATCTACAGGGTTGTGTTTTTGTTCATTGGAAATCAGCGAGATAATTCACTTGGCGTCGATTAGCTGACAGCAAAGAAGAGACATTCATTGATAAGGAATCCAGAAACACTCGCGTGCGCGCACACGCACTCTCACACACACATACACAATCAAACACAAACTCATCTGCAAACACACACACTCTCACCGTAACACAAACAAACATACACAAACACAGACAAATTAACAGATAGTTGTTAGGAAAATAAAGTATTATCTTAAAAGTTCACTCTGCCCCACAAATAATGTCATTTACTGAATTTAGGAATAATAAAATGAAGCATATTAAAATATTATGAAGTAATACATTTTTCTAACACAAATCTACAATATGGATTTACCAAATAAATATGTAGTCATTCCGTACGACGGGTTTGTGTGGGCATATATATATATATATATATATATATGTGTGTGTGTGTGTGTGTGTGTGTGTGTGTGTGTGTGTGTGTGTGTGTGTGCTTTCTGAATAGACAGAGAGAAAACGACAAATAGGAAGGGAAGATTTCTGTATGTTAATTGATATAAACTTCATTTCTTTTCACGATAACCTCACTCATTCAAGCAGTTTCGTGTTTTTCATTATTTCCACTTGCTTTAATATTCTTTTATCTCCATTTGCCATGATTTAAATTCATTATGGGAATGTCCTTACTACGTTAAACATTAGCGTTCATATTAATGTGGTTTGATTTCTCCTTTCATAAAACAAATTCTTCTTGACAGGAGATAAAGAAAAACTAAATCATATTATAAATGATGTTTATTTAAGAATGTTGCTTTCATACACACACGATCGTTTCCATTGTTTTATGGAAAGCAAAGCGACTGTTGTAATATACTGTGCCTCATTTGTGCTATTCGTACAATACATATCACTACACAACTTCGAGTAGTAAATGAAATTCATTCATGAATACAAACAGGTCAGTTGTCTCACTGCCGTTGATAGCAGTAAATGTGCAGTACCTCTCAACCAATCAGATTAAAGTGTCTTATTTTCGTTTGCTTCGAAGTAAAAATCGATAAAATTTCAGTCATTTAAAAAAATTAAAAATTTAAACTAAAACATTCTTGTCTGGATATATGTAAAATATTTTACTTATTTTTAATCGAAGTAATAGGCACCGCCACAGAGTATCTGAATTACCCTGATAAATATATTTTAAATATTTTAAATTTAATATTTGAACATAAATTTCGCTTCTGTTTAAAATATATTGCCTAAAGGTAATGAATCTATTCTAAGTTAAAGGAAAAATCATTTTCCGTATATAAATAAACTTTTTGGACATTTTAAAAGGTGGGATATTAGAATTATTTCCTTTCAGTACATCCGTACCAAAAATAATCAAACCGTTGCTAAAAGGAAAATGAATAATAGATAACATTGGGAGATCATCGCGTCAGTTCAAAAGATACTTCCCTTAGCTGGATGTGCTTCTCCAGGGTTACAGAAGGACAAAAAAAAAAAAAAATAGAATTCTATTAAAAAAGATAAACACTCGAAAATGACATAAATTTTTATATTTTTTAATTTTAAATCTTCAGGCCTGCCTTCATTAAATAAATAAACTCTTGTGAGAAACGGCCAAAATTATTTTTTGAGATTTATTGAGTTTTCCATCTGTATACTTGATACTGCATAAATCTTCTACTGAAATAATTTCTTTACTGATTTTTGAATATATAACTAAAAAGAAATTGTTTGAACGCACCAAAAATTAAAAAGAACAAATGAGATATCCAAAAGTGGGTGGGGTCAGAAACATACGCCCCAATATTTCCCCATAGTTATTTTAAACAACATAACCTATTCAATAAGAATTTCATTCATTAATAAATAAGTCCTGAAAATTTAATTTGGCAAACCTTTTAAAACTGGGGATGCCGAACATTTCTTTTTATTTTAGAAAAAAAGGAATATTTTGGTGGTACCTACTTAATACAATATATTACATATCCAAAGAGACGGAAGACGAAACTCATAAGTTGAGAAAATAACTATTCTTTTCAAACAGTTTATTCATTCTTTCTGGGAGTGTTGGTAGCGTAATTGTTATCAGTGCAGAAAATGGAATCGATCAGTGTTTACTTCCCTGTCTCTTCTACCTTCATCGATTGTTTATTTAAAATGGCAGCCTGGAGAATCTAGCATTGGATCGGAGCCAATCTACAAGAAAGAAATCATTAAACAGTGGCAACGGTAAACTACACTTTTATCATTTTCAAGACCTGATGGCAATTACGAGGTATTTAAAAGAAAGCTGTGGAAAGCTATGATACCCGACGAAAAATATGAAATTACATTAAAAAATTGATTGTTTTCATTGTAACATTTGAAATGAAATTTGAGATTTTCTCCAATTTAAATATGAAAAAGATAAGTAAAGTTAAAAATCTATCATTCCTATCAAAATTAGAATTTTGGCTGTATCGTAAATCCCCTTTTTACGTGAATCACTGTCAATTGACTGAAAAAGGGGAATATTTTTTCCTCCAAAAATATGCGCAGCCAAGTAATTTCCCGCCCACTGGTTGCGTTGTAAAACACTAGATGTTAAAAAAAGCCGGATGTAAAATTTTAAAAACGGCTTCGCTTTAGAAAACTGAAACTATTGTATTTGTTTGTGTGTGTCTTTGTGTGTGTGCGCGATTGCTTTTCTTTCTGTGTGTGTGTATGTATTTGCATGTGTATCTGCGCGCGTGCGTGCGAGACCATACCTGTGTGTGTACGAATATGCATCGCAAATGTGTTTATATCTTAAATTATAACAACACAATACGAGGAAAAAATAGGAGACGAAAAAGTAAATGTTGAACGACAACAACAAATATATTTAACTCAGAATAAAAGAATTATAAAATTATCGATGAATATATTATGAATATCGAACAGAATCAATCATATTCGCGTTATCATCGACCACAAAAACTCCCACACACGCAACTTAGATTTTGACATTATTATCTAAAAAGTCACGTCTTCATTCGAAACGAAACTCTGTGCTTTTACTGCCGGCGAATGTGCAACTGAATGGACAGGGTTTTTCCTACGGATTCTTCAACTGACACAATTCAACATTAATATGAAACGAACAAAATGAAATGGGGAAATCAGAGAAAGAGAGCAACAGCTCAGAATGAATTACAAACACTGAACAGAAGCATTGAAGGACAGAGAAACAAGAACGAAAAAAAAGTTTGAGATATAAAAGTACAATAAGCTATCAATAAGAAAATAATTTAAATATTGAAATATCCCAGGAATAAATACGGTGGGTAAATTCTGGTTAAATGTTTTTGCATATACACAAATATTTTGCCAATTTCTTTAATTGTGCTCTCAATGACAAGATGAGAGTAAATTGCAGAATGGCCGAATTTCTATTGGTTGATTTTATGAGAACTCAAAACTTGTTGAATTATTGAATGTTGACTTGTAAATAGTTAAAAGTTAGGATTGAATTAAAATGTAGAAATGGTCAACCAAATTACCACCTATAGTCATTACTCACGTCGCTAAGGTGCGTCCAGAATCACCAACATAATTCATACCTAATTTAATCCCCAAAACAGATCACACATCAAACCTAGCGAAGGAACCTATTGTTTGAAACTCATAACCTTAGAATTGAAGCGCGAAAATGACACGAAAAAAATGTTTATTGCCACAGTAAAGATCAGATGCTGATTGTTTCGGGAAAAATTCCAGTCATAAAATAAACAACTAGGCGATGCATGTGAATACATAATAAAGAGCCAAATTCACATATGAAATCACAATCATGTGGCACTAAATATACCTACATGTAATAAATGCCTGAATGTTAAATCTTTTTGACCAATATGAATTTATTATAAAATATACATTGACTAAATAAAGGAAGGCATATATTTAAACAAGATATGAAATTGATCAAAAAAAGTAAGAGGTTTCTAAAAAGGACGAAAAAAACATCAAACAAATATATAGAGATGAACAAACGTGAGAAGCAAGTGGGAAGAAAAAGCATTAAATGACCGATAACCATCGGGTGTTACAAGGTTCGGATGTCGAGTAAAGTTTGACCAGAGATCGAATTGTGAATCATAAATGCTAAAGGTCAACGTGTACTAATTAATCATGCCTAGGTTATACTTTTAGAAATGAAAGGGATCCAAATTATCGTTATTATTAACAGGTTTTCACCAACTATAAATATTGTGATTTTACGAATTGATGTGTAAAGTTCTCCGCTCGAAAGTATTCTTTTAACAATACTTGATTTACTTGATATTCACTAATCGACTTGTATCTTTCATCAACTGCCTGAGTCAAATATATCCGATCACATCGTGCTGTAAAAGAAAGTCATATTGATCGTTTGCTAATCATTATTTATATTGTATACTAAAAGAATAATTAAGTGACCGACACGTGTCTTGTTAGTTTTTCAATTGAATTTTATTGATGATATTATAAAAAAAAGTTTCGTATTTATAATTTATTTATCTTTTTGAAAGTTTCTTGATTATATTTCTCTTTTCTTTCTTACAGTGTATCTTGTCAGTAATTATTCAGCCTTGGTCGTTTTTATATTGGCTGCGTTTGTGTATTTCATCCATGGGGCACCAACATTGACTAGAGACGAAACAAACAGGAAAGACTTAAAAAGAGACATACATTTAGCCTCAGAAATCACCGCACTGACAGTGACGGCAATAAATATTACATTTCACAATTATGTAAGTGTTTCCCATTCTTACTAAGATTTCACGGAATCATCTTTGACCCTAAAACTTTATAATTAAATTTCATAAATTAATTCCAGACTTTGTTCATTTGAGATAAAATCATTGATTAATAATTTTAAATAGATTATCATATAATATGCGTTTCCTGATTTATTAATGCTTAAAAATTGACCCTTGCGTTTTTTATATTTTAATCTCTGCTTTCAATGCTAAAAAATCTTACCAGAAAAAATATACGAAATGTTTGCTTTTGTGTTGTTTGTAGTGTAAACACATTCCACGTTTCTTCACCACTGACTGTAATGAATTCGTCAGCATACTGAAGACCAGAGTGGGTTCACAAATGCCACAGGTGATCATGAAAAGTAAATTGAATTTTCAGGACGTCATATCTGTCCAGCTAATTTAGGCTGTATCGGAAATCCCCTTTTTACGTGAATAACTGTCAACTGACTGAAAAAGGGGAATATTTTTCCGCCAAGAATATGCGCAGCCAAGTAATTTCCCGCCGCTGGTTGCGTTGTAAAACACTCGATGCATTAAAAGCCAAGACATCTGAAAACCCGGATATAAAAATTAAAAACGACTTCGCTTGAGAACACTGAAACTATAAATGTGTTATTCATTGTATGCGTGTGTGTGTCTGTGTGTTTGTGGGTGTGCCCGTGCACACGATTGTTTTTCTTTTGATTCTTTTTTTTTTAGTTCTCCCAACTGCGGTGTGCAACATAGACTTTGACATATGTCATTATCTAAAAAATCACTCCATCATTCGAAACCCAAATCTCTGCTTTTCCTTTCGGCGAATGCCCAACTGAATGGGCAGGGGTTTTCCTACGGATTCTTCAACTGGGACAATTCGAAATTAATATGAAAAGAACAAAATGTAATGGGGGAAGTCAGAATAAGGTAGCAGTAGCTGAGAATGAATTAAAAACACCAAACAGACGCATAGAAAGACATAAGAATGGAAAATGTTTGAGATATAAAAGTACAATACGTTATTAAAATAATTTAAATATTGAACTATCCCAGGAAGAGGTATGGTGGATAATTTCTTGTTAAATGTTTTTGCATATACACAAACATTTTGCCGATTTCTTTAATTGTGTTGTCAATGACATAAATGGGAGCAAATTGAAAAATGGCTGAAATTCTGTTGGTTGATTTTACGACATCTCAGCACTTGTTGGATTATTGAATGTCGACATTTGAATAGAGTTAATAGTTAGGACCGAATTCTGTAGAAATGGTCAACCAGATTAGCACCGACAAAGATTACCTCACGTCGCCAACGAGCGTCCAGAATCACCAACATAATTCATACCTAATGTAATCCCCAACCAGCCAATCACATAAAATTAACTCTCAATCACATGTTTATAAACCTCATAGAAAGTATATCGGTTTTAGCAAAAGAACATATCAATTGCTTGAAATCCATTGACGTATAATTGAAAATGACAAGATAACTTGTTTATTACTACAGCAAAGATCAAAGAATAAGAACCTAAGCAATGAATATGAATATATAATAAAGGGTCGAATTCATATATAAAACCATAATCATATAGCACGGAATATATCTACATGTAATAAATGCCTGAATGTTACATGTTTTTTAACAATATGAACTTACTATAAAATATAGATTGACAAAATAATGGAAAGCATATATTTAAATTTAAAGATATGAAAGCAATTGATCAAGAAAATTAACAGATTCGTAAAAAGGACGAAAAAAACACCAAACAAATATATAGAGCTGAACAAATAGGAGAAGCAAGTGGGAAGAAAAAGCATTAAATGACCGATAACCATTGGGAGTTACAAGAATCGGATGTAAATTTTGGCCAGATATCGAATGGTGAATCCTAGATGCTAAAAGTGACCTTGTACTAATTAATCATCCCTAGCTTATACTTTTAGAAATGAAAGGGATCCAAATAATCGTTTGTTAATATGTGCTGAAGAAGAGACAATTTAAAAACTGACATATCTACCCGAAAACCAACAAACATCCTAAGTTCGGACATTGCTTTCGTTATAAGATATGCCGACATTATAACTGATCGTGTAAAGAAAAATGAAAGAGTAAAAAGCATTTTCTGAACTCCAATCTTATTTTCCAAAATTCTGTTCCTTCTCTTCCTGACACTAATGCCGCCTTCATTTATTGCACTATTCTGACCCCCTATGCTTAACTGAACACTTTGAAACACCATGTTTAATTGCCTACAAATATTCACATTATTCATTGAGTCTTTCGTCTTCTATCCTCAGTTTATATCTTAATAAATGAATATATTTCAACATAACATATCCTGCGTTGATCTCCTATAATGATGTAATATATTCCAGGATCGATCATTGAGAAAAGTTTATATTTGGTCATGTGTTTTTCTGTCACTTTTGCAGTCTTCAGATTCTAATCTGACAAATGCTGATATGGACCGCCCACACTTTGTGATCAAAGACCTCCCAGTTCTGTACGGCCGGTGGCTAACCATGCTAACACTACACGCGTCATTTAATCAAGTACAGTCCCCTCAACAAACACTGACCGCAATGTCGCATGGACTGTAGAAATGCGTATTTAAACACAGACACTAATGACACATGGTCATTTCAACATCACCAATACAAAACCCCATATATATATATATATATATATATATATATATATATATATATATATATATTGAACAATAAAAAAATTTAAAAATTAAAATCTTTAGACACACTGGGTTGTAGATTAATATTGTTTCGTTTTTTTTATTATTATTCCATTTAGATTCCTCGACTAGTTTCGACCAAAATGGCCATCATCGGTAGGAGAAATATTTCTGCTTGCTGGTAGCACTAAACTACAGAAATGAATGTCTTGATGGAGAAAATGAACTTTTGTCTGTAGTTTTCATTTGTTTTTTTATCTTTTTAACATGAATCTTTTAACATTCCTTGTGTTGGTCAAACAGTCTCTTTTAAGTTGTTATTTGAGATAAGAGCTGGATAGATACATGTTGCTTTGAATTTTCTGGTCTGTTTGACAGTTTTATTGGACCTGGTGAGGGGATGTGTCTCTGTTTAGTGTTTGTGTGTGTGTTATTTGGTTCTTAGAGAGTGAGTGAGTATGATATGTGTAAGCGTGTGTATTGCTGTGGGTGTGTGTTATCATTTGGCTCATTAGGGAGTGAGTGAGTATGATGTGTGTAAGTGTGTATATTCGTGTGGATGAGTGTATAAGTGTGAGGCCTCCACACCTCCGTAAGCATGTCTGTCTTGTGTGGGTGAGAAATGTGGGTAGGTTTTGATTTGTTGAGTTATATATTGTTAAATTTATGGTTTAGCCCGGCTGGATATTTTGTTTTAGACGTTGTATCCACTTATTTTCATGGGACTCTAAAATCTTTCTAATGTTATCTGCTCTGAACTTTTCTATTCTCTCAATTATAGTGAATTTGGCATGGGTTTTGAAATCATGTTTTTCCAGGCGGAAATGTTGTTCTACAGGTAATAATTTTTCATGGGGAGTCGACTTAATTCGCTTACCATAATTATTAATTCTGTAGTGAAAGGGTCATTCAGATTTTCCTACATATTGTTTCTGGCATAGTATACATTCTAGGAGGTAAATTATGTTATGACTTCTACAGTTAGAATCGTGGTAGATTTTGAAAGTAGATTTAGTGATTGAGCTAGTGAATGAATTCGTGTTTTTAATATGGTTGCAACATAAACTTCTTTTGCTGTTACATGATTGGGAAAATCCTGTTGTTTTTGTTCTTAGTTTATTACGGATTACCTTGTCCCCTGAAATGTGGTTACTACCTATGATTTCTTTTAGGTTCTTAGGTCTACGATATGCAAGAAGGCTGGGTTCCTTAAACAGTTTTTTTAGGTCTGGTTTGAGATGTAGTATTTCCCAGCGACGTTTGATTATTTGGGATAGTGGAGGCAGAGTGGGATTGAAAATGGTTACTAGAGGGATGCGGCTAGTTTTATTTTTAATCTTGTACGTTAGGGTGTCTTCTCTAGGTGTGGAAATTGCTTTATTTATTTGTTCCCTGATTAGGTGTTGTTTATAGCCACGGATTGTGAATTGATGCTCCAGATTTTCAATGTGTTTATCTAATTCTTCATTGTTGGAACATATCCTTCTGAGTCTAAGTGCTTGTGAATAGGGAAGGTTCTCTTTGAGGTGTTTAGGGTGGGAAGACTTAAAGTGTAGATAGTTGTGGGTGTCGGTTATTTTAGTGTGTAGTGTCGTTTGTAGTTTCCTGTTTTCATCTATGTAAATGTGGGTGTGTAAAATGTTACTGATGTTGTGGATTTTTCATAGTCAAACTTAATTGAGTCGTGCACTGTGTTTAGGGTCATAAGGAATTGGGTAAGTTTGTCATCACTACCCTTGTATACAAATAATATATCATCGATATATCTTGCATAGAATACGCAGTCGCTACCAATGATTGGATAGATATGGGTCTCCTCAACTTTTCCCATGAATATTGCAGCATATGATGGAGCTGCAATGGTGCCCATGGCACAACCTCTTATTTGAAGGTAGTGTGCTCCATTGAAGTTGAAAGTATTCAATGTAAGGACATGCTCCATGAGTTTTATGATGACTTCTGTGGGTTGGGTCTTGTTTTCTTCTTTTAGTAAGTGCTTCCTGAAGGGCGGTTAGCCCTTCGATGTTTTTAATGTTTGAATAGAGTGACCTAACGTCCATAGTCACTAGAATAGTATTCTCTGGTACTGTTTGTATGTGATTAATTTTGTTCAGTAGATCTGTTGTGTCTCTGATGTAGGGTTTTACTCCCTTAGCTAGCGGTTGTATGTAATGTCTATGTATTTGGAAATTTTTGTCGTGTGGCAGTTGAACGATGAAATAACCGGCCTTCCTGGGTTGTTGCTTTTGTGTATTTTAGGAAGGAGATAGAAACGAGCAGGTGTAATGTTTGTGTGTGTAAGTGCTGTGTATGTTTCCTTGTCGATTAGATTGTTGCGAAGCATTATGTTTAGTGAGCTAGTTAATTCTTTTTGGTATTCTGGAAGGGGATCTGTAGGTATGCTTTTATAGGTTTCTTTGTCGGCTAGCTGTTTGTTGGCCTCTTTAATGTATTCTTCGATTCCCCAGATCACTGTGGCACCCCCTTTGTCAGCCTGTGTTATGATTAGGTCATCTCTATGTGTCAGCGTGTCGAGGGCTATACGTTCCCCTTCTGTAATATTGTCACGTGGCAGCTTACGTGCTGTTGTTTTCTTTATGTCATTTGCTACAGCTAGTTCAAATGTCTGTATAGCAATGTCTGTGTTTTGTGGGGTGTAGGTAGTGTCTTTCTCTTTTAATGTCTCAAGTATGGAAGGTGTATGATCATTTTCCCCATAGTGGGCTTTTAACCGTATTCTTCTGAAGAAGGATTTCAGGTCCTTTGCCAAGGTGTCTTTATCAAACCTTGGGGACTAGGGCAAAAGCTTAGTCCTTTATTTAATACCCTGAATGTATTGAGTGAAAATTTATTGTTACTCAAATTTATAACTCGCCCGTATGGGTCAAGTTTGAATTTGCAAGCATGGCGAAGTTCTTTTGTAAAAGCTCGAAAGCTTGCATAATATCTCCTATTAGGGATGCTATACCCCCATCCAAGTTTCCTGGTTGGGGGCTTATTCCGTTTTTTTAAGGTTGAGTGTGTTTGTTGTTGATTGTCTACTAGGGGCTAATCTAGGTGCTCTGGGATGTCTAATGGGGTTATGCGTTCCGTAGAAGGGCTGCTGTGATTTGGTTTGTGTATGTTTGTACGGCACCCTAAGGATGTCCGCGTAAGTTAGTGGTTTGTTTTGTGTGTGTGTTTGTTTTGAGGTTCTAGCTATCGTTGATGGTGTTGTTATTGTTGGTTGTTGTGGTGCTGCTGGTTGTCTGTTGGTGTACATATTTGGTCTGTTTTGCATTGGTTGTGTGGTGGTCAATGTATTTGCGGTGTTTTGTTGTTTTCTTTTGGGGTATGGTCGTTCACATTTTCAAAGTTTGGCTTCATTTCTTTTTTGTTCCTCTGTCTAGAGGAAATATTTTAATTTTCTTTGTTTTTCAGTTTTTGTTTTTTGTAGTTCCCTCACTGTTTGGTCTGTGTGAGCTTTTATGACATTCTTTATGTTGGTATATTCTTCCGTGTCCGTTTGTTTTTTTTATTATCTCATCGAGCAGGTTAATTTCTGCTGTTGTTGTTGTTATGCTTTCCTGGCAGAACTGCATGGTATCCTGCATGAGTTCCCTGGAGAATTCTTCTAATTTACGGTACCATGATGTTAGAAACGCATCATTGTGGTTACCTATTGAAGGTTCCAAATCAATCCTGAAATTGGTCGGTACTAATTCATCCTTCAGGCATATCCCAATATATTCCTGGTGTGATTAATACCTGGCTAATTTGTTAGTTGCTCTATTCATACGGATAGCCAATAATTCGGTGTTTATTGGTTCTGTTGTTGTTGTTATGTCCTCGGCATTTAGTTCAGTCCCGTGTCCATTATTCATGATTATATTTTGAACAATAAAAAAATTAAAATCTTTAGACACACTGGGTTGTAGATTAATATTGTTTCGTTTTTTTTTTTATTATTTCATTTAGATTCCTCGTCTAGTTTCGACCAAAATGGCCATCAAAGGGAGGAGAAATATTTCTGCTTGCTGATAGCACTAAACTACAGAAATGAGTCTTTTGCTGGAGAAAATGAACTTTTGTCTGTAGTTTTTATTTGTTTTTTTATCTTTTTATCTGTTTAACATGAATCTTTCAACATTCCTTGTGTTGGTCAAACAGTCTCTTTTAAGTTGTTATTTGAGATAAGAGTTGGATGGATACATGCTGCTATGAATTCTCTGGTCAGTTTGACAGTTTTATTGGACCTGGTGAGGGGATGTGTCTCTGTTTAGTGTTTGTGTGTGTGTTATATGGTTGTTAGAGAGTGAGTGAGTATGATATGTGTAAGCGTGTGTATTGTTGTGGGTGTGTGTTATCATTTGGCTCATTAGGGAGGGAGTGAGTATGAGGTGTGTAAGTGTGTCTATTCGTGTGGGTGAGTGTATAAGTGTGAGTCCTATATATATATATATATATATATATATATATATATATATATATATATATATATATATATGTGGGGGGTGTTGTTATTTGTTTTTGTAATCAATTTTAATTTCTTTTTCGATTTCTTTAACCGCGATGCTTTATCAATTTTATGAAAATTTCAAATGAAAATAAATCTGTTATTAAATAAAATTCATATTGCATGTTTCTTTTCTTTTTTGCATTTCATATGTGTATCAGTTTTATTTATTTATATCAAAGTTTCCACGCATGATGTTGGCATCAAACGTTTTTTTGTCTCTTTCAGAAAACCCTGCGTTATTTTCAGGCAGAGAAATGTACTAATCTTTAAGGATATGTTTTGGCCTTAAGGTGCTAAAATTTAGAACATTGTGCATTAATTGTTAAAGTGCTCACCGTTCTACTACTGTAAACTTGGATTATCTCCCTTTCTACTATGACATAAATTAGAATCTGTCATGAACAAGCTAAAGAAAACTCATACGCTCCTTTCCCAAATAAGATGGTTGCGAAAAAGTTTTCTCTTTTCGTAATTTCTTACATCATATATAGGTTAATGTCGGTGTCCTTAGACCGATCACTAGGCACAGCAGTTTTCTGTTGGCCATAGTTTGGAATTCTCAATTTGTGAAATATATACACAGCTATTTACGCAGAAAGTTACACGCACCTCTTCTGTATATAAAAATAAATGAAACTTCAACCATGATTCTAAACAATGGCCACCTCACAATTAACATTCATAATAGTAAATCATCTACTTTACAGGAGATAAAGACAAGTGGAAATAATTAGACGGATATATATTGAACAATTATTGATTTTTATTTACACGCGTTATTCGTTTTTACTATGTTTTATAGAAAGTAAAGCAACAGTAAACTGCGAAACGAACAAGGCAGATAAAAAACCAAGTAAGCGAAGTTCATTCCTGACTAGAAAGCAATGATTTATCGATCGAATGTATCAATGACGTTGAAATAAAAGAAGGTGTGGCTTCTCTCAACCAATCAGATTATAGTATCTACTGTCGTGCTCTTAAAGGTTGATTTTCTGAAGATTAAATCTCTGTAACTTGATGTAGAATTGAGAAGATTTTTTGTTTATGTTAGTGAAATATATAATATATATATATATATATATATATATATATATATATATATATATATATATATATATATATATATATATGTGTGTGTGTGTGTGTGTGTGTGTGTGTGTGTATAGGGATATCAGTGTCAGCTGATATCTTGTTAAATTGAAGACATCTGAGGTGTCACAAAATGATTTTTAACATTTTCCTTGATCAGCTAAGTAAAAGTTGACTTCACAACGACTATGACAAACCACCTGGTTAAAGAAAATCATTGAATGAAGATAAATTAATTTTTAAACGAAGATGACGAGATAAATGACAATGTACTCTATAAGACAATGGTTACTTACTAGCGAAAAAGGTAGAGTGAGTCAGATTGTGGAGAAGATCACCTCACATCGACAGAAAGGGAAGACGGCTGTTAGAACGTTCACCTTTCCCTTCACTTAAGCTTCACCTCGGCTTGGCTCTTCTATAGCAGTATGTTACAAGCCGTGAATCAAATCTGCTTATTACTACAAATACTCAGATTATTTAATTTATTGATGATGATCTGACAACAGACATTTGACTGGAAGAATCTGCACCGTTAGAACGAATATATTGTCTGGTCTGAGTTATAATCTTTCATCGAAATTAGGGCTTTAAATCGACTCAGATTCAAGGGGGCAATATGTGTTAGTGAATATGAGAAAAAAAAACACTATAAAGGAGAGAGAATATGAAAAGAAGAGGATTAGCGAAGACAGAAGATAACGATTGACATTGCAATTAAATTTCTAATGTTCAAAGTTGACTATGTAACAAGAGGCTGAGAGAGATTTCCACAAGCGAGAAGTGCGATAGAAGAAATTAAAACTTGCGCTTATATCTAACCATTTCAACTGTAAATTGATGAGACCTCACCGCCAATCTAGTACTGCGCTTAAATACATAAAGTCTAGGTACCATCAGAAAAAATACCATGAAAATATTTATAGAAAAGGCAGAGGGAAGCTACGTTAAGGCAGTGAGAAAATGACTGAAGCCAAGACGCCATTTCAGGACGAATAAATCTGCAGATTTTTTTTTAGATTCCATCAAAATATATACTGCCATATTTACTTCCATAAAGAAATATTTACATCTTACATGCACTTTAACAAAGCATCTCCTCTCTCTCACTCTCTCCATACAATACATTCACACACACACACACACACACACACACACACACACACATATATATATATATATATATATATATATATATATATATATATATATATACATACATACATACAAAGAGAGAGAGAGATACAGATATGCTAAATAAACTATTTCTACATAAAATTGCAAGTGCCTATAATGAGATGTATTTCCTCTAACCGAAAGATATGATCATATATTAATCTTGAATGAGCTTTGTTTTAAGGATCTATGAGATGACAACGAAAATCTGTGATGATCGAGGAATTAGTGTGTACATTTGGAAGTGTACAAAGTAGGTGGTCACTTGTTTACAGGGGTTTATCTTCTGATAAATTCCTTAATCCAAATATACACCAATTTATGGCCTTTTAAAAATGCATGCAAAGATAATTAATACAAAAATATATATAGCATATACTTATAAAAACTTACATCTCTCGAAATAAAATATACAATAATATTAAGAGATCGTAAAATCCTATCAGAGAGTTCTCGTGTTGAAAGTTTTTCACCTTAGCATAAATACATTTGTAAAACTTTTATCACTAAATAAAACTTATACTTATGTTAAAAGAAATGAAAGTCTTTCTGATATAGATATCTCTTCTTTGTTCACAGCTAATCGAGGTCAACGGAAACATATCCGTGATTTCATCGACCACAAAAGCACTCATCATCATTGTACAACTTTTTGGTTTGAAATTATCTAACAAGTGGCTTCCATACATTAAACTAAAATCTGTATTTCTTTTTCTTTCGCCGAAAGTGAAAGTGGATGCGCCAATGTTTTCCTACTGATTTTAACATGAAAAAGTCATCATGAACATTATAAACCAGTTTTGCGTTAATACACATCACATTTGACTTTCATGTACGTGGGTAGATAGGATTTCACATTCTGTAAAGTGATACCAAAGTCTAGAACTCTTCACCTCAAATATCTAAATCTGAAATGGGAAATTTCAGATCTGTTCTCTATATAAGAAAAGGTTATTCAGTGACAATAAACATTTCCCTCTTAAGAATTGATCTGTAAAGTTCTACCCTCGAAAGAATTATTTCAACAAATTCTTGTTTGATATCAACGAATCTTTTATCAACTGCCAGAGACAAACATATCCGATCACACTGTACTGTAAAAGAGATATCGATCGTTTTCTAATCATCGTAAATACTGGAAGAATAAGTAAGTGGCCGACAAGTTTCTTGTTAGATTTTCACTAGAATTTTATTGACGATACTATAACTTTCTCAGGTTTCGTGTTTATAGTTTTATTTATCTCTTTGACTGTTTCTTGGCTATATATCTCTCTTTTCTTTCTTACAGTGCATCTTGTCAGTAGTCATTCTACCTTCGTCGTCGTTATATTGGCTGCGTGTGTGTCACTCATCCATGGGGCACCAACACCGACTACAGACGAAACAATCAGGAAAGACTTAAAAAGAGACATACATTTAGCCTCACAAATCACCACACTGACATTGACGGCATTAAATATTACATTTCACAAATATGTAAGTATTTTAAAAACGAACTCCATCATATGATTTCTTATTGATACATAACATCATCTTCTGATTAAACAACTTTTATCTTGGTAAAAAATATCTAACATTTTTCAATAATCATAAACGCTATAACAAATCTTTGACAAATTTTATCAATATAATATTAATATATATTATATTATATTATTTTATAATAATTTTAATATAATAATATAATTGACACGATATTTAAATTGTATCTTTGCTATTAATGTTAGAAAAAATTTTATAGGAAAGATATTTCAAATGTTTGCTTTTGTGTTGTTTGTAGTGTACAAGCGTTCCACTGGTGTTCACCTCTGACTGCAGCAAGTTCGTCACTTTGCTGAAAGCAAAAGCTGATTCAAAAATACCACAGTTCGTCATCGAAAGTAAACTGAATTTTCAGGACGTCATATCTGTTAAGGTAAATTTTTTAATTCCTAAGTGAAATTTGGTCTTGATTTTTACTCTTACATTGAAAATATTTTATCTAACATCATTTTACTATTTAACTGAAACAAAAATTTTCAAATTTGTCATTTTCTTACATATTGAACCAATATAAGAGAACCTTTTATTAGCTCACCAACCGTCAATCTGTCGAAACAACTAAAAATATTTAGCTCATTGATTAAGTTTTTCAAATCTTACATCATTATCTGTTTGTATTTCAGAAGGCTTTAGGCAACATGAGTCGAACAGTCAGTCAATATTTGAATCTGATAAAACAACATTTGGATATCGAATATAACATTGTGTGTGAGCCTGCAAGAAAAATCGAACTCGAATGTCATTTTCCGAAAGACTGTGCCACTCTTCCTGATACCAATAATGCCATCCTTTATTGCAATCTTCATATGACTTATACTTACATGGAAAACTTGAAGCTCCTTCTCCAATTGCCGGTGAGTTCATTATATCCGAAAATAATTCATATTATTTATTTTATCTCTTTAATTTACACATATTTTTTCTGTCTTCATTTGTTTTGTTTTTTAAATAATGTGATGGATTCAAACAGAAAATGGAAAACAATTCAATGCTTAACTTTTGCTATAATAAAATGACGATATTCGATGGTGTTGCTTTAATATGTGATTTTTAGTTGTGATTTTATTTTTTTACAGCTTTCAGATTCTGATCTGTCAAACGGTGATATGGACAGTCAACTCAGCGTGCCAGCAAACCTCCCAAAACTGTACGGCCGATGGTTAACCATGCTAACACTACACATGTCATATAATCAAGTACAGTCTATTCAACAAACACTGACCGCAATTTTGCAAAGTCTTTAGAAATGTGTATGTAAACAGAGATATCAATGACACATGTGTGTCATTTCAACAAAGTGGAAGCGTTTTCGACTTCAGATATATTTTTCTTTATGTTTATTCAAGGATCAAATTGCATAAACATAACTTTTTAAAATCATTTATATTTGTAATAATTTAAAATTAATTTTTCTCCGTGTTAATCAAAAACATTTTCTATCTTTACGAATGTTTCAAAGAAAAATAAATATGTTTATAAACGAAATGTGTTTTTTTTTTTTCATATTTTTTAAAATTTTCTCTTACTGCAATTCCACCTCGGTTTCAAATTACCGGAAAGATTAAAATGTCTTTCTTCTCAAAATTAAAATTTTCGTTTTACAGACCTTCATGACGTTCTCTTGAGAGAAACACAAAAGATTCAATGGCGAATATCTTATTTTAACTGGAAAACGATATCCATGTTCATTAATTCATCTACAGGGTTGGGTTTTTGTTCATTGGAAATCAGCGAGATAATTCACTTGGCGTCGATTAGCTTACAGCAAAGAACAGACATTCGTTGATAAGGGAATCGAGAAACACTCGCGTGCGCACACATGCACTCTCACACACACATACACAATCAAACACAAACTCATCTGCAAACACACACACTCTCACTGTAACACAAACAAACATACACAAACACAGACAAATTAACAGATAGTTGTTAGGAAAATATAGTATTATCTTAAAAGTACACTCTGCCCCAAAAATAATGTCATTTACTCAATTTATGAATAATAAAATAAAACATATTAAAATATTATGGAGTAATACATTTTTCTACACAAATCTACAATATGGATTTACCAAATAAATATGTAGTCATTCCGTACGACGGGTTTGTATGGGCATATATATATATATATATATATATATATATATATATATATATATATATATATATATATATGTGTGTGTGTGTGTGTGTGTGTGTGTGTGTGTGTGTGTGTGCGAATATATGATTCTAGATTTCTCTCTGAATAGATAGAGAGAAAACGACAAATAGGAAGGGAAGATTTCTGTGTGTTAATTGATATAAACTTCATTTCTTTTCACGATAACCTCACTCATTCAAGCAGTTTCGTGTTTTTCATTATTTCCACTTGCTTTAATATTTATTCTTTTATCTCCATTTGCCATGATTTAAATTCATTATAGGAATGATCTCACTACGTTAAACATTAGCATTCATATTAATGTGGTTTGATTCCTCCTTTTATAAAACAAATTCTTCTTGACAGGAGATAAAGAAAAATTAAATCATATAAATGATGTTTATTTAAGAATGTTGCTTTCATACACACATGATCGTTTCCATTGTTTTATGGAAAGCAAAGCGACTGTTGTAATATACTGTGCCTCATTTGTGCTATTCGTATAATACATATCACTACACAACTTCGAGTAGTAAATGAAATTCATTCATAAATCCAAACAGGTCAGTTGTCTCACTGCCGTTGTTAGCAGTAAACGTGCAGTACCTCTCAACCAATCAGATTAATGTGTCTTATTTTCGTTCGCTTCGAAGTAAATATCGACAAAATTTCAGTCATTTAAAAAAATTAAAAATTAAAACTAAAACATTCTTGACTAGATATATGTAAAAGATTTTACTTATTTTTAATCGAAGTAATAGACAGTAATAGGTAATCCATTTCCGTATATAAATAAACTTTTTGGACATTTTAAAAGGTAAGATATTCGAATTATTTCCTTTCAGTACATCCGTACCAAAAATAATCAAACCGTTGCTAAAAGGAAAATGAATAATAGATAACATTGGGAGATCATCGCGTCAGTTCAAAAGATACTTCCCTGAGCTGGATTTGCTTCTCCAGGTTTACAGAAGGACAATAAAAAAATAGAATTCTATTAAAAAAAGATAAACACTCGAAAATAACATCAATTTTTACATTTTTTAAATCTTCAGGCCTGCCTTCATTAAATAAATAAACTCTTGTGAGAAACGGCGAAAATTATTTTTTGAGATTTATTGAATCATTTCTGATAAAATGCGGGACAAGTTTTCCATCTGTATTATTGATACTGCATAAATCTTCTACTGAAATAATTCTTTACGGATTTTTGAATATATAACTAAAAAGAAATTGTTTGAACGCACCAAAAATGAAAAAGAACAAATGAGATATACAAAAGTGGGTGGGATCAGAAACATACGCCCCAATATTTCCCCATAGTTATTTTAAACAACATAACCTATTCAATAAGACATTCATTCATTAATAAATAAGTCCTGGAAATTTCATTTGATTCGGATAATTGCCTCATTTTTGGCAAACCTTTTAAAACTGGGGAGGCCGAACATTTCTTTTTATTTTAGAAAAAAAAGAATATTTTGGTGGTACCTACAGTAAAATATATTACAT
This sequence comes from Acanthosepion lycidas, assembly GCA_963932145.1. Classification (NCBI taxonomy): domain Eukaryota; kingdom Metazoa; phylum Mollusca; class Cephalopoda; order Sepiida; family Sepiidae; genus Acanthosepion; species Acanthosepion lycidas. The sequence goes on from OZ010600.1 coordinate 74,707,047, forward strand.
ATACAAAGTGACAGAAGACGAAACTCATAAGTTGAGAAAATAACTATTAACTATACTTTTAAAACTGTTTACTCATTCTTTCTGGGAGTGTGGGTAGCGTAATTGTTATCAGTGCAGAAAATGGAATCGATCAGTGTTTACTTCCCTGTCTCTTCTACCTTCATCGATTGTTTATTTAAAATGGCAGCCTGGAGACTCTAGCCTTGGATCGGAGCCAATCTACAAGAAAGAAATCATTAAACAGTGGCAACCGTAAACTACACTTTTATCATTTTCAAGACCTGATGGCAATTACGAGGTATTTAAAAGAAAGCTGTGGAAAGCTATGATACCCGACGAAAAATATGAAATTACATTAAAAAATTGACTGTTTTCATTGTAACATTTGAAATGAAATTTGAGATTTTCTCCAATTTAAATATGAAAAAGATAAGTAAAGTTAAAAATCTATCATTCCTATCAAAATTAGAATTTTGGCTGTATCGTAAATCCCCTTTTTACGTGAATCACTGTCAATTGACTGAAAAAGGGGAATATTTTTTCCTCCAAAAATATCCGCAGCCAAGTAATTTCTCGCCTACTGGTTGCGTTGTAAAACACTCGATTTATTAAAAGCCAAGGCATCTGAAAACCCGGATGTAAAATTTAAAAACGGCTTCGCTTTAGAAAACTGAAACTATTGTATTTGTTTTTGTGTCTTTGTGTGTGTGCGCGATTGCTTTTCTGTCTGTGTGTGTGTGTATGTATTTGCATGTGTATCTGCGCGCGTGCGTGCGAGACCATACCTGTGTGTGCTGTTGTTGTGTGTACGAATATGCATCGCAAATGTGTTTATATCTTAAATTATAACAACACAATACGAGGAAAAAATAGGAGACGAAAAAGTAAATGTTGAACGACAACAACAAATATATTAAACTCGGAATAAAAGAATTATAAAATTATCGATGAATATATTATGAATATCGAACAGAATCAATCATATTCGCGTTATCATCGACCACAAAAACTCCCACACACGCAACTTAGATTTTGACATTATTATCTAAAAAGTCACGCCTTCATTCGAAACGAAACTCTGTGCTTTTACTCCTGGCGAATGTGCAACTGAATGGACAGTGGTTTTCCTACGGATTTTTCAACTGACACAATTCAACATTAATATGAAACGAACAAAATGAAATGGGGAAATCAGAGAAAGGTAGCAACAGCTCAGAATTAATTAGAAACACCGAACAGAAACATTGAAGGACAGAGAAACTAGAATGAAAAAACGTTTGAGATATAAAAGTACAATAAGCTATCAAAATAATTTAAATATTGAAATATCTCACGAACAGATACTGTGGATAACTTCTGGGTAAGCGTTTTTGCATTTTTTTTATTTTTTATTTTTTTTTGCAAAATGGGCGAAGGTCTATCTGTTGATTTTATGACAACTCAAAACTTGTTGGAAAATTGAATGTCGACTTTTGTAGAGCGTTAAAAGTTAGGATCGAATTCTGTAGAAATGGTCAACCAGATTAGCACCCATAGTCATTACACACGTCGCCAAGGTGCCCCGAGAATCACCAACATAATTCATACCTAGTTTAATCCCCAAAACAGATCACACATCAAACCTGATAAAATTAATAAACAGTTACGTGTTTATACACCGCATAGCAAAAATTATATCGGTTTTAGCGAAGGAAGCTATTAATTCCCTTACTTTTGGACGATCCTATTTTGAAAATAAATAAATAATTGTTATAATTCTTTTTCTATCCTTTGCAAATGATGCAAATTTTAATATGTTATTATGGATGATAACGACTACCAGTTGTCAAAATTTCAGCTTTTCACAGTTGTTATTTCTAACAAATATTAGGTTTTAAATTTTTGTCCCTTAGTTTTGGACGCTACTGTATATTCTTGGGAAATTTAGTCTAATGTTTTATCCTTTCTCCCTCCAGGGTTTTGAATTCACAGACATCATTCTACCTAAGTGACTGCCAGCAAAGTCTTGAGAGTTGAGTCTACTCTGCTATTTAATCCTTTTAATGGAAGAAGACATAGATTCATGCTTTTCACAGGAACATTATTGCGAATATGAACCACGAAGACAAGATCAAAATCTGAATTCTGACCTTCGATTTCATCTACTTAACCAATAACCGCTAAGCTACACTTACATCCACATTGATTTGAATATGTGATTCTTACCTATACCGAAACGATTATATTGTAAATGCGTGTAAATATATCTGTATTTACTTATCAGCCACTTTTCTTTCCTTTCAAGTAGATTAACTGAAGCATATCATCAACCACAAAATCACCCATCCCCATTGTTGAACTTTCATTTCTGATATGAAATTATCTAATGTCGCCACCACAGATGAAAACTAAAATACGTTCTCTTACTCCAAATGAAAGTACAACTGAATAAACTGTATATTTCCTTTCGATTCTTTATGTGAAAAATATTTATCATTAATATGAAACGACCAATTTCGATTTCCCGCAGCACTCCTTTTATTTTAACATACGAAGGTGGGTGATACTTCCCGTTTGGAAAAATAATGCCAAAGTCCGTCTTTCTATCTTTCATGTCTCTAAATAAAGACATGAATTTTCAAATTGATCTGATATAAGTGATATTTTAACAATTTCAAAACAGTTTAACTTGTCAATTGATGTGCTAAGATTTCTGTACAAAAGGTTGTTTCCACAAATAATTGCTTAACTTAACAGTTTTGTCAAATATATTTTATTGACGTCCAAAGGCAAACATCACCGAACAAACAATCCTAAGAAACATTTATCAAGAGAATTTTAATTATCTTCAATACGAAAAGACAAAAGTTAGTCGCCGAGACATATTTTATGAAATTTTTGACGATATTTCGCTTTTTTCTTTTTAGAGTTGGTCTTGTCGGAATTTATTCTACATTTGTAATTGTAATATTGATTGTCTGTATATCAAACATCAAAGGGGCACCAACATCTACTAGAGACAAAACAAGATGGAAAGTCTTAAAAAGAGACATCAATTTCGCCTCACAAATCACCGCTTTGATATTGACGGCAATAAACAATACATTTCACAAATATGTAAAACCAGTTGTTAGTGAATTTCATATTTTAACATTCATTTTAAAATAAATACTGGCATTTCCTTAATTAAGTTAGTCTTTATATTTTTTTTTATATATAATTCTGACGCATTTTTTAAATAATGTGCACTTCAACATTTGTTAATAATTATTTTTACTTCACTGCATTTATTAGCGTGAAATCTACAGAGAATGAATTTGTAATGTTTTTCTTCTTTGTCGCTTATCGTGTACACGTGTTCCACTATTGTTCGCCTCCGACTGCAAAAAAGTTCATGACCATGTTTAAGACCAATGCAGATTCATCGCTAAAACAAGAATTGGATTTTCAGGTCCTCACTTAATTTAAGGTTTATTGGTTCTTGAGACTAACTTTAAGACAATGATATTTTTATATGATACATTTAACTGACAACTAAGTTATCATTTTGTACCATTCACTTTTAATATAATCTTGAAATAAATTTGCAATGCATCTTATCTTATTTACAATAAAAGATTTTATTAAAATTTTAACACACAAACACACACATAACTGTCTGTCATATTTTTGCTAAATTTCTTCAATAATTATTTTTTAATACATCCTGACAAATAAATAGCTATAGGAAGTTAAATTATTATATTTGATAAATGAAACAATTGAAATCTTGAAAATATTAAATATACCGTTGATTTGAAAATATTACATGTCTTTATGTGTTTGTATTTCTAGAGGCTATACGCAACATGAGTCGAACAGTCAGTTAATATGTTCGCCTCCGACTGCAAAAAAGTTCATGACCATGTTTAAGACCAATGCAGATTCCCCTCTAAAACAAGAATTGGATTTTCAGGACCTCACATCAATCAAGGTAAACTGAATTTAAAGCTGATTTGTTCTAGAAATTATAAAATTATAATTTCTATTAATTCTAAGACAATGATTTGCATCTATGCGATACAGTTAACAGATAATTAATTTGTAATTTTCTTTATTATTGGAATTTAATATTAACTTGGAATAAATTTGTAGTGTATCTTATCGTATTCATAATAAAAGATGAACTGAAATGTTTGATTAAAATATTAATACACAAACAGACACGTAACTTTCTATATTTATGCTAAATTTCTTCAAAATATACTTTTTTCAATATGACGGAAGATTCAAAAACATATTTTAATAAAACGTTACAAATAAATAGTTATAGGAATCTAAATTATTATATTTTCCCAAACGATACAGGTGTTAAAATACTGAGAATATTAAATATACCGTTGATTAAATGAGATTTAAAAACATTACGTATCTTTTAAACTTGTATTTCAGGTGACTGTAAGCAACATGAGACGGACCGTCAGTCAATATTTGAATCTCATAAAATAACATTTGGATATCGAATATAACATTGCGCATGACCCTGCAAGAAAAATCGATATTGAATGTAATTTTCCGAAATTCTGTGACTCTCTTCCTGACAAAAATGACGCCTTCATTTATTGCACACTTCTGACAGCCTACGTCTATCTGAACACTTTGAAACATCATCTGCCTTACATGTGTCTACAAATATTCATGTTTTTCATTGAGTCTTCTTGATTTACACGCATTTCTTTCATCTTCTATCCTCTGTTTATATCTTAATGAATATATTTCACCATAAAATATCCTGCGTTGTTTTCCTATAATGATGTAAGATATTACAAGATTTTCATTGAGAAATATCTGCTCATGTGTTTTTCTGTCTCTTTTACAGTCTTCAGATTCTGATGTGACAAATGCTGATATGGACAGCCCACATTTTGTACCCAAAGACCTCCCAGTTCTGTACGGCCGACCGCTAACCATGGTAACAATACACGCGTCATTTTATCCAGTACAATCCATTCAGCAAACACTGACCGCAATGTCGCAAGGGCTGTAGAAATTCGTGTTTAAAAACAGATACTAATGACACATGTGTGTCATTTCAACAAAGTTGAAGCATTTTGGGCATCAGATACATACAGATATGTTCATCTTTTTCAAATCTCACCAATATATTTTCTACTCTTGCCGTATTAAAACTGTTTGTTTATAGTAAAAATGATTATAAATACAAATAACTACATTGTAGTTATTTGTATTTGTAATCATTTTTAAGTTATTTTTCGATTTCTTTAATCGCGATGCTTTATTAATTTTATGAAATTTTCAAATGAAAATAAATCTGTTATTAAACGAAATTCTTGTTGCATGTTCCTTTTACTGTTTGTATTTCTCATTTCTATCGATTTTATTTATTTATATAAGAGTTTGCTCGCATGAAGTTGGCATCAAATATTTTTGTCTCTCTCATAAAACCCAGAGTTAAAATTGAAATATCCCTTTTGGCAGAGAAATGTACAAATCTTTAAGGATATATCGTGGCCTTAAGCAGCGACAATTTAGAATTGTTTACATTAAGAACTCACATTTTTTAAAGTCGTGAACGTTTTCTTACTGTAAACTTGGATTATCTCCCTTTCTACTATGATATAAATTAGAATCTGTCATTAACAAGCTAAAGGTCATAACACATAAGATGATTAAATGATTTCTTTTTTCGTAATTTTTTACATCATATATATATATATATATATATATATATATATATATATATATATATATATAGTAATGTCAGTTTTCTTAGGTCTGTCACGTGGCACACCACTTTACTGAGGAGCACAGTTTGGGATTCCCAATTTGTGAAATATATACACAGCTATTTACGCAAAAAGTCACGCACACCTCTTCTGTATAAAATAAATGAAACTTAAGCCTTGATTCTAAATAATGGCCAGCTGAAAAATGAACATTCATAATAGTAAATCATCTACTTTACAGGAGACAAAGACAAGTGGAAATAATTAGACAGATATTTATTGAACACTTATTGATTTTATTTACACGCGTTATTCGTTTTTACTATGTTTTATAGAAAGTAAAGAGACAGTAGACTGCAAAACGAACAAGGCAGATGAAAAACTTTGTAAGAGATGTGCATTCCAGGCTAGAAAGCAATGCTTTATCGGTCAGATGTGTCACATAAGAAAAGGTGTGGCTCCTTTCAACCACTCAGAATATAGTGTATACAGTCGTGCTCTTCTAAACATCAGCGTTTTAAAACATGAACGTTTGATTTTCTCAACCTTTAAAACTCTGTAACTTGATATAGAATTGAGATCTTTTATTCATTTTTACTCTAAGTGAAATACATTATATATATATATATATATATATATATATATATATATATATATATATATATATATATATAGTGATATCAGTGCCAGCTGATATCTTGTTAAATTGAAAAAACAAAATGATTTCTGATATTTATTTTCCTTGATCAGCTAAGTAAAAGTTGATCTCAAAAGGACTATGACAAACCACCTGGTCAAAGAAAGTCACTGAATGAAGATAAATTAATTTTTGAGATAAAGATGACGAGATAAATAACAATGTACTCTATAAGACAGTGGTCACTGTAAGCGAAAAAAGTAGAGTGACGAGAAGATCACCGCACATCGACGGGAAAGGGAAGACGCATATTAGAGTGTTCACTTTGCTTCATCTCTTCTTCGCTCGTCTATAGCAGTATGTTACATACGGTGAATCAAATCTGCTTTCTGTTACATATACTCATGGACTTAATTCGTGGAGAAAGATGTGACCACTGACATTGACTGGAAGAAGCTGCACCCTGAGAACAAATATGTTGTCTACTCTGACCTGCAACGCTACACACACACACACACACACACATATATATATATATATATATATATATATATATAATAAAAATAGGAGATTTCAGAAAGCCTTGGTAATATTCTATTTCGCAAAATCGATAATTCGATTTCACTTCGTCAAACCTTGAGGTTTCAAATCAATCGTTTTGTTAATTAATTGTCACTTGCTCTGTTTATTACATTGAGCTCTCGGGATTTATATCCTCTCTTAAATTATCCATACGGATTACCAATTAACTTTATCATATTATATATATATATATATATATATATATATATATATATATATATATATATATATATATATATATATATGCATGTGTGTGTGTGTGTGTGTGTGTGTGTGTAAGTGTAAAAATTATTGGTCAGAATTGAATTAGACCAGAAAACAGTAAAATTAAAAAGTGCTCAATACATATGTAAAAAAAAATAAAATAAAATAAATTAACATGCAAATTTTTTCAGTTTAAAAAATTAGGAGCTCAGCCGATTCCACTTCCTTGGTTTCAACCTTTCGTTATCTTCAGATGTTTCGGGTCAATTGATTACCGAACGCTTTATTATTTAAAATTAAATAAATGCACAACTTGGAGTGTAATAGAAGGGCGGGAGACATTTCCACAAGTGATAATTTCGATAGAAGAAACTGTTGGCCTAAAACTTACGGTTACATCTAACCATTTCAAATGTAAAATGGTGAGACCTTACCGCCAATCTAGTACTGTGCTTAAATACATAAAGTCTAGGTACCATCAGAATAAATACAATGAAAATATGTATAGAGATGGCAGAGGGAAGCTTCGTTAAGGCAGTGGGAAAATGACTGAAGCCAAGACGCCATTTCAGGATCAATAAATCTGCAGATTTTTCTTTGGATTCCATCAAAATATATAGCAAGAGCACATAACTAGATGTGGCAGTAATATCCAAAACAAGGGAGAATGTTCGACTTGTAAATAAACAAGATGGATTCTGGCGAGTAAAAAAAATATGTAGCACGACACATTGAACTAACTTTCCTGTCCCATAACGCAAAACAAAACATGAAACTGAAACGGTGGAAATCCATTTTTCCTGTACACAGTTTTGTAAAGCTGGGTATTTTTAACATTTAGCGATTTCTAAAAATAAAATAAAAAATCACAAAATCCGGACAGAAATTACAAATTGTTTGGCTTTTGGGGTGTGAAATGCTGAACACATTCAACTTCTATCTGTGGGTGTTTGTGGGTGTGTCTGACTGTGTGTGTGTGAGAGAGAGAGAGAGGGAGAGAGAGAGAAAGAAAGTGGCAGAGAAAGGTAGAACTAGTTAGTATGCGAAGGTTTATTGCTTGTGAACGTGCAAGTATGTAAAATGAAGCCTCCTCACAAATGCAGTAAGAACAAAACCTCTAAAAATAAAATAAAAAATCTTTTCATAAAAATAAAAATAAATACGTAATATACCCTATAGGTAAAAAGAGAGAGCGGTGGGGTATAACCCATCGAATATAATTTATGAGCAATTTAATTTATGTAATAAATAATGTAATGCCTGAATAATTTGACACAATTATTTTCCCATCATACAGATGTGTAGTGATAAAAAAAATGAAAAGATGACTATTTCAAAAAAAAAGAAAAAAATAGAAAATAGAAAGCTAAAAGTTGGCAAACCATTTTGATTTGCCATAAAGAAATAAAATGAAAAAGATAAAAAAAAAAAATATAAATTAAGAAAAAGAGGCCAAAAAGGTTATCATTCCTAAATGGAGTTGAAGTCAAATGAATTGTCAAATGAATCATTTCTGGAACCAAACAAAATCAAGAACAATTCGGGAATGAATTCTGTTGTCTAAAAAAAAAAAACGTGTTTAGACAGATAGTGACGAACACGTAAATGGGCCGGATAAGCCGCTGAAAAGAATTTCATCAGCTTTTCCTTACCCTTAAGTTTTGGACATCTAAAAATCCCACAGACAGTGTCGAAAGAATTACTGCTATCAAAAAATACTTACATACACTTCAACAAAGACTTGTCTCTCTCTTTCTCCCTCCTTCTCTCTCCATCTTTCTCGCTCCCTCTCTATCTCTCTATCTCTCCCCCCCATATGCTAAGGATTAAAGACTTTTAACAGGAGAACTTTCTGATAGGATTTTACGATCTCATTTCGAGAGATGTAAGTTTTTATAAGTATATGCTATATATATTTTTGTATTAATTATCTTTGCATGCATTTTTAAAAGGCCATCAATTGGTGTATATTTGGATTAAGGAATTTATCAGGAGATAAACCCCTGTAAACAAGTCAACACCTACTTTGGACACTTCCAAATGTACACACTTATTCCTCGACCCTAACAGGTCTTCGTCGGCATTTCACAGATCCCTAAAACAAAAACCCGTTCAAGATTAATATAAGTGCATATCTTTAATTAATGGAAGGTCGTGATTTTTGTTGATCTCGGAACACTCAAATTCAAATGAATGACATTTGATTATTGATTCGTTTTACGAAATATTTCATTAAAAAGTTCAAATTTCGCATAGCGGAAATACCTCTCCTTACAGGCACACGCCATTATATGTAAGAATAGTTTATAAAAATATATTAGGTTGGTGCAAAAATAATATCGTTTTTTGACGTATTTTTTAACGTCAAAAAACGATATTATTTTTGCACCAACCTAATATTTTCATCTATTGTTTTTTTTATGTTTTTTTTTGTTTTGTTTTTTTTTTGTTAGTTTTTTTTTTAGTCTTGGAAATTTTAAAGGGAAAAAAATTAGGAATTATTTTTCATTTTATTACAATAATTAAATTAATTGTCAAAAATAGGCAATGAATTTTCAAAGAAATTATTTTATGGTGAAATGAAATTTTTCTATATATTTCTGTTTCGTTATGTAAAAATATTTTTTATTGAGACCTAAAATAGCGGAAAACTCATTCATAAATTCAGTCATGCAGAGCTTTTCACTTGATTGACTTCATGCTTAAAATATCCTCGTAAACATTTAGACAAAGTAGAGTTTTGAAATCTTCCTTCGCTACTATCAACATTGATGACACAATTGACAGACGATGCAGAGAGAACATTCAATCTGGTTTGATTTTATGAATGAACGTTGCTTACTACACAACTTTACTACGATTTTCCTTCAACTTGTTCAATCTTGCTGACGACTGGAGTTCTACTCTACGTCAAACCAATGACAGAATCGTGAGGGTTAGTACAAATGGATTTTATTAGATATCAGTTTATTGAGCCCAACTTCGATCAACTTAACGACGTCTGTTTTTCGAAATTATTTTATATTAAATCGATTTAGAGAGAGAGGGAGATTTTATTTCGAAGGATTCTTTAAGAAAGAAACGAATTAATAATTTTCAATAAAAAAGATATTTATTGGCAATAAATTTAGGAAAATTAAAAGAAAATGAAAATAATCATTTTAAAAATTCAACTCTAATTTAAACAATTAATTTAGGTAGATTCGTATTGGATTTTATTGTCATTAGCGCTGCATAATCTTCCCAAAACAAAGTGGCCTTGTACCACACCAAGTTCAGTTTAATGACGATCTATAATTAGAATAATAATGAACGTTGACAGAATTTTTCAAAAGTAAAGAGTGGAGAAAATAAACAGAAATGAGACAATGACTTGGCCATAAATTTCGTTTTCTTTTCATAATACAAAATCTTCGAAAACTTTGATAACATTTAGAAACATTAAATTTTTACGACCTTCATTCAAAATATCTCTTAATCATTATTGGACACCAGTTATATCAATGTGAAGAACAGAGTCTCTAAAATTGGCATCTGATCCTTTATTTTATTTAATATTAGATAATCGTAAATGAAGAATATGTTCGAAGCAGCAAGAATTATTTTTATTTTAACGAAGATAAAATTGTATCTGAAATGAAACAAATTGTTTTTAGTTTAAGGAGAAAGTGGTCTGAATATGTAAATCACAGTTTTGTACATTTCCCTGCAGGAGTAACAACACTGAACCATGCTCCACGGTCGTGTTGAATATTCGATGCCCATAGCAATCAAATCAAACCAACATTTAAATATAATCGCTGTCCTTCGACAATGGAAATAATCAACATGATGAAAATATCCAAATCAAAGACTCGAAATCATTTGCAAAAGTTTGACTATTTTTGTCGCTTTGTTGTTAGATTTGCACAGAAGTAAATAGAAAGAAATAGTTACTCGATTATGTTGGTAAATGTGATTCTATATTGAACATCATGATCCCATTTCTTTGTTAAAGAAAATGTCATGAGCGATGAAATGTAGCCAATTTACAACAAGATGTAAAACACAATAGAAAATCAAATATTTCAAAACCCTTCTTATAAGCCGTATTGAAAGCGGAGATGGATGATAGACATCTTCGGAATAAGAGTGGGGGGATGGAGTAATGAAGTTGCCAGAAACATTAAAGATGATGTTCAAGAATGCTAAAAAAGATTTATTTTTATGTAAATAACAGAAAGAAATTTTGCCACAGCCAATTCTATTTAATTTATATATGTGTTGGATTCTGAAGAAAATACGAGTAATATGAAATTCCCATATACCAATGCAAGAATTCTAATTTCATGATGATGGTAATGATAAAAAGAAAACATCAGTAACCACAACAGCAACAACAACAATAATAATAAATAGAAGAGGAAAAAGATAAAAAAATAATTATTATTACAAATCTTAATGAAGATTAAGGTTTAAGAAAAGAAAAAGGAAAGCAATATTGTTTAATAATGTTAAAAAATATTTCAACAGTATGTCTGTTTTATTCAGTTTATATTTTAAAATTGCATACAAACATAATAAATATTTTAAAAATACAAGCCATTATCCGAAAACTGTTAAGCTTCCTTTTCTTACGAGGAAAACGTGCACTTCTCTAAGTGTTGCAAAATATTGGAAGATTGATTCGTTTTCTACAGCTAATCAAACCTTTGCAGGCTATTTAAAGCCTGAATATATTTTTTAAATTGTAAGTATTTTTTTAGATGCAATTTCTTTTACTTATCGAAGTTAAGATAAACATCAGCATGCAAACAAGTTTTATTTAGTAATACAAGTTTTTTAGTGATACAAGTTTTACAAATTATGGGAGGAGAAGGGGTGAATTCAATATATTTCCAAAGATAGTTGCGCGTGGGAATATAACAAACCCAACGGGAATTGGAACTCGGCGCTCCGATGAACATTTCCGAAGAAAAAACAAAAATACAGTGAATTATCTGAACATTGACAGAAAAATAAAAGCGTGTAGAACATGGAGGCAACAGATACATCGAAGATTATCTGTTTACTTTGAATAATCCATAAATATCTTCGGTATAATTCTGAAGAACTGGAAATCCGAGACAGGAACATTCCGGAGCATAGCATAAATAAAAATCAGTAAGAACATTGTGGAAAACTTGAATCATATTGTAACTTAATCTCGAAAGAGAGGCTCTCAATTAAAGGGAAAGATTGGAAAGATGTTCTCTTCAAAGAGATCCTTGCAGAGGCACGAAAGATAATTCCTAACATCCATGGATCCCAATCAGAAGAAAAACATTTATTAATTGGTGGAATGCATCCAAAATAAGATCGATTTTTCTCTTACGTAAATAACGACAAGAAAATTTTTGCCACAGCCAATTCGACTTGATTTCTAAATGTGTTAGAATCTGAGGAAAATATGAGTCAATTGTCCTCCCCATATACCAATTCGAGGATTCTATTTCGAAGATGATTATTATTATTATTATTATTGTTATTATTATTATTATTATTATTATTATTAAGAAAAACATCAACAACCAAACAATAATATTAATAGCAAATAGAAATTAAAAAACACTTTTGTCATAAACACGTTGCTTCAAGAAAATGTCTAGAATTATTAAAACTTGACTCAGAAGAGAAATCGAAAAATGAAATCTATTTTCAAAAGTTATCAAAAAAACTTTCTGAGATCAATCAGCTGCAAGAAAAGATGAAGAACCGTGCTTATGTTAAAAGAAATGAAAGTCTATCTGATATAGATATCTCTTCTTTGTTCATAGCTAATCGAGGTCAACTGAAACATATGAATGATTTCGACGACCACAAAAGCATACTTTGTAATATGAACTTATCTAACAAGTAGATTACACATATTAAACCAAAATCTGTATTTCTTTTCCTTTCGCCGAAAGTAAAAGTGGATGCGCCAATGTTTTCCTATTGATTTTAACATGAAAAAGTCATCATGAACATTATAAACCAGTTTGGCGTTAATACACAACACAATTGACTTTCATATACGTGGGTAGATAGGATTCACATTCTGTAAAGTGATACCAAAGTCTAGAACTCTTCACCTCAAATATCTAAATCTGAAATGGGAAATTTCAGATCTGTTCTCTATATAAGAAAAGGCTATTCAGTGACAATAAACATTTCCCTCTTAAGAATTGATCTGTAAAGTTCTGCGCCCGAAAGAATTATTTCAACAAATCCTTGTTTGATATCAACGAATCTTTTATCAACTGCCAGAGACAAACATATCCGATCACACTGTACTGTAAAAGAGATATCGATCGTTTTCTAATCATCGTAAATATTGTATACTGGAAAAATAAGTAAGTGTCCGAAAAGTTTCTTGTTAGATTTTCACTTGAATTTTATTGATGATACTATAACATTCTCAGGTTTCGTGTTTATAGTTTTATTTATCTCTTTGACTGTTTCTTGGTTATATATCTCTCTTTTCTTTCTTACAGTGCATCTTGTCAGAAGTCATTCTGCCTTCGTCGTCGTTATATTGGCTGCGTGTGTGTCACTCATCCATGGCGCACCAACACCGACTACAGACGAAACAATCAGGAAAGACTTAAAAAGAGACATACATTTAGCCTCACAAATCACCACACTGACATTGACGGCAATAAATATTACATTTCACAAATATGTAAGTATTTTAAAAAGAACTCCATCATATGATTTCTTATTGATACATAACATCATCTTCAGATTAAACAAATTTTATCTTGGTTAAAATATCTAACATTTTTCAATAGATCATAATCGCTATAACAACAATTTGACAGATTTTTTTCAATATAATTTTAATATAATAATATAATTTACTCTTACTATATTTAAATTGCATCTTTGCTATCAATGTTTGAAAACTTTTTATAGGAAAGATATTTCAAATGTTTGCTTTTGTGTTGTCTGTAGTGTACAAGCGTTCCACTGGTGTTCACCTCCGACTGCAGCAAGTTCGTCACTTTGCTGAAAGCAAAAGCTGATTCAAATATGCCACAGTTCGTTATGGAAAGTAAACTGAATTTTCAGGACGTCTTATCTGTCAAGGTAAATTTTTAATTCCTAATTGAAATTTGGTCTTGATTTTCATTCTGACAATGAAAATGATTTTTCTAACTTCTACTTAGCTAAACAAATTTTTTTTCAAATCTATCCTTTTTCTTACATATTGAAACAATATGAGAGAACCTTTTATTATCTCACCAATTGTCAGCTAGTCGAAAAAACTGAAAATATTAAACATATTGTCCATTGATTAAGTTTTTAAAATTTCACATTTTTATCTAATAAATATGGGTACGTAATCCCGACGGAGTTATAAGTTATTAACATTGTAAAAACGTTTATGAAAGTATGTTTCAAAAATAATATCCGATAATGCATTTCGCATCTGTGGCTTCTTCAGATGGATAACGGAAAATGTGTTGTCTGTTTGTGCATTTGTGTGTTTAAAATAATTTAAACAATTTATTTTCCACAAGCTGACGTTCCTCCAGAATAAAAAGAAAAAGAACATTAGTGACTTAAAAAAAAAATCGTTTAACATTTTATATTTTTCATTTTAATTGTCCGACATTTGAGAGGAAAATCCTTCAAAATAGGTAGAAAATAAATGAAACAAATTGTCTTGATCCATGTCGTCAGCTTAGGGAAAATAAAATTTACTTATTTTAAACGTACGTAAATGCATAGAAACACTACACATTTTTCGTTATCTATCTGAAGAAACCATAGAGGCGAAATGCGTTATCGGATATTATTTTCAAAATTTACTTTCATGAACGATTATCAAAATATAAATAACTTATAACTCTGTCGGAATTACATACCGAAATTTATTACATAATGTCGACATGGAGAACGCAAGGATAAAAACAATTTCTTTCTTTTGCCCATTCTGAAGGATTTCCATATCAAAATTCGGACATTTAAAACGGAGAATATAAAATGTTAAAAGGTTTCTTTAAGTCGCTCATTCTCTTTCTCTTTTTAGTCTAGAGCAACGTCAGCTTGGGAAAAAATAATGTAAGATTTAATTTTAAACACACACAAATGCATACACACACAACACATTTTTCGTTATCCATTTGATGAAGCCATATTCGTGAAATGCAATATCGAATATTATTTTCGAAACATATTTTTATGAACGTTATTCCAAATTTCAATAACTTACATCTTTACCCGTTTGTATTTCAGAAGGCTATAGGCAACATGAGTCGAACAGTCAGTCAATATTTGAATCTGATAAAACAACATTTGGATATCGAACATAACATTGTGTGTGAGCCTGCAAGAAAAATCGAACTCGAATGTCATTTTCCTAAATTCTGTGCCACTCTTCCTGACACCAATGACGCCATCTTTTATTGTAATCTTCATATGACTTATACTTACATGGAAAACTTGAAGCTCCTTCTCCGATTGCCGGTGAGTTTATTATATTCGAAAATAATTTATATTATTTATTATATTTCCTTAATTTACACACTTTTATATATCTTCATTTGTTTCTTAAAGTAATGTGATGGATTCGAATAGGAAATGGAAAACATTTCAAGGCTTAATTTTTTCTATAATGACGATATTCGGTGACGATTCTTTATTACGTGAGTATTTCAGTTGTGTTTTTCTTTTTTTACAGAATTCAGATTCTAATCTGTCAAATGGTGATATGGACAGTCAACTCATTGTACCTCGAAACCTCCCAATTCTGTTTGGCCGATGGTTAACGATGTTAACACTGCACATGTCGCTTAATCAAGTACAGTCTATTCAACAAACACTGACCGCAATGTCGCAAGGTCTTTAGAAATGTGTATGTAAACACAGATATCAATGACACATGTGTGTCATTTCAGCAAAGTTGAAGCGTTTTCGACTTCAAATATATTTTTCTTTATGTTTATTCAAGGATCAAATTGTGCACACGTGTCATTTTAAAAACATTTATATTTGTGATAATTTAAAATTTAAATTATTCTTTTAAATTTTTTCTCCGTTTCAATCCACATCACTTTCTACCTTTACGAATGTTTCAAAGGAAAATAAATCTGCTTATTAACGAAATGTGTTTTTTTCTTCTTTTTATATTTTTTTTTATTTTCTTGCTTTTTTCATCTGAAATGTTTTTATTTTTGAAATTTGAAACGTTTTTTCATCTGCAGTGTTTTCACTTTAGTATTTCCATCTTCTGCAATAAATCCATTTTTTAATCGAAATATCATAGAAAATAAATATGATTGATTCTAATACGTGAAGTGATCCAGTAAAAATTGGGATTTTTTACTTTAGCATGTGTTTCAGATTTGTGTTACTTTCCTCATCGATCTTCTGCTACAATTCAGTCTCGTTTTCAAATTACCGGAAGGATTAAAATATTTTTCTTCTCAGAATTAAAATTTTCGTTTTACAGACCATCATGATTTTTCTTCCAAAAATGTGCATGGACATGTAATTCCCTGCCTTCTGTCTTTGCTTGATTGATTCGTTTTCTACATCTTATCAAACTTTTGCAGGGTTTTTAAAGCCAGAATATGTTTATAAATAGAAGAATTTAGTTATACAAGCTAAGAAAAACTTCAACAACCAAATAAGTTTGTTTAGTGATACAAGTTTTACAAATTATGGAAGGGAAAATACAAGCGAAAGAAGCATTTCAAAAGCTTAGCAATGTGCTGAGAAGCGGTGCCGTATTTTTCATCCTCTGTTAAAAATGATTCCCAGGTATTTGAACTTATGCACCTGCTTGATGTTTCTATCTCAAATTTGGAACTCGCAGCTTGTTTTTTTTTTTTTATTTCTCTCTTGCTGATGACTATACACTCTGTCTTATTGCAGTTGATAGTCCTTTTTTCTCGCTTTATTCCCCCACTTCCGATGTCATCTGTCTATCTTTTATTGTTAATATCACGCCCACCGATAATAAATCCTTGTAGTAGTAGTAGTAGTAGTAGTAGTAGTAGTAGTAGTAGTAGTAGAAGAACAACAACAACAACAGTTGAAATAAGGATAATGAGATTATTACTGAATATATTATGAATATCGAATGGAATAAATCACATCCGTGATATTGTGGAAAAATTGACTGTTCAGGTGGGAGGAATAAGGTACTTACCTGAGTTGTTGTTCTGGACATTAAAAGTTGTTACCTTCTTTTTACCAATTTTTCATACTTACAACCTCTCGTGACTTGCTATCGCGTGATCACTGAAGTGGTTATATAAAGGAGATGTTTTTTTTTCTTCTTTTTTTATCTAACGGAGAAGCTACGTCACGCAAGTGAATATTTTTTTTTTTTTTTTTTCGCAACTTCAGGTAAGTACCTTTGCTCATTTCCCAGGCCGACACTGTCACGGATATTTTTTGTCTTAGGTCAAGATTTTCTCGACGATATCAGCAACTACAAATTCTTCCATACGCACTCTGCTCCTTAGACTTGGCATTTAGGTACCACCAAAATGGATACTTTTTACCCTAAATGAAAGCAAAAAATCAACACGCCTGTTTTAAAATATGTACCAAAAATCAGAGAATTGTCCAGTTGAAACGACATTTTTACTGAACTTATTCATTAGAGAATGGCTAGGTTATAAATAGGTTATTTTATTAAAAAGATATTTAGGGAAATATTTTTCGATATCGCATGGGCACTTTTTAATTTGGGGTGGTCTTCGTCCAAATTTTTTACACTTATATAAAAAGAATAAATCCCTGAAGATATTATTTCTTTAAAAAAAAAAAAAATGATGCAATATAGATGTGAAAATACGGAAAATTCGGACAGCATCTTTCCAATATTAATTCAGTAAAACTCAAAAATATTTTTCTTTTTTTCAAAAGAGAGAATTCGCGCTTGCATAATTTAATAAAACACGTTATTTTCTTTCAAATTCGAGAGAGAAAAATTTAAAGATAATATTTATTTAAAAAAAAATATTGTAGAAATTCAGTGCAATTTTGAAATTAATTCCTTTTCTGTTCGTCACACGAGTTTAGTTTATTAAATAAAGTCATGATTGAAGATTTAAAAATGCAAAGTTTAATGTTATTTTTGAGTGTGAAACTTTTTTAAAAGATTTTTTCCCTTTTAGCATCTATTGGATGACTTTTTGGTATAGATGTACGAAAAGAAAATAATTCTGATAGCTACCGTTGACAGTATTGATCTAATTTCATATCTCCCGTTCGGTTAGTATAAAAAATTAAATTAAAATTATATATAATACCAAATTTAATAAAAGCGTATAAAATAAAAAAAATGGTATTCTTAATTTATTATATAAGATGAAAGAATTTTTTTTATAAATATAAATAACGAATTCTTGATTATTGCACTGTTGGTTTTCCGTATTTCATTAAGTTTTATTTTTAATTTTTCCCGCACTTTTTCGGACACGGATAGAATTACCGTATTTCTATTTTGTCCTTTGACCTCATAGGCTATTGTGCGTAACTAAAGCGCTATTTTCATTATGTTTTAAGTAAAAAGACGGAAAAAGGATTACCTTTAGAAAATCCAGTTAAGTAATCCTTAAATTTACTAACAGACTTCAAAATACATCTCTCAGACAAATATTGGATTTTAAACAGATTTTTATAGTTGTTGTTTACACTTTTCGTATACAATGGCGACTCGATAAGTGACGAAAAAAGTATATTTTAAGAATACCCGAAAATTTTATTTATATATGGGAATTAATTTTTCTCTTATTTTGGGCTAGTATTTGGTCATTACCGTTCAAAAAGAACCGAAATTTAGGTTTAAATATGGCATTTAGATTATTTAAAATGTGTTTTTCATTTTTTTAAGTCTTTGGTGATACCGGGTTATTATCTAACAAGTCACACCCTCATTCGAAAGTAAAATCTGTGTTTTTACTCCAGACGAACGTATAACTGGATAGACAGGTGTTTTCCTATCGATTCTTCACCTGACAAAATGTGTCATTAATCTGAAACGAACAATGTGCAAGGGGGGGGGATTAAAGAAAGGTAGCAGTAACCCAGAATTAATTAAAACCACCGAACAGAGGCATAGAAATTTAGATTTAATTTTCCGTCGGTAAATATGTGTCTGTGTCAATATCTTGTCAGCGGGTGTGTGTTCGTGTATGTGTGTGTGCGTATATGTGTGTCTTGATTAACTGAAGCATATCAGCGACCACAAAATCTCCCATCCTCATTGTTGTACTTTCATTTGTAATACGAAATTATCTCATCTGTCTAACCCCCCACCCACAAACGAAACTAAATCACGTTTTTTTTTTTTTTTACTCCAACAGAAAGTACAAGTAAATCAACGTTAAATTTCCTATCGCTTGTACAAATTACACGATTCATCATTCAATATGAAACGACAGGTTTCGCATTTCAACATCCCGTCTTTTACTCTAATATACAAAGGAGGGTGATATAGACCCGTTCATTACCGTCGAACGCTCTGCCTTGAGCAGAGAGGAACCCGGACGAGGCTTTGCCGAAGGGCAGAGTTTCGTCCGGGGAGGTAGACAGGCCCTGAACCCGTTTATACGGATTCAAAGGGAATATTTTTGGCCTAGCCTACGGGCTCTGAAAACCTACGATAAACCGGCCTTGTGCCGCATACGACACACGTGGGGGACCGTTAAATATAACGAAGGAGAGTGAGACTTCCCATTCGGAAAAGTAATTAGCGGCTTGGATTGAGGAACCAGAGAGCGGAGTTCGGATTCCAGTCGAATCCATTACACATGCTAATACCCTTGCGAAAGATATGAATCCTCTTCTCCCCACAGCTATGGGTAAATAGCAGGACAGACCGGGTTCTATAGCCTTGGATGGCAACTGGTCTACTGCAAAAAGAAATGGCAAGCTGCCTCGTCAGTCATGTATCGAAAGATACATGATCGCCTAAGTGTGTATCACGTATGGCACATAACTGACTGAATATCATAATCCCTCTCCCTATTACTCAACTATCTAAATCAGGACATGGAATTTTCAAACTGATCTTATAGAAGGCACATTTCAACAATTTCAAAACAGTTTTAACTTGTCAGTTGATCTGCAACAATGCCATACGACTTATTGTCCACAATTGCTTCGCATAAGTGTAATAATATCTAGTAAATTTATTAGCGTCTTCGGTGCAACATTACATTTTAGACATTTTAGCGGCCAGAATATTTCCAACGCATATTTGAATATTATCTATTACTTCATTACACGTGACACGTATTTAACCAATGAGAAATAGCCAAACACAACATACCATTAATCTGCGTCACTTTGGTTTTTATCAATTTTTATCATTTCTGTTTCGATCTCTAAGGAATTTAATAAAATGAAAGATGTTAGATTGAGATCTGTTTCTTACTCGTTTTTTTATCTTGTCCTATCCTATCATATATATATATATATATATATATATATATATATATATATATATATATATATATATGTACACACACACACACACACACACATATATATATATATATATATATATATATATATATATATATATATATAGTAAATGTTACAAATCCATTGGTATATGATCCAAGTAAAACTTAGTAATATAAAATATTAAAACTTATCCACAAAAAGAGCTCAATGTATTTATTATTACAGAGCAAATAATTAATAAACAATAACATAAAAATCGCCTCATATGGGGAATAGCAAATTTCGGCAGATGAAGATATCAGTTGTCTGTCTTATCAAGCCCGGTGTCGACTGAATTCGTTTCAGAAATAGAAATGTGAAAGCTAAAAAAAATCATCCTGTTGAAAAACTAATACAGAATTTCACTGATCAGCAACAATCCCATACGACTTATTGTCCACAATTAATTGCTTCGCATAAGTGTAATGTCTAGTAAATTTATTAGCGCCCACAATGCAACATTACACTTTAGCGTCCAGAATGTTTCTCACACATATTTGAATATTATCTATTACTTCATTACACGTGACACGTATTTAACCAATGAGAAATAGCCAAACACAACATACCATTAATCCGCGTCTCTTTGGTTTTTATCAATTTTTATCATTTCCGTTTTGATCTCTAAGGAATTTAATAAAATGAAACATGTTAGACTGATATCTATTTCCTACTTGTTCTTTATCCTATCATATATATATATATATATATATATTAAGCATTTCACCGCAATCAAGGCGGGAAGCCACTAGGACGCAAGGGGTTACAGAAAATTTAGAGCAAGATCAGATAGGAGTGATAGAAGAAAGGATGAGGATAGTGGATAGATCAAGGCAACTGGAGATGTCGATTGACATTACACTTGAATAGCTGGGGATTATAGCTCACAGATGAGACGACAGAGCAGGGCCAACTACATTGCATATCCGCCTCTGGAACCTATCAAGAACCCCGAGGCAAACACAACATACGATTAATCTGCGTCACTTTGCTTTTTATCATTTTTTAACATTTGTTTTGATATCTAAGGGGCGCCAGACCATATATGGCAGCAATACTCCATGCAAGGGCGTATTGTTGATTTGTAGATCTGGAGGATCGACATCGGAGAGAAAAACTTCCTGGCGCGGCTCAGGGAGCCAACTTTCCTTGCGGTGGACGAAGCAATTGACTCAATGTATTTATTCCATCTCAAGTCAGCAGTCAACGTGAGACCGAGAAGACGCAGAGAGTTGCTCTCGAGAAGTTGAGCGTCAGGCATTCTAATGGAGGGAACGGAAGGATCTCTGTGGTGATTAATAGAGAGCAGTTTTGTCTTAGAAGCGTTGAAGTTGACCAGCCAATTCTTGCCCCAGTTCACAATCGATTGGAGGTCCTTTTCGAGACGCACGGCCAGGTGAGTTTTGTCAGAGAGACTAGATTTGTTTTTGAGGCAGGAATAAATTGTGGTGTCCTCCGCGTAGATACCAACTTGGGAAGTTATGGCGTCCGGAAGGTAATTTATGTAGATAAGGAATAGAGTGGGGCCTAGGACGGAGCTTTGAGGAACACCTGCGTTCGGAACTGGATGAGAATCCGTTGAGAACGACCTTCAATTCACGGTTTGACAGGAATTATTGTATTAGGTTATATAATCGACCCGTAATGCCATAACTCTGGAGCTTTCTAAGAAGACCGGCATGCCAAACCCTATCAAATGCTTTGGAGATGTCTAGTGCCACGGCACGGGCGTCCTCGTTATTTTGAAGAGCTCGGTAGACAGTTTCAGTGATGGCCGTAAACACATCAGCTGTAGATCGGGCAAAGCGGAAACCATATGGCTTGTCTGAGAGCAGATTATGGGATGTGAGGTGGTTTACCACCTCGATATTGATTAGGGCTTCGAAGACTTTGCCGAAGAGGGGAAGGAGACTGATAGGACGGTAGTTGGAAGGGTCAGAGGGGTCGCCGGAGTTCTTGAAGACAGGAACGATCGAAGAGGACTTCCAGCAGTCAGGGAAACAAGATTCCTTGAGGCAGTACTTGTATAGTTTAGAAAGGGCGGGCGCCAGTTTAGGCGCGCATTTCTTCAAGACAATGGCTGGTATCCCGTCTCTACCACTCAATATGGCCTCAGTTCTAAGAGGGAAGTCGGGTATGGGTACACCGGAAGAGTCGAGCGTCGAGTTGAATGAAAATTTCCGAGCAAAGCATTCAGCCTTGTCGGTAGAGGAGGTGAGGACTTCGAACTGGTTGAATAAAGGAGGTATAGAGGGTTTGCAATTGTTCGATACACTCTTGCAGAGACGCCAATAATCTTTTAAACCAAATTTGCGAGATGCAATACGTTCCTTCAACCGAGCCGCAAATAGTGACAGCGTCGATGAAGACACGCTTACACTCGTTACGGGTGGAGGCAAAGAGTCGGCTATTGCAGTCAGACATGTCGCTACGGAATAGGTGGAAGTAGTGGTTCCTATGGGCGGTGGCGGCTGAGCAAGCAGCGGAGAACCAGGGGGAGGAGCGCGACTTGACCCTATATTTCCTTGATGGGATGAAAGCGTCGATTCCAGCTTTAACCCAGGAAGAGACCTCAGAAGCACATTCTTGGACGGGGAGTTTAAAGACTCCATCCCAGAGGGCATCTCGGAGGAAATCACGGAACGCGTCCCAGTCATCTCGTTGATAGTAGAACGAAGTTCTAGTGGTAGGAGGTTCTTTATAGGTGGGTGGAGTTGAAGGAGATGTTAACAGATACTACTGCATGATCAGAGTTACCAAGAGGGCAGAGTTGCGAGGCGCTGCAGGATTCGGGGATGGAGGTAAAGCACAGGTCGAGAAGAGAGGCTTTACCTTCCCGGTTGAAGGCAAAACGAGTGGGGAAGTTAACTATCTGTGTGAGGGAATGAGAGATTGAAAAATTGAGCGTTTGAATGCCTGCATGGTCAGTAGTAGCATTCTTAAGCCACAAGATGTAATGGGCGTTAAAGTCACCAAACACAAAAATGTGAGCAAACGGGTGGAGGGAGAGAGCCTTGTCTATGCTGTCAGAAATGCTATCGAGTATCTCAGTCTTGAGAGGATGGAGAGCGGTAAAGGAAGAAGAGATAGCTTACCGCATTGAGGAGAGAGAGTCGGAGGCACATGTATGACTGGTCTGGCGATTCGAGAGAGAACTCTATGGCCAGAGGGAGATGCTCCTTGACGTAGACACCAAGTATATATATATATATATATATATATATATGTCGGAGTTAGCTCCTCCTCAGCTCCTTAAGCCTTCACCAGGGGTCTCTCACCCCTGACTATAAATACTGGCTGACCCTTCGCCTTGCTCTCATTTTTCCTCAGGCGTTCAGCCTTATACCACCTCGCAGATGTGAGCTCTCACAGATGCAGCGTTTCCCAAATTCTGGGAACATGCTAAGAACAATACACGTACGTACGAACACTCACCACAACACAACACAGACACACACACATAATATTCACTACACGCACTCAATGTAACTGTCCATGTGCTTGTAACTTTTACTTGTTTGTTGTTAATTAATACATATATTTGTTTACATGTATTTATCGGTCTTGTTTGTTTTGTTTGATTTCTTTGGACTTAATTAAAGTCCAACTTTCTCATGTAGTTGGATCGGCTAGCAGGAAATTTCTACCCACGTGTGTTTTACATACTCATCACCGCCACGGTCCGCTACATATATATTAAAGCTAACAAATCCGTTGGTATATAATTCAAGTGGATCCTAGTAATATAAAATATTAAAACTTATCCACAAAAAGAGTTCAATGTATTTATTATTACAGAGCAAATAATTAATAAACATTAACATCCAAAATCGTCTTATTTCAGCAGACGAAGGTATCGGTCGTCTGTCTTATCAAGCCCAGCGTGGACTGAATTCGTTTCAGAAATAGAAATTTAACTGTGAAAGCTAAAAAAAATCAACCTCTCGAAAAACTAATACAGAATTTAACTTGTCAGTTGAACTGCAACAATCCCACACAACTGATTGTTTCTACACTTGCTTCATATAAGTGTAATGTCTAGTAAATTTATTAGCGCCCGCAACGCACCATTATCGAGCACAAGGTTATGAAGTATGATGTAATTGGTCATAATAAAACCACGAATAGGAAAGAAATAGCATTGTTTTGGGATAACCAACGTAAAATGACTCCATAAAATGCAAAGATTTAATAAACTCGAACAAACTGTTCAACGTTAAATCGAAAGAGACCGATTGCTGAAACAAAGAGTAGTAGCATGTCGCTACGATAAAAGCACTTCAACATTGAACCACTTCTAAAAACAACCACCTGAAAACCCAGATACGTAATTTGAAAACGGCTTGGCTTTTCGAGAATGAAATATTAATGTGTGTGTGTGTTTGTGTGTGTGTGTGTGCGCGTGCGTGTGTGTGTGTATTTAGACAGCAAATTCTCTTTTAGGCATGTCTGATTGAATTAATTACAAACATTATGTCTGCTAATTTTTAACAAAATCCGTTCATACTCACGAATAACATCCCGTCTATTGATGTTAAAGGATGAGGCAAATGTTTAAAATTCTTTTATTTTCATTTCCAATGTAATTTCGATTTTCTTCCAAGATCATCTTCAGGGGTGCAAGTAGTACAAAACTATATGTTGTTCATTAGACGTGTGTAGTGTAAGAGATCTTGTTAGTGTATTTGTCGATACACAACTTATATACATTTGTTTTTGTCTTTTTTTTTTGTTTTTTTCGGAGATACATTCTCCAAAGAGACATTTAAATTAGTATATAATGTTGGTTTTACGTAATACATCAATTAGTAAGGAGGAGTTAATGCCAATAATAAAATTGGTTGTATTGTATTTTTTTATTATATATAATTAACTTTTTTTTTATTAGAATCTATAGAAGATATGTTAGTATGAATGAGATTCTTTATGATTTTTTCATCCTGTTTGTAGTCAGCATGCATCTGCTTACAATATAGTAGTTTAATATATTTAGTGTCCTTTGGAGAAGTACTATAATCAATTTGACGTGTGTTGAGGTTTTTTTATATATCGTCCTATTTGTTCATCTACAATGTGGTTTGGAAAGTCATTATTAATGAGAGTCTGCTTAATATTTTTTAGTTCAGTGTAGAAAATCCATTTTGTGGAAGAATTAATTTGTGCTCGGTCAATTAACTTCTGTATAAATGCTATTTTGTAGTAATCTGGACATTCACTCTTATAGTTGAGATTGCAAGAGTTTTTTTCTGGCTATAATGTATTGCATATATATATATATATATATATATATATATATATATATATATATATATATATATATATATAATTAGATATATGGAAATGGTTATAATTGTTCCAACGAGAGAAAAAATTATATTTTAAAAAAGATTGAAGCCGTAAACATTTTTGGTTATAATGTGGATTTATTTTAGTGTATATATTTACTTTATTCTTCACAATTTTGATAAACGGGTTTCCTGTGTCGTGACCTTCTTCAGGCAAATTAAAGGAATCAACTTTTAAAGGAATAAATTTTCCTTATGTTTTTTAATGTTTCCATGTTCATTTTCTGTATTTGTAGTGAGTCTTGATTTCATTTTTGGGCTGTAGGCAAAAGTGAATTTTTGCCTAAATGTTAATAAAATCATTAGGTTTGGTCTTAGTGATGGCAATGTCAGATGTGTTGATGATAGATGACCCCTATCTCCATATAACCCCTGAGACTGCCGTTCTATTTCCATTTTTGTGTATCGTCTTTGCATGCGTGTCCCCGTTAGCTTGTACATGAATCAGCATACACATATTTATACATACATACATACATACATACATATATATATATATATATATATATATATATATATATATAGGGGTTGGACAAAATAATTGGAACAGGTGCAAAATCCAGTCTTATGTTTCAAAGACCTATTATATTAAGAACTTTAACTAAAACTTCGTAATTGCAGGTTATATCTATTGTGAATACGTTTATTTATCTAATTTAATGTCTTTGGCTTATTTATGTTTAGAATTTAGTAAAATTTAAGCTAAATGCGTGACCAGTCCGTGTTCAAAAAAGGGTAAATTATTGGAGCTAGTATGGCAGGAGCCTCGATCAATAAGGCTGCTGAAATGTTTAGTTTTTCAAGAGCTACCATATCAAGAAATATGACGCAATTCGGGAAACAGGGCAAAAACTCAAGCAACCGTAGCAATTCGGGCCGGACTTGCAAATTTACTGACAGGGACCGGCGTGCATTGAAATGCAATGTGGCAAAAAATCATTAGATAACTGTGGCCAAAGTGACTACTGAGTTGAATAATCATCTGAATAGTCTAGTTTCTACGAAAATTGTTGGTCGTGAGCTCCATAAGGCTGGATATTATGGAAGAGTCGCCGTAAGGAAACCTTTTCTCTCCACTCGCAATATTCAGAAGAGGTTGAAGTGGTACAGAGATCACAATGCCTGGTCTGAACATTTTGGGAGATCATGTTCATCCAATGGCCCAGACTTTATTCCCTGATAGTGACTGTATCTTCCAAGACGATAATGCTCCAATACAAACCGCTCGAGTGGTTAAGAATTGGTATGAAGAGCATGAAAGTGGCCTCCTTAAACACCAGATATCAATATTGTTGAACATTTGTGGAGAATTTTGGAGCGTCAATTTAGGAGCCGCTATCCTCCACCGTCGCTGGAGCAGGTGTTAATCGAAGAATGGCTGAAAATTCCCCTGGATGAAGTCAGGAAGCTGTATTGTTCCATTCCTAGACGTATTAAAGCTGCATGTGAGGCTAAAGGAGGACCAACTCCATATTAAATAAATTTTCTTTGAATTTAACAAGTGTTTCAATCATTTTGTCCAACCCCTATATATATATATATATATATATATATATATATAAAGTCATCCACAGACAGACTGTTTCGCTGTTTCACAGCTCTTCATTGTGGCTAGACATCCGGTTTTCTCTAGCTAGGATCGAAACCCGACTGAATTGGTATCAGTCGGAGATTCTACCACTAATGGTAAGGATGAAGGTGAATTTTAGCGTATTTACTTTTAGATAAACACACACAGTGACCGACAGTGACTCAATTCGCTTTTGCCGAAGAGTCTCATATATATATATATATATATATATATATATATATATATATATATATATATATATATATATATATATATATATATATATATATATATATATATATATTGATGTTTCACTGGTATTTATGGGTACCAATAATGATTTGTGTTTATTTTTACTTATTTAGCATGGGTGGCAAAATCATTTATTTGAAATTTAATGTAGTGCTAAAATTTAATCTGTAGTGCTAAATTTTTTTTCTAATTATTTTTTAGTAACATGTTTAGTATCAATTAATAAGTTTTTCTTCTTTGTTCAAAATGTCTCTGAAGAAAAACTTTCCTGAAGCTAAAACGGCTAAAATGATTGCATTGTTCAAAGAAGGGTTATCCCAAGTGAAAATTGCAAGAAAAGTGAAATGCTCAAGAAATTAATTATATTCAATTATTAATAGATATAACGAAACGCATTCTTTCAAAAATCGTGATGGTCAAGACCGGAAAAGTTGTACAAACTCAACTGAAGAGAGACTGCTAAAGAAGATATCTCAAGATGATAGGAAAAAAAAAAACGCTTCTAACGTGACTGCTGAATTTCGAGAGAAACAAGCAAAGTAATATCGACTCGCACAGTGAGAAGACGGTTAGTAGAAGCTGGCTTGAAAGGATATAAAGCTAGAAAAAATCCATTGTTAGCTGAGGTTACTAAGAAAAAGAGACTTTCTTTTGCAAAAGAGCATGAAAATTAGACAGCTGAGGATTGAGCCAAAGTTACCTGGTCTGATGAATCCATTTTGAAGCAAGTTCCTTTATTAGTTGAAAATAATTTATTGAGCATAATTTATTTTATTACGCCTATTAATACTGTATTTTTATTGAACAGAAAATTATCCCTACAATTTTTATTTTTCTCAAATTTTTGGAAGCCATGAAGTTGTTTGTCGAAGAGTTGAAAAAGCATATGATGCTCAATGTATTGTCCCAACTCTAAAATTTGAAGTTGGGAGTGTAATGGTTTAGGGCTGCATGTCATCTTCCGGGACAGGAATGTTATTCACACGAGAAAGTAGAATGAATTCTAAAACTTACACAAGCATGTTAGACCAATGTAAACAAACCTTTATCAGAGAAAACTTTCAATAATAACATACCAGATGGAGTAATCTTCCAACAAGACAACGCGCCATGCCGCACATCCAGAGTTTTGAAGGATTGGTTTCAAAAGAAGTAAGGGTAATGAAGTGGCCTCCTCAATCCCCTGAATTAAATCCCATTGAACATATGTGGCCATGCTAAGGTACAAGAGTGAGGTTGCACAAATATTCTTCAAAACGTGAATTAGAAGACAAACTTTTTGAAGAATTGCAAAAAAAAAAAATACTGCTTGTGCTAAGTTGGTTCTCAATATGCAAAAAGCGCATAAAGGCAGTTATAAAACAAAACGAGCCCACACCAAGTATTAAATATAGATTAAATTTACTTTAAAAGCTGTTTTCTTTTTCTTGAAATGATAAAATAAATGAATTTCAATTATATTTCTAAATTGTATACATCTGCCCCATAATTTTGTTCATGGCTGTAGTTTTTGTACGCAAGCTTAACATCTAAAATCAAATTAAGAGACAACTGAACATCTAAGATCAAGTTAAGAGACTACTGAACATTTGCGATCAAGCTAAGACACTAATGAACATCTAAGATCAAACTACGAATCAATTGAACATCTAAGATCTAGCATTAAATGAATTTCAAATTAGCATGATCTGTTCGGAGATTGCTGACATTAGAACATAGAAAAATATTAATGACGAAAACCACAATCAGTGCTTGAAGGTCATGAAGCTACTTTGCCCTTGGAATTCACCATACATTTCCGCCACACCATACAGTTGAAAGTGTATGTGTATAATATAATACATAACAACACAGGCATGTATGCACACACACACGCACACACACACACACATACACACACATGCACACACACGTTAGGATCACCACAAGAGATCCGTTTTTCCAAAATTAAAGTAAAAAATATCTAGAGTCTGTTTTTAAATATTTTCTTAAAATCAAGAAATTATTCGATTCAAACGAAATTTTGGGGACTTATTCGGTAATAAATGGTTAGTTCATCAGAAAACGTTGGAAAATGTATGTTTGTGTTTGTGCATGGTAGTGGGCAGGGGGCTGTTTCACGCCACCTTTTCGGTATCTTATGTTTTTACAATAAATATCTATAGTTAAGAAAATATATTTGTTATTTTTTTATTGTGACTTTGAAATTCATCCCATTGCTGTTC
This sequence comes from Acanthosepion lycidas, assembly GCA_963932145.1. Classification (NCBI taxonomy): domain Eukaryota; kingdom Metazoa; phylum Mollusca; class Cephalopoda; order Sepiida; family Sepiidae; genus Acanthosepion; species Acanthosepion lycidas. The sequence continues at coordinate 74,737,037 of OZ010600.1, forward strand.
GTAAGAAGAGTATATTTTATTAAATAAATAAAGATATATTTGAGGAATCGAAAAATGCAAAATTTAAATTGGAACATGTTTTTAAAGAAATTTTTAATTTTAGCAAATGTTACATTATTTTTTGTATGAAAGTTCGAAAAGGAAATTATTCTGAATTACCCCGTTTGACTACTTTTCCCTGTCGGATGAGTTATAAGATATATGGTAATTCAATAACTCTTAAATTCAGAATAATCAAATAAACCATATTGGATACAATTAGATGACACCGATCAGGTAATAAAATAATTTTAAAAATGTATTAAATTCAAAAGCATCATCTTAACAGAAATAAAAAAAACTAATCCTAATGTAACGTTAAAATAATAATTACTCATTCTACTAAGTTTCCTAAAGTCGTACAGAATAAAAATAATTATATTCTTAAATTATTTGTTATATAAGGTTAAAAATAATTTATTTTTAAAAATAATTATCAATTTCATAATTATTGCACTGCTGGTGTTCCGTATTTCTTTTAATTATTTTTTTATTTCTTTTTCCATACGCTTTTTTAAAAATAGAGATTAAAAGTCATATAGTTGTTAACGTCTGAACTCACAGGCTACCGTGCGTAAATAAACTTTATTTTCATGAGGTTTAAAAAAAATCAACTTAATTTATTCTTAAAGTTACTGACTTCGAAACACGTCTGTAGAAGAACGAGTGAAATTTTAAGTGACTTTTCAATTTGATGTTTACATTTTTTGTTTTTAATGATGGTTCGAGGAGTAAAGAAGAGTGACCGTGCCAAAGATATAACCGCCCCCAAAAAATTTAATTATATTTATCGTATTGAAAACAACTCAAAAATCAGTTGCAACGTAATAGCCAAACACGAGGAAAAAATAACAACAGAGACAAAGAAAAACAATTTAAAATGGCTATAGAATGGCCAAAAGCGCTTTTGCGACAATAAAAATTATAGAAAATGTTTGTAATCCCTTACTCCTACAAAACGAAAAAACGTAAGGAGGCAGCAAAAACTTAATAAAAATTTAAAGTTTGCTTTTAAATTTTATTTAAGTTTTAATGATGAATATATATATATATATATATATTTAAAAAACAAAAAGCCAACTCTTAACAATATTAACTATGAACAAAGCCACAATGGGCTAACCGTATTCGGAAATTAAAAACATCCCTACCACACACTAAGACATACACAGAACGCACACACTCAACTAAGCTAAAAATCGAATAATCCTTGATAATGGCTAAAGGAATAGCCGAAAGCGCTCGGAAATATAAAACATTCGGACAGTTCTTACACACCCTTTGTCCAGAAAAGAAAGCTCTTGTCAGAACACAAGAAAAATTAAATAAAAAGCTCAACCGTAGTACATTGTCTGTCGTTTTTAATGAAACATGCATATATATATATATATATATATATATATATATATATATATATATATATATATATATATATATATATCAGGGTAAGAATATAGTGGTTCCAACGAGAGAAACGTGCATATTTCAAAGAGAAAAGAGAAGCCGGAAACGTTGTTGGTTATAACGTGGAATTTAAAAAATATATATATATTATACTTTATATAAACAAATTGGGATTGATCAAAGTAAAAAAGAGAAAGAAGGAAGTTTTTTTCTAATCCTTTTATAAATTCTGCATTTTTAAACCCATCTACATTTTTGTTTAATTTGTGTGCGTAATTTTTTTTTTTGCTAGTATGTGTATATATATTACTTCTCCATACAAATATATTGTTTTATTATAAGGAAATAGTATATATATATATATATATATATATATATATATATATATATATATATATATATATATATATATATATATATATATATATATATATATATACATACAAACACATTTTCTGGTGTGTAGTGTTCGTGTGTTTGAGTGCGTGTGGTCCGTCTAGTGTGTTTGATTTTGCAAGTATGTATATTTTCGTTCTCAATAGATATTTATTTGATGCGTGTGTTTGTGAGTATGTAAGTATGTGTGTGTTCGGTCATTATATTCATTAAATACGACTGACAAGGAAGATTTCATTATTTATTTAAGCTTTTCCAGCATATATATATGTGTGTGTGTGTGTGTGTGTGTAGGCAATATGTATGTATAAATATATAATTTCAGATAGATCTAAAATATATATGTAAAAGGACAGTATCAATACAGACAAAACGAAAAATTTCTTCCTTTGAAGGACTTTATCAAGGCAACTGTACGGATTGTATTAGGTTGGTGCAAAAAAAAAAAAATGACGTAATAATGTCGTTTTTTGACGTTAAAAAATACGTCAAAAAACGACATTATTACGTCATTATTTTTGCACCAACCTAATATCTTGCAAAAATTATTTATAAAAAATACGAAAATGTTGATAGTTTTTCAAAACTTTGAAATTTGAGAGACGCTCATAAATATTCATCAGATTATCTGAAAAGATTATATAAATCTTGGCGGTTGCTGAATGATGTAAATTAATGATTAATTAAGTGAGTAAATAAGGTTATCGAGTAAAGAATGTTGTTGAATATCTTTATGCAATTAATATTTGAATTATTTTAGTCTGGCATAAATCTAAATAAATATTACGTAATTTTATGAACATCTGGTTGTTTGGTTAATCACATTTCTTTAGCTTTTTAACACATTTATAATAATATTTTTATTTAGCTTGTGGTACGGTGGAGTGATGGATAGCGGCTTGGATTGAGGAATCGGAGAGCCGAGTTTGATTTCCAGTCAGATACAGATAAATATGAATTATTTCCGATGCATTTATCTGTATCTCACTCATTTAAACCTTCATCTAACTTCTCACCATTAAATTTTAATCGCCACCGTCACTTTTAGGCCTTCCTGTTCTTCTCTCGTCTGTTACCCCTGTCTAGAACTTTCATTTACCTCTCACATTCGTCCCCCACTCTCATACACACACTCACACTAAATTTCATTTTTTTTATTCCCGGAGTAATTTTTTCTGATTTCTTTTTGAATTTGTAGGTGTGATGAATTGGATCGTAATTACGATTCCAATGCAATAAATTATAACCATGGAATATTAGTGTTTAAGCCTTTTTATTATATTCTTACTCTGTCCTGGACATTGAGATCTACCTGGATTCTATCCTCTTGGAATTTTTATATATGTATATGTATGCGTATGTATGCATATGTATATATATATATATATATATATATATATATATATATATATGTGTGTGTGTGTGTGTGTGTGTGTGTGTGTGTGTGTGTGTGTGTGTATGTATGTATGTGTATATTAACCACTAATATTATCTCTCTCTCTCTCTCTCTCTATATATATATATATATATATATATATATATTTATATGTATATATGTATATATATATATACATACATATATATATATATATATATATATATATATATATATATATATATATATATATATAATGTACCCACCAGTAGTATTAGAATCTGCGTTGTCCTTTCCAGGAGAAACCGTTGTTAGATCCGACTGGCTTTAAGTACCTCACCTAAAAAATGCGTCGTAAATAAACAAGGTTTTATTTTCCCATTAAGCGCATTTTCTTCGTTGAGATATTCCAATGTTTATAACTGCTCAGTTTTGTATCCGAAATGTAAACAAAGGAAAAATATACATGCATAAAAATATACATGCACAAAAATATACATGCATAAAAATATACATGCATAATAACCTAAATGCCGCCCCGTCGAAGGCATGTAAGCTACAGGTAACCATAAACTACAGAATTCAAAATTGACCACCGTAAAAAAAAAGACCAAAACTATCGCAGTAATGAAAACGTGGAAATCCAAAATTTCCAAACAGTATATGTTGGGATACGGCCTCTAGAGTAAAGTTTAAAAAAAAGTGTAACACATTGAGACACTTTTCTATTAATATTTTTATTAGGAAGAATATATATATATATATATATATATATATATATATATATATATATATATAATGCCATCCAGTAGGATTCGAATCTGCGTCCTCCTTTCCAGGAGAAACCGTCGTTAGATCCGACAGGCTTTAAGTACCTAACCTAAAAAAAGCATCGTAAATAAACAAGGTTTTATTTTCCCATTAAGCGCATGTTCTTCGTTGAGATATTCCAATGTTTATAACTGCTCAGTTTTGTATCCGAAATGTAAACAAAGGAAAGATAATGGATTTTTATGTATTGCTCCGACATATTTTTATTATATTTAACGTTATTTTTATTGGATACTCATATTGAAGTAGACGCTCCTTTTATTTCAAACACAATTTAATTTCATCAGCCGACTTGAACATTTGAGCAATCTTAAATAAATAAAATGAGTCCTCCCTCAGAATCCAAATCTGTATTGCAAATTGCAGGAGTAAAATATATTTATTACTAGACTATGTGAAATGACATTTTCGACAGGAAATGAAGAACGTTTCGTATTTGTTTTTCTTTAACAAAAAATAATCGAAAGAAGGCATGTTACTAAGGAAATCGGCAAGACACTTTGCCATAGACATTTGCCTTCAAGAAAATGTGTCGAGTTATTACAAAAGACAATCAGAACAGCAATCGAAGAAAGGAAATTAATTAAAAAAGAAACATTAACAGATTTGTCTGGGTAAAATTAAGTGCAATGAAAAATGAATACAAGCGTTTAATTAAAAAGAAATGGAAGTTTTTCTCTGGTAGTTTTCACTTTGATATCAGTTAATTGAAGCCAACTGAAACATACCCGAGATTTTACCGGTCGCATAATATGCAACCCGCACTGTACAACATTGGGACAAGAAGTTTTCATAATAATTCGCCTTCACACTTGAAACTAAAATCGGTAATTTTCTATCGACGAAAGTGCAACTAAAAACACGGACGATTTCCCACTGCTTTTTTACTTGTCAAAAATCGTCGTCGTTAACATCCTGAATTAGTTTAGCATTTATACGTTCCTCTTTTACTTTTATATATGGAGGTGGGAAAGATGTCAGTTTCGGAAATGTGTTACGACTTCCACTCAAAAATCTAAATATGACAATGGATTTTTTTTTTCAGATCTGTCCTCTATATAAGAACAGGTTTTCAGCAACTACAAACATTGCGATCTTACAAACTGATCTGTAAAGTTCTCCGCTCGAAAGAATTGTTTCAACAATACTTGCTTCATATCAACAAATCGACTTGTATCTTTCATCAACTGCCAGGGACTAACATATCCTATCACATCGTGCTATAAAAGAAAGTCGTTTTCTAATCATCGTTAATATTGTATACTGAAAGAAAAAGTAAGTGGCCGATAAGTTTGTTGTTAATTTTTCGCTTGAATTTTATTTATGATGCTATAGCTTTTATTAAGTTATGTATTTATTTCTTTATTTATCTCTTTGACGATTTCTGGATGATATTTCTCTCTTTTCTTTTTTAAAGTGCATTTTGTCAGAAGTCACTCTACCTTCGTCGTCGTTATATTGGCTGCGTTTGTGTATTTCATCCATGGGGCACCAACACCGACTACAGACGAAACAAACAGGAAAGACTTAAAAAGAAACATACATTCAGCCTCAGAAATCACCACATTGGTATTGACGGCAATAAACTATACATTTCAAAGTTATGTAAGTGTTTCCCTTTCTTATTAAGATTTCACAGAATAATCTTTGGCACTAAACATTTTTAATTTTAAGTTTAATAAATTAATTCCAGCTTTCGATCATTTGAATCATAATCATTGATTAATAAATTTACATAGATTTTTATATAAATTACCAGATTTAATAATTTTGTGAAAATTGCCTATTTAGTTTTTTACATTGCATCTCCGTTTTCAGTGCTAAAAACATTAACAGAAAAAGATATTTTAATTTTTTCCTTTCTTTTTGATTGTAGTGTACAAACGTTCCACTGTTGTTCACCTCCAACTGCAACGAATTCGTCACCATGCTGAAGGCCAGAGCTGATCCGCTAATACCACAGACGGTCAACAAGAACAAATTGAATTTTCAGGACGTCGGATCAATCCAGGTAAATTTCCAGTTCCTGTTTAACATTCATTTACTGTTTAACTTCTGTAATTTCGTTTTACTTTCCCCAGCATATGTTCGAGAAAACGAATGAAATCGTAAATGATATATTTAAGTGAAAAATGAATTGGTGAAAACATATTTGGCATGCAATTTCGATGTAGACCCTGTTTCAGAAGTTGAGGCATATATCATTCTTTTTGTAAACTCATCTCCTGAGTGTGACGTAAGCTAATCCCAGAAAAAGGATTTACAAGCAAAAATATTTTTTATTCATTCATCAAAATGTATTAATTTATTAGGCATCGAAACGATTTGAATCAACTATCTTCATTACATAAATTTTCTGTCTGCCACATCGGCACAAAATTTATTGGAAAAATCATAGAATATTAAATATATCTTTCATTGATAAAGTTTTTTATAATTTCGCATCATTATCTGTTTGTATTTCAGAAGGCTATAAGCAACATAAGTCGAACAGTCAGTCAATATTTGAATCTGGTAAAACAACATTTGGATATCGAATATAACATTGTGTGTGAACCTGCAAGAAAAATCGATCTCGAATGTCATTTTCCGAAAGACTGTCCTTCTCTGCCTGACACCAATGACGCCATCTTTTATTGCAATCTTCATATGACTTCCAGTCACATTGAAAGCTTGAAGGCGAAGTTGTCGGTGAGTTAATTACATTCGAAAATAATTTATATAATTTATTACATGTCCTTAATTTATAAACTTTTTAATCGACATTTTTTAGTTTCTTAAAATAACGGAACGGATTCAAATAGAAAATGGAAATTATTTCCCAGCTTAACATTAATTGACGTATGATATTCAGTGACGTTTCTTTAATATGGAAAAATTTCATATGTGTTTTTCTTTCTTTTACAGATTTCAGATTCTGATCTGACAAATGGTGATACGAGCAATCAACCCATTCTGCCTCGAAACCTCCCAATTACGCACGGCCGATGGTTAACCATGCTAACACTACAAACGTTGTATAATCAAGTACAGTCTGTTCAACAAACACTGACCGCAATGTCGCATGGGCTTTAGAAATGTGATGTAAACACAAAGATCAATGATACATGTGTGTCATTTCAACAAAGTGGAAGCGTTTTCGACTTCAGATACATTTTTTATTCAAACAGATTCTGCTATCAAAATATGTTTAATTTATAATTATTTTTCATATTAATATTTTTTTAGCATTAATCAGAATATTATATAAAAAAATACAATTTATACATTTATTAATGTAAAACCTATTTTTACAAACTTTTGCTTGAATTCTTTTTCGTTTTATTTTTTCCTCTTCAATGAACACGATTTTTTCATTTTATGTAAGTTTCAAAGGAAAATAAATTTATTTATAAACGAAATGCGCCTTTTTTTTTATTTCACTTTCTTGTTCATTTTTCATTTTCAAAGATTTTTATAATTGAAATCTAAATATAGATTTTTTGCGTTGTATTATCACTTCAACATTTTTGTCTTGTCCAATGAATCCATTTTTTATAGTAAATAATCATCGTTAATGCTTGTACGATAATTTAAGAAGTGAAAATTCAAAATTTTTTACTTTATTTTGTTATCGTGTTGATTTCTTAATGTCTAATGAATTTCAGCCTCGTTTTCAGATTTCCGGGACATTTCTTAATTCATTAATATTAGGTTGGTGCAAAAATAATTTCTAACATATGTTACTATGTGAGAAAACGAAATTATTTTTGCACCAACCTAATATATTGCTTTTACCTCTCATCAAGTGTTTTTTTTTTTTGTTTTTTTTTTGGGGTGGTTTTTTTTTTTAAGAGAAATACAAATGATTTATTGGCGCCGATTCCATTTCATCTGTAAAACGATTCCCATCTACATGAGTTCATTTACAGGAATATATTCTTTTCATTACGAAGAAATATTTTAAATATTTCCATACATAATTTGTTCTGGTTATATATATATATATATATGTATGAAGAAATATAGTTTTAAGGTGTGCTATATTTATGAGATTAAGTGGTAGACACTGAAGCTGAAAGAACTCAAACTACCCTGTTATTTAACCCAGAATAAGGAGGAAAAGTGATGGGTTCATGCCCTTCTAAATGTAATTAGTGTGAAAGTGAATGCAACAAACAAGGCCAAAATTTGAACTTGGCTCGCCAGCTCCATTTTCGGCGCCGAAAACCGCTACGGCACTCGGGGATTTACACTGGATTGAACACGTGACCATTTTCTGTAAGCCGACTCTCTTACCTGGACCTTTATTCTTGTGTAAACGGAGATGCATTTTCACAGTGTTGCAATTTAAGATATTGTCTCTGTGTGTGTGTGTATGTGTGTTTGTGCCTGCGTACGTTAGAGAGAGTGTCTCTGTGTGTGTGTATGTGCGTATCAACGCTGCTATCAATGCCGTTGACATAATTGACCGACGATGCAGAGTGTAATTTCAATCCGGTTTTGTTTTCAGAATGAACTTTGCTTACTACACAACTTTAATACTATTTTCCTTCATCCTGTTCGGTATTGCTGACTGCTTGCTTTCAGCTTTATATCAAATATATTGTTTAATTACCAGTAAAATCCAATACAATATAAATCCAATCAACCACGACTTCTGTTTATAAAGGAATGGTTGATAGGAATTAGTGTATTAATTCCAGTTAATATACAGGCACATTGGAAAGGCTTGTTGATTCCAGTGAGAAAATGAAAGGAAGAAAGAAAAAAAGGTAAGACAAAAGTGTTTGACTTCTCCTGCCAATTCCTCATATCGCGTGGAATGAAGGGAAAATAAACTGTTTAATTTCAGCGAGAAAATAAAAGAAACAAATAAAGAACGGAAGTTAGAAGTGTTTTACGGCTCTTCCGGAAGAAATCTGACAGTTTCAAATCTTTTCATTTGTACCTCCTTACTTCTTAAAATAACGAACAGAATTCATATCTACGGATATTTTATTGTCGCAGAACTCGCCGTGAGATTATTCAATCATTAACTTAAGCATTAAGATTCATCAGAATATTAAAATAGGAATACAGGGAAATTTTCACCGATCTTTCTAGTAAAAGTTATTATTTGCTACACTTTCATTAAATTAGATTTAATAATGTGTTAAATGTGATGAAAACAGTCTAAACGTATTTTTATTGAGTCTATTAGTGCAAAAACATATCCCTAACCAGAAAAAAAAATTTGCACACCTAAATTACTGCATGTGAATTATGACCATAAGAATCAAAGTATTTTATTGCATTTATAGTAGGAGACAATAATTTTGTGTTTAATATTTGACTATATTAGACATCTGCTCTGGAAAATACAGCACTGTTCGATAAAAGTGACTCACCTGATTTTTTTTACTAAATGTTCTCTTCTCCGATGAAACGAAAGTTGAGCTAAATTCAAAGGATAAGCGATCTAAAATCCGAAGAAAAAGCTTTGAAAGCTGTTTGAATTTAGCAGTAAGTACTTTCAAGCATCCGTTCAGTATAATGTTCTGGGGATCGTTTTCTTTTCATGGAACTGGTTTCTTAAAACCTATTGAAAAGACCATCAGGAGCGAGCAGTACAAGAGAATTTTAGGGTCTTGTCTGCTCCCTTCTGCTAGAAGAATCGACCCCACCAAGTCCATTTTAAGCAGGATAATGCTCCCTGTCACAAATCAAAATTGATGAAGGAATACTTTGATGAGAAGCAGGTGAGTGTTATGACATGGCCGCCCCAATCTCCTGACCTCAACCCCATAGAAAACTTATGGAAGTACAGGCTCTCGAGAAAGCAGTTGAGCAACAAAGAAGATTTGATTGTGAATTTCATATCCGAATGGAATTCAATGCAAGGAGATGAGATTTGGATTTTAAAACGAAACTGAGACTGAAACGACAAAAAAAAAAAACATCTATTTTTAATCCACGGAATTTTGTCAACAATTTGCCTTAATACTCTTTTTAAAGATTTAGAAATGTGTGTGTTTTATGAACAGAGCTGTGTGAAATCCCGGATATAAAAGCGGCTTTGATTTTGGAAAGTGAAAATATTTCTTTGTTTTGTTGAGGGGTGTGGACATTCAATTCTGTGTTTATGTGTATGCGTCTGTGTGTGTGCGTGCGTGTATATGTCCGTGCGTTTGTGTAATTCGGCATCGTATGATGCTTTGTGTCAATGCTTGTGTACGTATTAACATTAATAATAATAATAATAATAATAATAAGAAGAAGAAGAAGAAGAAGAAGAAGAAGAAGAAGAAGGTGGAGAAAGAGGAGGAGTAATTCTAGAATAATAAAATTATCGAAAAACCTATAAAGAAATCAGGAGAGGAGAAACAATTGTTGAATTCCATAATTACAAAAGCTCCCGTCCTCATTGTACAACTTTCACTTTGTGATATGACATTATTTAACATCCCGCCTCCACAGACGAAACCAAAATCCGTTTTTTTTTTTCTATCAGATTTTTTCTTTCTTGGCGTGCAGCGAAAGCACAATTGGGTGGCGGTTTATTTTCCTACCATTTGGTCACATGAAAAGATTCATCATGATGCGAAACTGGTGATTTTATAAATACGAGATTCAGTTTCGCATTTATGCATCACTCCTTTTATTTTAGTATCTGAAGATGGGTGAGAAAATGAAACCTAAACCTTCTCTCATCCCCTTAAATATCTAAACCACGGCGTGGAATTTTCAAATTTACCTCATATAAATGAAACCTCATCAACAACAGTCAGTCTTTCACTTGCTATTTGATCTGCAAAGGTCTCTGTTCGAAAGGCGTCTTTCCGCAAGTTAAGATAAACGTATTTTTGGATTTTTTATTAACGTCCACAACCAAACATACCTGAACACGCCGAGCTCTCAAAGAAACTCATACCAATCGAATTTTAATTCCCGTTAGTGTTGTATATTGCGAAAAGTAAGTAATCGAAAAATTTCTTATAAGTTTTTCACTTTTTTACCAAAAGCTTCCCTCCACACTCTACAACTTTGTGATGTTAACTTAATTCGTTTCGACACATTAACCAAAAATATGTATTTTTTATTTTTTTTTTTTTTTGTCGATGAAAGTGCAAGTAAACGAATGAATGATTTTCGACTGTTTTTTTTTTTTTGTTGTTTTTTTTTTACATGGCAAAACACATCGTAAATATTATAAACCAGTTTGGCGTTAATACTTTCCTCTTTTTATTTTCATAAATAAATGGACTCTGGTAAGATTTCACATTCGGCAAATTGACACCAAAGTCTCGAACTCTTCCTCTCGAACATTTAAATCTAAACAGGGAATTGTCAGGGATGTTCTCTATATAAGAACAGGCTTTTCACCACCAACAAACATTAGTATCTTACGAATAGATGTGTAAAGTTCTCTGTTCGAAAGAATTGTTTCAACAAATACTTACCTGATATCAACCTATCGACTTGTATCTTTCATTAACTGTCACACCCAAACCTACCTGATCATACCGTGTTCTTAAAGAACTTCACAAATGTCGTTTTTAGATCATCGTTAATATTGTATCTGGAAGAATAAGTTAACTTCAACACTCTGATTAGATTTTCACATTATATTTATTGACTAGCAGAATGGCCCGGCGTTGCCCGTTTCTTGATTCAAAAATCGTACGACTCATACAGCAATCGCTATCACTTGACTTAAAATAGTTTTGCTCTTCCTTGCCTTTAAAGGAGTACCCTTTGCCTTGCTGATGTTGCTACATGCCTTACTTCTTGCCTATCTCAAACTGCGAATTTTTTCTAAGCTCTATACTAAACATTAAATCTGTTACGAAAAAAGAACTAAACAAAATGAACAAAAAACGATCAGCTTTAAAAAAGGACTCGTAATTAGAAAAACCGAATGAAAAAAAAATGTTAACAACAAATACTTTTTCACACCCAACCCAGTTCTGCGGAATCAGAATCAACGTTGAGTTTAAGAAAGCATGGAGTGAAATGAAAAAAAATATTTCCTCTGCTCGAAAGAAATTATTTCAACAGATACTTACTTGATATCAGGTTATTGCTTTCTATCTTCCCGCTTGAACGAAAAATATTCGATCACGCGGTGTTCTCTCATATTCATCGTTTTCTAATAATCCTTAATATTGTATATTGGAAGAATAAGTGGCCGATAAAATTCTTGTTAGATTTTCACTTGAATTTTATGGATGATATTCTTTCTCAAGTTTTGTATTTATATTTTTATTTTTCCCTTTGACAGTTTCTTGATTATATTTTTGTGTTTTCTTTCTTACAGTGTATCTTGTCAGAAGTCATTCTGCCTTGGTCGTCGTTATATTGGCTGCGTGTGTATCACTCATCCACGGGGCACCAACATCGACTAGAGACGAAACAAACAGGAAAGACTTAAAAAGAGACATGTATCCGGCCTCAGAAACCGCCACATATGCATTGGTAGCAATAAACAAAACATTTCATGAATATGTAAGTACTTATCAATGAAAGACATCGATTTTGTGTTAATACTTAACGGTATTTTTTTTTTTTTTTTTTAGTTAATTTTTTACAACATAATTACAGGGCTTCCTTCTTATTTCGACTCGATTCTTTTAGTGAATTGTCTCAACCTTTATTAACATTTATTAAAAAAAAATATCATTATGACATCCTCATTATCGTCATCAGACCCTTGACTGATTGAATCGTCGTAGAGTGCAGGACCGAAGGGCAGAAGAAATAGACAACCTCCTCCAGGATGATCTCTTGGCAGTGGCTGTATGGAGTTCCGACATTGTCATGTCCGTTCACTTTTTGATATTGTCTGACCAGCTTTTACGTTGCCAACCCGCTCGTCCTGGGTATGACGATAAACTACATCCAGCAGCAAGACCTCTGATCGGAAGGTTTTGAGAGCATCGAACAACCTCGTAATAACTCTGGCTCCTCGGTCCAGCCGTAGTTGATTTGAGACTTGGACACGTATTTCATACATATGCATGCATTTAACGAGAATCTATATAGTATTCATTTGAAATGTTTGTTTTGTGTCATTTATAGTGTACACATGTTCCACTGATGATCACATCCGACTGCGACCAATTCATGAACATGTTGAAGGCCAATGCAGATTTACAACTGCCACAGGTTGTCATCGAGAATGAATTGGATGATGAATCGGTAAAGGCAATTTTTTCGTTTCTCATAAATATATACATAGAAATATACGAACGACACAGGAAATAGAAGTAAAAGGTGAGAAGGAAAATTATGGCATAAAATATATCGCCATTTTGTTGCAACACCTTTGGTGTTTTATCAAGTGATGATGTTGAATGTAGAATAAAAGGTTGAATGTAGAATAAAGGAAAAAACCCTTTATTCTACATTCAACATCATCACTAGATAAGAAACCAAAGTTGTTGAAACAAAACGGCTATTTTTGTAGTGATTTTATAACATATTTATGTTATAATTTTCAATTAAATAATTATATTTACTCTACTCTGTACTGAGCACACTTTTAAGAGTAGTAATTGTTTATTGTAATTTATTCCGTATAGACCAATCCTATACTTGGATATGCACATATATATATATAGATATATATATATATGTGTGTGTGTGTGTGTGTGTGTGTATAAATATAATTCTATGAAATACTGTCAAGAATACTACAGTGGAAAAACGTATGTCAGGCTATAAACAAAGTAGAAACAAAAGATAAATAATATACATATAAACTAACAAAAGTTTATATAAATATAAACATATATAGAGATAGACACATATATATATATATATATATATATATATATATATATATATATACACACACACACATATGAAAATAATAAGAAGGAACAGTAAGATTTACATTCCGGTGTTCTTAGCAATTATTTTTATTCCAAAAATCGCTTGAGAATGGAACGGAGCTATGGATCTTAAATTTAAATCTATAATTAAATTTTAATCTTTAGTTTCTATTTTGAAACACGGTAATTCCTGTGTAGCGATCAAACCATATTTTTAAAATAGAAAACAATTATAATTTTATATATATATATATATATATATATATATATATATATATATATATATATATATATATGCGTATGTGTCTGTTGTGTGTGTATGTATATATGTTATATATTTTTTTTACCCATATATGTACAATTTTGATTGGTAGTTTGTGTTGTCTTATAAGTGTTTTTATGCTTGAACTTTTCTGACTCTGTTTATTTCTATATAAGTGAGGTTGCTTACGTATGCTTTATTGTACGTACTTGTGTTTGATATAATTTTCGGGGCTGTTTTTGTTTTTTATTTTTGCCTATTCTTCTTCCTTTTTATCCTCATTTTATTCTTTATTTCATTTTCCTTTTTCGATATTTTTATTCCTTCTCTCCTGTCTTTTCCATTTCCTATGCCGTTCGTATATTTGCGTGCTTATATATTCAAATATATTTACGTGTTAGTGTATTATGATGTGATTATAACTGTCTTCTTCCTTTGTCCACTGTATCGGAAGTCAAAACTTCATCAATGTAACCATTTTTGTAGCGATAAAAGATACGTTCTTCCATCAACGCCATCAACGGAGAATTTAACATATAGCTAAAAACAATAGTAGTACTAAAATCAGTAGTACTAAAAATTCGTCGAAAATCCGTTGGTATCAGGATGTATTTTCCTTCAAAAGTAGTTCATACTACATCGCCGTCCAAGTACTATTGGAGTTTAAAAGAGAAAAACAAAACTCCTACTGTTAAATGGAAATTAATTAAAAGAGCTCGTACCTGTAATTCTTTTTATGTACCATGGGGTTCTAAATAAAGAAACGTTTCTAAAAAAATTATTTATTTGTGAAGATGTTCTGGAAGTTTTATTAAGATCTGACAATTATCTATTTTTAAATCATCTTTTAATCGCAAAAAGACGCTAAAATTGCCCATCCTAATTTATGGTCACCCGTTGACACAAGAAAAACAACATTTTTAACCAAAATTTTGAAGATCGTAAAAAGAATTAAAATATAATTTAATAATCACAAAATCTTTTGTTCTTCCTCTTAATAATAGAATAAAGATTTTGTCCATATTTTGTTCTTATTAATATTGGAGCATTTTTTAATCATGGTATACTTATTTTTAGCGAATCTTGGGACGTACTTAATTTTATAGTATTTTTTAAAGGGCAGACGAAATATTTAATTTAAATAATTAACACACAAACAAACACATACATTTCTATATTTATGTTATGTTTATGTTAATGAATCCAAATAATTGAATATGACGAAAGATCCAGAAATATTTATTTAATAAAAAGTGATAGATACATAATTATAGGAAATTAAATGATTATTTATATGATACAAATGCTGAGAATATTAAATATGGCGCTGATCAGTTAAGATTTTAAAAACATTACATGTCTTTTTGATTTGTATTTCAGGGGGCTATAATCAACATGAGTCAAACAGTCAGTCAATATTTGAATCTGATAAAACATCATTTGGATATCGAATATAACATTGTGTGTGAACCTGCAAGAAAAATCGAACGTGAATGTCATTTTCCGAAATCCTGTCCTTCTCTACCTGACACCAATGACGCCATCCTTTATTGCAGTCTTCATACAGCCTACACATATATAAACAATTTGAATTTCCATCTCCAATTACAAGTGAGTTTCTTGTGTCTACATATACTTCACTTTATTTACTGTATTTATATGAATGAAACATAGTCTCATTTACTTTTGTTTTGTTTTTTAAAAAGTAATAGAACGTAATTGAAAATAGAAACTACTTCACACTCTCGCATCGCTGTTAATTTGCTGTAATGACAAATAATAAATGAAGTTCTGTTGCTCTTTGTTAATGCCATGTGTATTTATATTGTTTTGTGTTTATTTTTCAGCTTTCAGATACGGAACTGACAAATTTTGATGTGAACAGCCAACTTTTTGCATCCGAAAACCTACCAACTCTGGCACGCCGATGGCTAACCATGCTAATATTAAACACGTCACTAAATCAAATACAACACGTTCAACAAAAACTGAATGCAATGAACACAAGGACTTTAGAAATATAGATGTAAATGCATAGAACAATGACATATGTGTGCCATTTCCAATGTGGAAGTTTTTTCAACTTCAAATTTTAAAAGCCGCTGCAACAAGTTTGGCCAGACATGTATATGTTAAAAACCCTATTGGGGGCAGCTATCCTTTTCAGCATTTAGATATGCATAAAAAAAAATATGTGCAGCACGAATTTCAAGTGACTTTCAGACAGCACCTCGGACGAAGCAGGACGTAACTCAACGCGCTCATAGGACACTCGTAGAGACTAAACACGACCGCTATTTATTCTTTTACAAATTCAGCCACAATCATTTCTTCCTTTTTACAGAGACTACCATAAATACATTACTTAAATTTACAAACTTTTTCGGGGACTATCTCTACCTAAAAGTTCCTGATAGAATAAAAATTTATATCGTATTTTGGACATTCCTTTATTTCTTCGAACCTATTCAGGACGAGTAAATTTTGTTCATCAGCACACGACACTCTTAACCAAAAGGGCTACTGTAAAGCAAAAAAAAAGACATTCTCTTGAAGCCGTACTGTTTCCAAATTATTGAAAAAATACATTATTTTTATACTAATAATAACAATAAAATGAATAACTTGTTAAAATTGACCTGTCTTTTTGTTAATCATTTAGAATATATATATATATATATATATATATATATATATATATATATATATATATATATTATTTGCAGCTGATTCAATATGAAATCATGAGATGACTCATGCTTTTCTCTCTCTCTCCCTCTCTCTCTCTCTATATATATATATATGTGTGTGTGTGTATACATACAAATAACCGGCAGTCTACCTGCGAAAAGTCTTTATATCCTTAGAGAAGAAAAAAATCTAAAAGAAAGGAAAAAACAAAAAAAAAAAAATGAAAGGCAAACATCCCCTCCCCGAAAGAATAAATTAAAGTGCTCAACGCCTAGTCAATCCAGACAGAGCGTGTATGCTCAGATAAGCAAATAAATATTTATTTTATTTAATTTATGGTGCAAACAAAACAGTGCTCAATGTAATTAAACAGAGGGATGAAGTATATATTAAAATGATCCACATATACCTACGTTTGCAGTATAACTTAAAGTTTCATGTTTCCCCAAGTTGTCAGGCACATATAGCAATAAAGCCGTTTTTTACAGTTGTTTTTTTTTTTTTTTAAATACTCGGTTTCATGGGAGGAACGTTAAATTAAAACGCAGATTCAAAGCTAATATAAACTCAATATATTATATTGTGTTGTAAATTCAAACTATAGAGTGTTTGGAGAGAGTTATTGGGAAAAACAAAGCAAAAAAAAATTATGTACTCTCAAAGTTTATATGGTACATGTTTTTTTGTACATATTGTTTGTCAGAGAGCAGATCGTGGGAGGTGAGATTCTTAATTACTTCAGCATTGATTAAAGCCTCGAATACTTTGCCGAAGAGTGGTAGGAAACTGATGAGACAGTAGTTAGATGGGTCAGAATGGTCTACGGACTTCTTAAAGACCAGGACGACATAGGATAACTTCAAATAGGCTGGAAAGCAAGAATCGGCGTGGCAATAGTTGTAGAGTTTAGAGAGAAATGGATCCAGCACAGGGGCTTATTTCTTTAGGACTACGGCTGATATCCCGTCTCCATCTATTCCTTTATGAAAGTCGAATTTAGAGATGATGTCTAATACTATATGTGCAATTTTGTCCAACTACCTTTAGCCATCTTTGAAACACAGCTTCCTGATTTCCTCCTCCCAGAACTTTGTATCTTTTTCAATGATGAACTGGTTTTAGTAGTTTTTACAACCTCCCAGATAGACGATAAAATTTTGTTTTCGTCAAATTTGGCGTTTTTTTCATCATGATATGCTTTTTCTTTTTAGCGATCTCATGGAGGTATCTATTTTAGCTTTAAAGAAGTTGGAGGAGTGAATGTTCCGTAATGTTTCATTTGTTTTCGTTGCTCATATTTGAATATATTGTTCGTGATGTTTGTAATTAAGTTTCAATAGTGTGATTGAATAGTTTTTAATAAGTTCCAGAAGTCGGTGAGTGAGTTGTTTAGTTGAAATTTTAACTTGAATTTCAGTGAAGTTATTTCATGTTAAAGAACTTGAGATTCTAACTTTGTACTTCGTTGCAGCGATGATACAAGCGTCGTGAATTCGTTTAGCAAATGCTAGTCGTCGTAAATTCTCACTGGCTGGGTTCGCTTGTACATTCAATTTATGTATTTAGGTCACGTAACAGGCTCCAAAAAGCACTTATTTTCGTCAGGTCAAAAATTAGGTTGATGTTATTCGGACGTAGTTGTGAACAGGTAAATTGTATTTTTAATATTTGTTAACCACTCAGAAAGCGTCTTACAAAATTCAGTCTGGAGCCTGATATATTTTGTTTTGCTGATTGAGAACTATATACGTGAACATACACGAGACAATTTTAATATTTATTGTCCAATGAGAATGTTGTGGATTCCGAGATGAATTCGGTCTCCAAGGAATGACAAACGCAATAATTAAATATAAGAAATAAAATTTATTGACACAATCATACAAAGAGTAATACTGTTAGTGAATCCAGGAACGCGGTTAGTAGCAAATACAGATAGATATATACAGTCTCGAAGTAGGACTTCCTTAGAGTCTACGTGCTTGTAACTGGCTTCTACAAGAGGTTACCTCACACTATCTCCGTTCGTATATTCTCTGACTCTCTCCGTATATCCTCTCACTATCCGACTCCCCTCACTGACTGTAACTCTGGGTATTTAACGGCAGCAGTCCAGGTATAATTGGTAGAGTCCACTTATATAGAAAAGGGGAGGAGCCCATAACAGAGAAGTTAAGTTTTTCTGAAAATATGTATAAAGCTGTGATCCGCTTTTTGCACAAAAATCGACATTGATGAAAAAGTGGTAGCAGAATGCTAATGTTTTAACTACTTGGTCAATCTGCAAAATCTCTGATCGAAAAATTGTTTCCCCAAATAATTGTTTAATATAAAAGATGAACTTAAGCTTAACTGATGTATTCACGACACTACCAGTATTTAGCCAGGCACAACATTATACACTAATGGTTTTATAGTGTCATTTTACATAATAACAATTTTTACTAGCAATTAAATTCGTTAAAAAATACAATGAATTTAATGAAAGAGAATTAAACGAAACTAAATATGAATCTGAAAGATGGAAACATCTATTTTTAAAGCATTTCAACATTGAACAATTTATAAAAAGAATCACTTGAAAACCCGGATACATAAGTTAAACATTGCTTGGCTTTTTGTGAATAAAATGCTGAAGTGTTTGTGTGTGTGTGTGCGTGTGTGTGTGTGTGTGCGCGCGCGCGCATGATACTGAGATAGAGAGAGAGAGAGAGAGAAAGAAAGAATTTCTGTGTGCGTGTGAATGTATTTACAGAGAACGAAGCGTTACAAGAGGAATGAAAAGAACAAGTCATATGAAAGGCGTAGTAAAATTATGTAGTAAGCGCCGTTCATTCATAAAAAGTCAGAACAGTTTTAAGGCTCATATCTGTCAGTGACGTTGAAATAAGAAAAAGATGAGCTCTTCTCGACTAATCAGATTATATAGTGTTTTATTTTCGAACTCTACTAAACACAACTGTTTTAAGTTATTAGTATTTGATTCTGTCAAAAGAAAATCTCTATAACTAGATGTATAAATAAGAGGTTTTTGTATTTATCTTGAAACTAATTAAAATAATTAAATGTGTGTGGATGGAACATCCTGACCACATGACGAAGAAATATGATTATAAGACGTTGAAAAAGCAAACGTAAAAAAAAAGAAACAAAAATTAACAATATAAACTAAGAACATCGCCATAATATATCGATCGTCGTCGTCTTGTAAAATGTTTTTGCCTCATTTGGATCGGGTGCCAAATTTCTAAGGAATTTCATCATTTTTTCAAGCCTTTGAAAATCTTGTCTTGATTGATGACAAATGTACAAGTCTACTGGAACTGTCTGATTTTCAGAATCAAGAATTATTGGTGACATAGTGATGGAGGTGGGATATGTATAGTAGATGGGAAATTGGTAAGGGTATAAAAGGAGGGGAGGAGGTGCTAGATGTTCAGTATGACAGTTAATTGATCAGTTCATTTTTCTGTTAAGAGATAATAGTTTATTGAATTCAGTCCGAACTGTGGAGGAGCAGAGATTCTCTGGCGGATGTCCTCCTATTATAGTTTATGCTAGTTCTATGGGAGTCTAGGTCAGCTCAAATATCCTGCGAAAACACACACACACACACATATACACACATACACATAGGGTAATATATGAATTTAATAGGTAGTGTTTAAAGGATCACTTACCGATACATATTAGATTATTGGTTGAATATATATCTAGGGAAATAACTAATGATTATACAGTCGTAACGAACAACAATTTTAATTCATTCTCAATTTTGTCTTGTAATTCCGTCTAATTATGGTTGACTTAATGGCCGCGTTTTTCTGACTTATCTCTCTTCTATTTTACTAAAGTTAACTGTTGGTTGTTTTTTCACGTTTTCGTTAATTTCCGTGGAATGCCGTGGAATTAAACTTTGGCCGTGTGATCATTAGGATCTACGTCAGCTCATCGGTTCCCCTCCCTCACCCTAACCAGGCTCTCGTAACTCCACGATATAATTCCAGTAACAGTGCATTCTTCACTCCATATCTCCCACTTGTCCTCTATAACGCCCGCTCTCTAACTTTCTCCAACTAACCAGTATACCACTACAAATTGATATCATGAATAGTGTGAAAAAAAACTACAATTTTTAAAATTAAAATTCGTAGGTGAAAATGGTCATTAATTAAAAGTATCTTAATTGCCATTGTAAAGAATTTTTTTTTCTGTTTAATGAAAATAAACATTGTGTGCTCATTTGTGTGCCAGTTTTAACATGTTTCAAATTCTATGTTTTGTTCAGAGGACACACATAGATTAGACGAACTGATTACTATATATATATATATAAGCACGTTTGTTAAAATAATTTAGACATATTATATTTATTTTAGTTTTAATCCTTTGATTTCTTGGTGGCTATATAAAACTGATTAAGAAAAATTTCAAAATTTCTTTCAAATAATTTCATTTTCACAAGTACTATCAATTTCATCTGAGACCATCTTCAGGGATTCCATATCTATGGACGTGTTATGCGTTAACACCGTAAATTCAAAATATTTTTATCCTTATGGCTGGGTGATAATTTATCTGACTTTTTACAAAAAATTATTTTCAAAATTTCTTCACAGATTTTTAAGTTGTAGAATTTTGATTTAGTATTTTTATATAACATAGGTAACTCCACGAAATGTAAACAAAAAGAGCATAGCATGATGAAAAAGACGCCGAACTTGACGAAAACAAAATTTTATCGTCTAATGTTCATATTATTATTAAAGAGGAAAGGTCAAAGTATTTGGGGGGTATTTTTTTACATTTTTTAATCGTTCCTAGAACGTTCGCAATTTTTGTTAAAAATCTTGTTTTTCTTTTTGTCAAAAAAAGGACAGATAATCTATCATTTGCAATCATTTTTTTTCCATTTTATAAAAAAGATGAAAATCTCACTTTGACATTCTTTTAAAAATCAATTATCATTTTTTCAAAACTTATTTTAATAGAATTAGAAATTATCAGGTTTATTTAAAATATTTTGAACCAAGCTTAACTTAGCTTCTGTGCCGAAAAAATGTAATTTGAAAATAAAACAAATCAGGTCATAACCTTTAGCATCACTTGACAGGTGACGAAAGACATTTTCATGACGTTTAGATAACTTACGGGAAGATAATTCTTTCTACGGATGGAAGGAAGTGAAATTATTTAGATTTAAGTGAACAAATTATTTACCTCGTTACTTTTAAGGAAAACTGTTAGCGCTCTAATTTTTTTTTTTTTTTTTTGTACTTAGCTTTCATCTTTACGTTTACGATGCTTTATGGAAAACATATTATAAAGAAATTAAAAAACAAGACTGTTAAGAGTGAGATTAAATTTCATAAGAAAGGTATCTAATTAATTTATAGGTACCTTTCTTATGAAATTTTATCAGAAGTGTACATAAAATACTATAATTTTATGTACATTTATTACATTTTACTGTGTTATTTGTATTTCCATTCATTTTATTATTAATTTTGATATTTCATTTATGGAAAAATGCCATAACTGAGATTAATATAAAAATAAGATCATATAAATTAAAGTTTAACAGCAGTAGTTAAATTTCATAAGATGATACTAATACTTGTAGGTACCTTTCTCAGTTGAAACTGAAAAATCAAATTAACTTCTCCATACGTGTTTCGCAAAAGTAAAGGCCTTTACAGCGGAGAACAATGTTGAACTCAAATAAAGCAACTTAATTGTATTCTGGTTGGTCTACTGTACTTTATAATTACCGCCCGATTATAAACACAAAATTACATTTCTTAAGTACTGCGGATCTTCTGATTGGTCAAAATGATACAATTTTCAAAGCGCTAGAAAATGATCTATCTCATAAGGACACTTAGAAAAACCGATGTGGCTTTTAACTAATTTTATATTTTTTTAAAACTTAATGTAAAAATCTATTATAATTAAAGAAATAACAAATAATTGTATTAAATCTCAATTTTCATTGAAAAAATTTTTTGCTTTCAGAAAATATTGTCCAGATTCGTAAAAACAACTAAAAACAAATAAAAGCATTTGAAATTAAATAGTATCTTTGTTTTATTGAGTTTTGTATGTTACAATTCAGAGATGATTTTCAGGTACTGCGGATCCAATTCGAAAAAAAAAAACAAAAAAAAAAAAACATGATTTGCATTCTTCAAAACCTTGTGCTTATAACTATTGTAATCACTAAAACGGATGTGATCGAATTTCTAGAGTTTTTCATAAAATTAGTTATGGAGGTTTTAGTAAATATAAAAAAAAACATATTTCTGCCATGACTTTAATAAAAAATAAACGTATTTATAATAATTTCGATTATCTATGAATAGTTTCTGAAAGTTTCATTAACATCCGACAATTATTTTTATTTTTGCAAGATTTTCCAAATTAATGTGTGTAATACAAAAAAAAAAAAAAACGTGCTATAAATTGTCTATGTTATTTTACTAGTTCCGGTTGGTACAAAGAGAAACAAGGTTTTTTTAATCAAAATTTAGAATGTTCTAAAAAGAAGGAAATTTTTTTTTAAATAATTTAAAATATCTTTGGTCGTTTCTTTTCATAATAACATAAGTATTTAGACGATAAAATTTTGTTTTCATAAAGTTTGGCGTCTTTCTCATCAGACTATGCTCTTTTTTTAGCGATGTCGTGGAGTTACCTAATATAACACTTTGCTGTCACAAACATTTAAGAACTTTGTTGCTATATTCGTAGTTGACTTTATTTGTCTTCGATTACAAGAAGACTTACGTTTCACTTGAACGATCATAGTTCAATCTCAGAATATTTAAAGGAACACTCATGTCTACATTCACAGTTTAGATAGATATTAGTCGAAAATACATCAGTGCTTTACCGTAATAATAATAATAATAATAAGCAAAAAACTTATATTTCTATAAGCTCTTTATATAAGAGAATTGCAGCCAAAAATAAAATCAACTACGGTTATAGTAACAAAGTTCTTAAAAGTGTGTAGCAGAAAAGTGTCATATAAAAATACTAAATTAAATTACTACAATTTAAAAAATCTTTGAAAAAAATTTTTTTTTTTTAAATTTAAAAACGAATCACCTAATTTACTTCCCTTGCATGGAGGTAAATGAATATTTTGAATATACGGTGTTAACGCATAACATATGCATACATGACACACCTGAAGATATCAGATGAGATTGAAAGTATTTGAATAGAAACTTCGGAAATTTTTCTTAATCAATTTTCAGTATACAGTGACCAAGAATTTAATTCACGGATTTGAATGCAGCAAAATTAAAATAAATAAACATAATATGTCTAGGCTCTAAAATAAATTATTTAACGAAACATGCTTGAATGGAAATATGCTGCCGAATTGTGTGTGTGTGTGTAGAAATGTATTACGAGATTATGTGCAATGATATTTCGGACAAGAAATAAGGAATATTTCGTAATTGTTTTCTCTTTAACAACAAATTATCTAAAGAAAGGCATGTTACTAAAGAATTCGGAAAGAGACGTTGCCATAGACATTTATCTCCAAGAAAATGTATCGAATTATTACAATAAACAATCAGAACAACAATCGAAGCAAGGAAAATATTTAAAAGACAGATTTGTCAGTGTAAAATTAAGTGCAATGAAATATGAATACATGTGTTTAATTAAAAAGAAATGGAAGTTTTTCTCAAGTAGTAATTTTTTTTCTTTGCTATCAGTTAATCGAAGGCAAATGAAACATACACGAGTTTTCAGTGGTCACAATATCTGCTACTCTTAACTGTACAACATTGTGATAAGAAATTTACTTCATTATTCGCCTCCACAACTGAAACTAAAATCTGTGTTTTGCTATCGACGAAAGTGCAATTGAAACCATGAATGTTTTCCCACTCCTTTCCACTGCTTGACAAAATCATCGTTAACATCCTGAATCAGTTTGGCATTAATACGTTCCTCTTTAACTTTCATATACGGAGGTGGGTAAGATTTCAATTTCGGAAAAGTGTTACCACTTCCACTCAAAAATCTAAATATGAAGATGGAATTTTTAGATCTGTCCTCTATATAAGAACAGGTTTTCACCAACTACAAACATTGTGATCTTGCGAATTGATCTGTAAAGATCTCCACACGAAATATTTGTTTCAACAATACTTCATTGATATCAAAATATCGACTTCATCAACTGCCAGAGACAAACATATCCGATTACATCGTGTTATAAAAAAAACTCATATTGATAATTTTGTAAACATCGTTAATATTGTATACTGGAAGAATCAGTAAGTGGGCGACAAGTTCCTTGTTAGATTTTCACTTGAATTTCTTTGAGGAATTTATAAATTTAATTAGGTTTTCTATTTATTTCTTTATTTATCTCTTTGCAGCTTTTAATAATATTTCTCTCTTTTCTTTTTAAAGTGCATTTTGTCAGAAGTCATTCTACCTTCGTCGTCGTTATATTTGCTGCGTGTGTGTCACTCATCCATGGGGCACCAACACCGACTAAAGACGAAACAGACAGGAAAGACTTAAAAAGAGACATACATTTAGCCTCACAAATCACCGCACTGACATTGACGGCAATAAATATTACATTTCACAATTATGTAAGTGTTTCCCATTCTTACTAACATTTCATGGAATCATCTTTGACACTAAAAGCTTTAAATTTTAAGTTTAATAAATAAATTCCAGGATTCATTCATTTGAGTCATAATCATTGATTAAATATTTTACATAGATTTTTATATAAATTGCCAGATTTAATAATTTTGTGAAAATTGACTCTTTAGTTTTTATATTGCATCTCTGCATTCAATGCTAAAAAACTGTTAATAGAAAAGATATTTGAAATATTTGCTTTTGTTTTGTTTGTAGTGTACACGCGTTCCACGGTTGTTCACATCCGACTGCAACGAATTCATCAAAATGCTGAAGGCCAGAGCTGATTGGCAAATGCCACAGACGCTAAACGAGAGTAAATTGAATTTTCAGGACGTCTCATCTGTTCAGGTAAATTTACAATTCTTTACCAAATGATACAAGTAATTTTCCATTTACTGTTTTGTACTTATGTTTACTTTCGTCAGTATCTTCTCGAGAAAACGAATTATATGGTAAATGTCATATTTAAGTGAAAAATGAATTTTTGAAAAGATGTTTCATATGCAATTTCGATATAGAATATGTTTCAGAATTTGGAGCACATAATATTTGTAAACTCTTATTCTGAGCGTGCAGAAAATCTGATCTCAGAAAAAGATTTACAAATAAAAATATTTTAAACTCTTTATTCATTCATCAATCGAAAAAAAAGATTTTAACATTTAACAATTTAACATTTAATTCCTTTCATTAATGATTTTTTTTTAAATTCCACATCTTTATCGGATTGTATTTCAGGAAGCTATGAGCAACATGAGTCGAAAAGTTAATCAATATTTGAATCTGATAAAACAACATTTGGATATCGAATATAACATTGTGTGTGAACCTGCAAGAAAAATCAAACTCGAATGTCATTTTCCAAAATTCTGTGCCACTCTTCCTGACACCAATGACGCCATCTTTTATTGCAATCTTAATACGACTTATACTTACATGGAAAACTTGAAACTCCTTCTTCAATTGCCGGTGAGTTAACTATGTCCGAAAATAATTTCTATCATTTATGACCGTCCCATTAATTTACAAACTTAATTTCTTTCTTAAAATTGTGGAACGGATTCAAATAGAAAATGGAAATTGTTTCCCAGTTTTACATTAGTTCGAATGACGTATGATATTCGATGTCGTTTTTTTAATATGTTAGAATTTTATTTACGTTTTTCTTTCTTTTACAGATTTCAGATTCTGATCAGACAAATGGTGATATGGACACTCAACTTGTTGTACCCCAAAACCTCCCAATTCTGTACGGCCGATGGTTAACCATGCTAACACTACAAACATCATATAATCAAGTACAGTTCATTCAAAAAACACTGACCTCAATGTCGAATGGGCTTTAGAAATGTGATGTAAACACAGAGATCAATGATACATGTGTGTCATTTCAACAAAGTGGAAGCGTTTTCGACTTCAGATACATACTTTTTATTTAAACACATTTATAATTGCTTTTCATATTGATATTTTCTCAACTTCAGATGTATTCGATATTTTTATGATCAATAGGAAAATTATTGAAAAAAATCAAGATTTTTGTATTTACCAATTTGAAAACTAATTTTTACAAATTTCTGTTTTAAATCTTTTTCCTCGTCAATCGACACGATTTTCTAAATGTTTCAAAGAGAAATAAATCTGTTTGTAAACGAAATGCGACTTTTTTTTATTTCATTTTCTTTTTTATTTTTCATTTTCAAATGTTTTATTTTTGGAATCTAAAAAGAGATTTCTTACGTTATTTTATCACTTCAACATTTTCGTCCTTTCTAGTGAATTAATTGTTTAAATCGAAATATACATTTTGGCGTCGCAAATAACCATCATTAAACCTAATACATGAACATAATCAGCGAAAATTCGGAATTTTTACTTTATCTTTTTGCGTTGATTTCCTAACGTCGCTTTCAAATTACCGATAAATTTAAAAAAAACAAAATTTTCTTAATTTATTACATACACACACACTCTATGCCGTCATCTCTCTCTGTCTCTCTCTGTCTCTCTCTGTATATATATATATATATATATATATATATATATATACACACACATACATACACATTTCAAATAAGCGGATCGTCAGGGAAGTCAGGCTTCCCTAACGATCCGCTTAGGTTTGTCTGGCTCTCTAGGTTTAACTAGGTTCTCTCTACTTATTGTATTGAGCTCTTTATTTAGTTATTTTGCTTACTCTTATCGGTATTTTTTTTCTTTGGGTTTTGGACTTGCAAGCTGGACGATTATTTCCGGCTAACGTACATATTCTTGGTTCTTTCTTTTTTTTATACCTTTTTTTCCCTTTGGTATTGGTTTGATTATTTGCAATTCAACACACCGAAAGTTTTCCGAATGAGTATAGTTTCTTATACAATAAGATTACTACTACCACTACTACTACTACTACTACTACTAATATATATATATATATATATATATATATATATATATATATATATATATATATATATATATATATATTGTGTATATTTAGGCAGCAATTTTTTATTGATGCATGTTTCATGAAATAATATAGACAAGTTTTGTCTATTTTAAGTAAGTTCCTTTCATATTGTCTGATAAGCTTAATAACATTATCATTGAAAGACAAAAGGAAATCACCTTATTGATACATGTTTAAATCCAATCTAAGCTTTCGGCTTACATAAGCCATTATCAAAGATGACAATTACATTTCGATATATCAAGCAACACACCGACGAAACAATAATGATAGTCTGTTTTTGTTGCATGAAAAATTATATATATATATATATATATATATATATATATATATATATATATATATATATATATATATATATATATATATTAACAAAGACTAAAGCAAAACCTACTTAAAATCAAATGACAAATGTATGTCATTCCATATTTTATTCCTTTACCTTTTACTTTATATGACACCTAAAAACCTGAGAAGATCTTCCACATCACATATTTTATAGAACTAAATAGATCGAAAATAATGTTTCTTGAAGAAACAGTTGAGTCTCTAACATCAAGCACAGACACAACTCAACATTTAATTTCAAGTTAAGTGACTCTTCATCTGCCGTATCTATTCAGGCTCTCCTCAATTTCTAAGTTCAAGCTAAATACAAAATTAACATCTAATGTTAAGTGACACCTGAATAATTAATTACAAGTGAATTCTTCTTCTTCTTCTTTTTCTTCTTCTTCTTTTTCTTCTTCTTCTTTTTCTTCTTCTTCTTCTTCTTCTTCTTCTGCACGTAGACGACTGTGGCTCTTCACAGTTTCTAACAGAACTTCAAGACAAGATACAATTGACCATCTATATTGAAGATAAAATTCAACTGAACATCTACGGTTTAGCACTAAATAAATTTCAAATTACAAGATTGGTTCGGATAGTGCTGTCATTATAACATATGCCGACATTCTAACTGATCTTATGCAGAAAAATATTAGGATCGAAAACCACACCCAGTTGTTGAAGGTGATGAAGCTATTTTGTCTTTGGTATTCAATATATATGTCAGCCACACAATACAATCGAAGTGACTATGAAACATAAATGCTATTTTATATACAGGGTGAGGCAAACGCTTTAGACGTAATTTATTAAAAGTTTAATTACACGTGGAAATTTTCTTTACTATTTTTTTTAATTGTTGTATGTGCTATTTCCAAAAACAGATTTCAGTTCCGCGAAATCTAAGATCAAGCCAAAATACACTTGATCATCTACATTCAAACTAAGATTCAAATGAACATTTAATATCTAGCACTAAATAAATTGATTCCCTAACACGTCGGAGAGTTTTCTCTGCATTTATATTTTATTCTTTATTTAAGTTCCTCAATATTTCTTCGGCTCGTCTGATAGACAACCGATTTCAAATGGACCCACAGAAAAAAAATCCAAGGGTATCAGTTCTGGTGACCTCGGTGGTCACTCGACAAAACCTCTACAACCTATCCATTAACTTGAAAATGTATAACAATAGCCATCTACCCGTTCATAAACGTGATGCTGTATAGAAATGTGCAAAAACTTACAAGGATATTGTGTATGAATATGGATTATTATTGTTTCTGACATAGACCTTATTTTAAATCCTGTACACTTCTTGATCTGCTTTTTTAACATAATCTTCCTGAAGAAAGATTATGTTAAAAATGCAGATCTTCAGGAAAGACTTAAAAAAAGCTGATCTTCAGGAAAGACTTAAACAGTGACATACATTTTTAGCCTCACAAATCACCGCATTGTCATTGAAGGCAATAAACAATACATTTCACAATTATGTAAGTGTTTTCCCTTTGTTTAATATAAATGTCTTCTCTCTATTTTTAATTAACGCCCACATCCAAAAATCGTGAAGCACACTGACATCTGGAAGAAAAACCATATCAATAGAAATCTAAATTAAATTTGACATTCCAATCTATATATTTTCTGTCTGAAATACACCATATTTTACTCATGGCAAATAATAAATTTAATCATTTAGCTTTCGATTAAAGTTAAAATGAAATCTTCAAGAATGTTTTTTCCATTTTTAAAAAATTTATTTTAAACTTTAGATATCGAAAATTTATGCCGAAATAGAGGAGGTACCTACCCTAAATGAACGTACAATTAAAAGGGTTTACAATGGCGTAGATTTTTTATTGAAATCTAGTAGTTTGTTTAAAACTCAAATTATGTGTGTTTAACTGATGTTTGCAAGTTTACGTAAGAAGTTAAGTTTTGTAGAATTTATGATTAAAGTTTCAAAAAGTGGAATGTAGTAGAAACTTTACTCTTTGAAAAATTAAACTGTTCGTTTAAACAATAAATTTAATTAAACGCACAATTTATAAAAAGAATCACTTGAAAACCATGATACGTATCTTTAAAATGGCTTGGCTTTTCGTGAGTGAAATCTTGACGTTTATGTGTATGTGTGTGTGTGTGTGTGTGTGTGTGTGTGTGTGTGTGTTCGCACGTCCGCGTGTTCGCGTGAGTGAAAGGGAAAGTTATAGAAATAATTTGTCTATGTGCTAATGTGTTCTACAAATAGCAAAAACAGTGAAAGGAACAAGTCAGATGAAAAGCGTAGTAAATTTCTCTAGTAAGCGTCGTTCATTCATTAGAATTAAACAGTGTTTTACTTTTATCAGTGAAACTGACGCTGCCAGTGATGGCACTGACGCTGATATAAGAGGAGGAGGGGCTCCTCTTAACCAATCAGATTATAGTGTTCTACTTTCTAGTAGTTTTCCGCTGTTTTAAGCCATTAAAATTTGATTCCGTCTAGAGAAAAACCCTAACTAGAGATATTTTTGTATTTATCTTTACTTTAGTCAATTAAAACTATCAATCTAATTAAATTAATTAAATGTGTGTACTTGGAAGCATCCTGATCACAACGGGAATAAAAAAGATTTTATGACGTCGGAAAGAAAACGAAACACAAAAAATAAACATAAGCAACATAAAAGAAGAACATAGCCATAAATGTAACGATCGTCTTGTTCTTCCAAAATGTCTGTACCTCATTTGGATCGGTTGCCGCACACTCCTCAGTAGTTCCACCATTGTTGAAGTCTATGAAAAACGTGTATTGATTGTTAACAAATGTACAATTCTACTGGAACTGAATGATTCTCAGGTGACATGACTTTACAACTGATGTTATTTTATTTCACAAGTTTTATTATTATTATCATTATTATTATTATTACTATTATTATTATTATTATTAAGACATAGGTACTTCCACAGAAGACGCGATACCTAAGGTTTAAAATAGGTACCTCTAAAAAAAAATAAACAAAAAGAGCATAGCATGACAAGAATGGCCTTAAATTTGATGAAAAAATTTTATCTGCTTAAGTATATGTATCATTATTAAGGAGAAATACCAAAGTATTTTTTGATTATTTTTTAATTTTTTTACCCATTTTTAGCATGTCCGAAATTTTAGTTAAAATCTTGTTTTTTATTTTTTTGTCAGCGAAATTCCTAAAAAAAAAAAACTCGATATCAGCCATTTTTTTAAAATTTGTAAACTAAGTTAAAATCCTACTTTAAAATTCGTCCAAAAATCAATTATACGTTTTACAAAATTTATTTGACGATAATTAGCAAATTTAAAGTTTATTTAATATATTTAAAAAAAATATATATTTTGCTTACTTTCTTCGAAGAAAAATGTTGTTTAAAATAAAAAGGAGTCGATCGTTGACTATTGACAGGTGACGAATGATTGCTGTCATCACATATCGACAGCTTACGTGAGATTCGAGTTGTCATACGAAAGGACATAATTGACGTAACGTTTTTTTTTACGTGAACCAGCTTATGTAGTACCTCGTAATTATTAAAGTAAAAAAAAAACTTTCATCATTCCAATTTCTTTTATTTTGTTTTTTTTTATTACTGTAGCTTACACCATAAGTTTGCTGATACTATCTGTAGAAATTATAAATACTATAAATAAATTAAAATACCAGTAGAAATTATAAATACTATAAATAAATTAAAATACAAGTGCTGCCCCCTCAAGTCAATACAGATCTGCTATGATAAAACATTTCTATCCCAAGTAAAAATCATCACAGACATATCAAAAGTTATTTTCTTACACTACAGCCTATTTGCTCTGAAAAAAATATTGAAAAATGACTTGTCATCATCTGAACAAAACATCAAGGAAACCTTTAATCTGCACCCTATGAAAGTAGGTATTTCCTCAAAGCAAAGAATGCTCTTTCATTTCTAAGTGAAATTGGTTGGTGTAAATGATTATAAAAATTTTTCTGGGGATAAAATATGAAAAAATAGTTAAAATTGCTATTTCTGAACACTGGAAACCAGGATTCTGTTTTATATGTGTTTTTTTAAAGGAATGATTGTAAGCTGCAGGAACAATGGACCGAGAACTGAGAAATACCCAACATGTGTTTCGCACGAAGAATTTGCAATAATGAAATCGATGTTCAACGGAGAACGCTTACACTCAAGCCATGTGACGTTTTATTGCTTGTAACCTTCTGTACTTTTTAATTACAGCCATTTTAACGATCTTTATGAAAACAAAATTACATTTCTTAATTACTGCGGATCTTCTGATTAGTCAAAATGATACAATTTACAACGAGCTAAAAAATGGTCTATCTCATAAGGACACTTAGGAATCCTGATGCGGTTTTTAACTAATTTTATAATTTTTTAACAACTTAAATGTAAAAATCTGTTATAATTAAAGAAATAACAAATAATTGTATTAAAAACTCATTTTTCATAGAAAAAATTTTTTGCTTTCAAAAAATATTGTCCATATTCATAAAAACAACTAAAAGCAAATAAAAACATTTGAAATTAAATAATATATTTGTTTTATTGAGTTTTGTATGTTACAATTCAGAGCTGATTTTCAGGTAGTGCGGGTCCAATTAAAAAAAAATCATGATTTGAATTCCTCAAAGACTTGTGCTTTTAACTATTTTAATCATTAAACTAGACTCGATCGAATTTCTAGCGTTTTAATAAAATTAGTTATGGGGGGTTAATAATTATAAAAAAAATATTTCTGCCATGACTTTAATTAAAAAAAAAAACAACTTATTTATAATAATTTTGGTCATCTGTAAATAGTTTCTGAAAGTTTCATTAACATCCGACAATTATTTTTATTTTTGCAAGATTTTCCAAATTGATGTGTGTCATACAGAAAAAAAAAAAAAACGTGCTAAAAATGGTATACGTTATTTTACTAGTTCCGGTAGGACAAAGAGAAACATGTTTTTTCTTTCATCAAAATGTAGAATGTTCTAAAAAGAAAGAAAATTTTTTTAAAATAATTAAAAAATCTTTGGTCTTTCCTATTCATAATAACATAAGCATTTAGACGATAAAATTTTTTTTTCGTAAAGTTTGGCATCTTCTTCAACATGCTACGCTATTTTTTAGTGATTTCGTGGAGTTACCTAGTTTAAAATCAATTAAAAATTAAAATTAAACCATGTGTGTCATTTCAACAAAGTGGAAGCGTTTTCGAATTCAGATACAATATTTTTATTCAAACAGATTTTGCATATTGCATATATAATTTTTTTGTGGTTATAGGGAGATGGAGCTTACAAAACGAAATTTGCAGGTAGGCCTTTATATATATATATATATATATATATATATATATATATATATTAAGTCTTCTTAAATGAGCAACATTTATACTCTGGCTTCCATATTCAATGTCCATCCAAGAACTATCAAGAGAACGGTGAATAAGTTTTTTAAAAAAAGAGGGAAAACTGGATCACAAGGTGAAAACATCGTTTCAAATTAGAGTTAAAGAGATGCATTAGAAAAGATCCAACTCAATCCATAAGTCAGTTGGCGTGTGAAAGAGGAGTTTCAGCTATGACAGTCCAAAGAGCAGTGAAAAATACTTGAAAACGAAATCGCACGTGAAACATGTGAGGCATCTATTTACTCCAGGAGAAAAAGTTAGCAGGTTAGAGAGGGCGAAGTTCCTCTTTAATAAGTTGGAAAATGATCTTGGAAGAACATATATATATATATATATAAGCGCAAAATGTGCTCAATATATATATATATAAGCGCAAATGTGCTCAATCGAGCATTTACGGTATGTACATATGACATATGCAGACAGTGAGGGATGAACAAAGGATCAATTTTTCTTTTTTAATACATACATACATACACACACACACACATATATATATATATATATATATATATATATATATATATATATTTACCGGGTGTAACAGCAAAATTGTCCTAGTCGAGTGAAAGTAAAATTGTCCATTTGTCAGATTAAGATTTGAATCGTTGTATATTAGAAATGATTAAAAATATCTTACTGGAATTCTCCGAGGTTTTTATAACACTATTGAACTCTCCTCCGGGCTACAAGAATGTATAATTAATCTCTAAGTTTAACAGAAGAATCGTAATGAAATCAATCATAAACGAAAATGACATGTTCAGCATTAATTAATCATAGCTAAGGATCGGAAGGTCTCTCTCTCTCTCTCTCTCTCTCTCTATATATATATATATATATATATATATTTGAATTTTATTTCAATAAATTCAAATATATATATATATATGTGCATATATATATATATATATATATATATATATATATATATATATATATAGAGAGAGAGAGACAGAGAGAGACAGAGAGAGGGGGAAGATAGATAGATAGATAGATAGATAGATAGATAGATAGATAGATAGATAGATAGATAGATAGATAGCGACTGGAGCTTCATAATACAACTCTGCAGAGAGTAACCTCTCCCCACCGCCAATGAGGCGTCTTGGGTATGATGATAAACTGAATCCGGCAGCAAGGCCTCTGATCAGGAGGTTTTCAGGAGCGTGGTACCACCTCTTAATTTATGTTGTTCCTAGATCCACCCTGACCCGGGATGGTAGCACCTGTTAGCGTCCCAGGTATGGGCAAATAGTTAACACCCAAACTGGAGTCAAAACACTATGAAAATGTAAAAATAAGTTTTTATAGTAATATTACCAGCAATATATTTTTGAAAAAAAAAATCATTCCCGGCAATACATTCATGAAAAAAAATTGTATCAACAATACATTTTTGAAAAAAAATATTACCAGAAAGACATTATTTGAAGAAAAATATTGCCAGCAAAACCTCTTTTACACCACTGAAATCTGATCTACAAACTGATTTCTTCGAAAGAATATACTATTGATAGGAACCTAGCCTAAAAATCTTGGCAGCATTAAATAACACATTGAGGTTGATATGCCTTAAATCAAAATAAACCATAGTAAACTATATAAAACTACAGTCAATACTAAATTAAATGTTTTTGAAACTTGAGAACTCTTATGTAGCGAAGGGATCATATTTTTTAAAGAAATAAATATAATTAAAGCTCTACTTCTGTATGGAGCACTGTTTTTTTTTTAAATAAAAACAAAAATAATAAAGAACTCCGGATTATTGACCTAACGTGTTCTTTCCTATTCTTCTACATATCTGCATATATATATATATATATATATATATATATATATATATATATATATATATATATATATATATATATATATAAGTGTGTGTGTGTGTTTAAGTGTTTGTATAAATTGTTTTAATTTTTGTCAACCATTAAAAATGGTGACACCAAAAAAAGAGGCGTTTTATGTCCTGCACTTTATGTAGTTTAACATTAAAATAATAAACTTTAAACCTTTTTCTCTCCAGTAATGTGTTAAATGTCTTTCTGTCTCTTAGCATTTGTTTTTATTACCTCTTTGAAATCTGCTCTTTATATATATATATATATATATATATATATATATATATATATATATATATATATATATATATATATATAGAGAGAGAGAGAGAGAGAGAGAGAGAGAAAGAAAGAGAAAGATATTTGACTAAAAAGAAGCGATTGGATCTGTCTGATTAATTATTTATAATATTTTTCCAGATTGAATAAACTGTCGCCGCTGGGTGTTGACTTCAATGTCCACTGATATATTTACAGGCGTTATATTCCTGATATTGAGCACTCTCCCCACCACTAAATATACTATAACTTAAAACTATATTTTATCATATTTAGCTCCTGATAAACAGCAGGTCACTTTTCGCGACATTTTAAATCCGTCATGGACATCGAAAAGTTTCGCCTCGGCTATTCCCTAAAAAATATGCGCCCCCACTCCATCAATATCCACATAGAAGCTAAAAATGATAGGGAGAAAAGAGAAAACTTCATAAAAAGAATGAGATGAGAAGCACGTTTCTTTTTAAAACATGAACTTAAGACAAATACCACACTCAAGTAAAAAAGTCCCCCACAACGCAAAGAACTAGACGACTTCGAGAAAGACTTGATTAACTTAATAAGAAACATGACATTCCATAAACACTTAGATACCGAAAATTAAAAATAGTAAAAGAAGATATAACTAAAATAAACAATTCACCTAACGTATTTATCGCAACGGACAAAACTAGAAATTTATACGAACTACAATAAATTACTCAAGGGCAACATAATTTAAAACATACAAAAAAAGCACCGAAAACAACAAAACACGATATCAATAAGGAAGATAAAACAATCGCTCAAAAAAAATAAAACCTTGACAACCGAATAAATTGCATCGCTAAGACACAAGCATTTATCACATTTAAAAGACCATCATGATGCAGGCCAGGAAACGTAGCCTCACCCCTGGTAACACTGAGGACACCCCGGCACACGAAGCATCCATTGGCAGTAATTAGAGTATCAAACTCTTCTCAGTCATGAATATGACGATAAACTACATCACCGTCCAGAGTAAGACGATAAACTACGTCCAACATCAAGGCCTCTGATCAGGAGGCTTTGAGAAGCATAGAACCACCTCTTAATTGTTGGTATTCCCAGGTCCACTCTAAGTCGGGGTGGTAGCACCTGTTAGGGTCCCAGCTATGGGCAAATAGTTTACCCCGAAACTGTGGTAAAAACGTATTTTGATACCAGAAATACTTTGTAAAAAATACCAGAAATAAATTTTTGAAGGAAAAAAAGTCTATTACCATCAATACGCGTTTGAAAATATTACCAGCTATACAATTTGAGAAACAAAACCAACAGAACAAACCCAACATGCAGACTCATAAACCGACCCAAAGTGGACCAGCTTAGTTAGTAAGAACTAGTTAGTAAAATAATACTAGAAAGATTTAATTCAGAACTAAGGAAGAAGTTAGGAGTAAATATAAAAGAATTCTATCCTACTATAACAGAAACCATGTTGATAAGGCAAGCTCCTTAGCTCAAAATGAAATAAGAATAAACACAAACGAAATAAAAGATATTAAATACTCCCGAAAATCAATACTATGAAGACGTATGGATAAAGAAAGTAGCAAGTGGCCGGTCGATTCGGCAGGTGAGTTGTCGGAAGGGGGTTGTAAAATAGATATCTGGCGGAAAATAATTCATCGTTGACAAAGTGGACGCTTTTAGACTCTATTAAGGATGGAAAGAGAGGAACGGGCAGATATGGTCGCAATACGCCATTTTGGGGTCTAATCTTGCTCTTGTAATGATAAAGCATTTAAATGAGATGAATTCTAGATTAACTAACATATGTTTACTTATTAATTAGTATGCGTTCTAACTCCAAGCAATATTCTGGTGTATGGTGGCAGGGAGCTGACAAACCCTCACTGAAGACACACCGACAAATTATAACAGTTTAGAGAAATTTGGTCTTCATGATATGAGGAACATATGGATTGTAGGCAATCTGATGTGCAGCTTGTCCTAACAAAAATTCTTTTCATCAGAGAAGAACCAGATTGTTTCTGGTTCAACAGGATGTTTCAACTTGTTCAGGGTTTTCTTTGCCTTTGCCAGATGGTTTTCTTGAACCTTTTTGAAAGAAGTAGACCTTTATGCCCTTTGTATGACTGGTAGCAGACATCTTCATTCAGTGCCAGGTCCATGGTGGAAATTACAAAACCCATTTACCATGCCAAATCCCACATTACCTTGCCTGTGTCATCCATCACTTTCTCCTTTAGTTATTGGATGAATTCGGGTTTGTGGAGGCAATCAGAATGTCTGTTGCATTCTTTCCTACAAGCCACGTCCTTGTAGTCTTTGTTGCAGCTCTCCATTTCACATCTTATTGTTTTCATCGTGTTCAAAGAGTATTGAGCAACTGTCATGATTGCAGCAATTTGATACCCAGCACAAATCATTATGATGCAGGTTACCCCTCTCCAATATTCAGGTGGATTTCACTCGTTCATGTCAGTTAACTTTGGAACTTCTAAAACTGTACTAAGTTTCACAATGCCATTCACTGTTTACAGATATTCCAAACGTTAAACTCTGTCAAATTTAACCTAAACACTGTGTAGCTTACACCTAGTACTGTCTCTTTTGCTGACGACAATGCTTTCTGTTTGCTTACAGTTAACAGTTAGTCCTTTCTTCTTGCTTTTCTTTTGTACCTTATCTAAGAGTTCATTACGTTTTCATTTTGAGTCTGCAACCAAGATGATAAGTGGTGCTGGAAAGTTGACCATTACACCTCTTCTATGACTTCTAGCGAATGTCCTCATTCAAAGCCAGCTTCATGATGGAAATTGCAACAATCATTTCCTGTGCCAAAGTCCGCTTTCCCTTGCCTGGATCTTCCATCACTTTCTCCTGCATTGGTTGGATGAATTCTAGTATATGGAGGCAATCAGAACGTCTGCTGCATTCTTTCCTACAAGCCATGACCTCGTAGACTCCTTTGCAGTTCCCCATTTCACAATGCCGTTCACTGTTTGCAGATATTCCAAACTGATTGGAAAATATAAAAATATTAGACTTTGTCAAATTTAGACCGAACACCCTGTATGTATCAATTTAAATGTTATTTTTAGTGGATATTCATATTCGAGTGGATGCTACATTATATTTATTTATTTTTGTCTATAGGCCTGAATATTTGAGAAATGTTAAAGAAAATAAAAAATTTAAAATAGGCACTCTGCCGAAAAGTGCCTATTTTTCTTTTGTATAATTTTTCGAAATATATATATATATATATATATATATATATATATTGTCAGCAGCCAATATACCACATAACACCCTTGAGCGCTTAGCTTTGGAGTGGGTAGAAAGGAGATCAACGTGTTTTAGTGGACTCGGTAATTTTCAATCTGCTTGTCTGAATCATCTTCAAAAAACGAGAGCAAGATCTAAAAGGTCCATGATATATATAAAGAGTCGATGATATATATATATATATATATATATATATATATATATATATATATATATATAATAGCTGGCTACTCATATTCGAGGATACCTGTTTACTAGGGCGGGTAGCCAATCTCTGTTGCAGACACTTACCCAGGCACATTTGTGTTTTGCTCAACATCAACAGAGCCCATATATGGTTTATACTGCAACTATGCTGAGAAGACCTTAGTTACAGTGTTATCTCGCATGATCAACAATTTGGACAAGGCGAGCACGTTGAAGCCCTCGGCCATGCTGACTTCCATATTCCAAACCAATATGAAAAAAATAAAAACGTTAAACTCTGTCAAATTTAACCCAAACACCCTGTAGCTTACACCTAGTACTATCTCTTTTTGTTTGCTTACAGTTTGCTTACAGTTAACAGTTAGTCCTTTCTTCTTGCTTTTCTTTTGTACCTTATCTAAATGTTCATTTCGTTTTTCTTTCGGGTCTGCAACCAAGATGATAGGTGATGCTGGAAAGGGAGGATTAGGCATCTGCAGCCCAGATGTCGTAGCGATAATCCATTTTCGGTCTGATCTGACTGTTGTAAAGATAGATTATGACAGAAGGAGCCACCCATAACTTTCTGGAGCCGTACAAAGAATTGGCCATTTATTATTTCGTTAACTGATCGCAAGAATTTAGCAACACTCTAAGACTTTCATATTGACGGTTACGTCACGAGCATTCAAAATGAATCGGGTCTAACATTTGCTTTCAGTCTTTGGTCGAGGGTACGAAAAATGGCAAGGATTCCACAAGAACCAAATCATTAGCCACGAGCTGTTCTCCATTAACCCAATATAAAAAAAAATTCACTTTATTTTTTATCATTTCTTTTTCTTTTCTTTTTTCTTTCAAATTAGGCCCTTGTTTTGGTTATATGCAGTCGCAATTGGGAGTAAAGCTAAAAAAAATGTAAGGAATTTAAATTTTATAAGGATTAAAAAGATTAATATATAGAGACCGCGTTGAAAGATGTTATTAGATTTAACTGTCTGGGTAGTGTAGCAACAAACAAGAACAGAACACTGAAGAAACATGATAATGGAGAAAGATGCTTTCCGGAAACTAAGCAAAGTATTAAGTATTAGGAAAATTGGAAATACTTAAAAACATAGAAATGAATGCTGAATTGATATACAATATCTAATTTCCTATATGACAGCAAATGCCTGACAATCACATATATGAAAAATCACTTGAAACGACAGAGACCGAAGGACACTGACAATAAAACTGACAGAGAATATGTGAGCAACGACGAAGTTTTAAAGTGAACAGAAACTTATACTTACGAACAGAAAGAAATCTGAAACTTATATGACACATAATCGGAAAATAGGGCCTGGAGAATTTAACACCCACAGGACATACTGAAGAAATAAAATAGAATAGTGGGATGCAACAAGTAACAGGCTTGACGAGTTTTTGTAAAAGTATAGGGTCAAAGTGTGTTGAGAAATAGGCAAAAGTTACTCATCGAAAAAAACAACGACAGGAAACTTTAGGGTTGTGGAGTTATTGTCATTTACAATCAGACGATTGTCCTTATCTTCATTGCTAGTATCAATGTGTTTCGGCCATTCCGGGGTTCTTTAGGTCATTTTTTCATCCAGGTAACCTTCTAGGAATTTCTAACATTTTTTTTTAAAGGTGGGATAAAGCTTTAAAGAAACGTACCCCCTGTAGATTAAATAAATGTTTGAATTCGAAATTTTATGAACCCCAAAAAGCAAGTTGATTTGATGGTATTTCTGCAATATTCCTGCAATAGTCGCCAAGAAGTGTACTTCCGAATTGGCTCCTGTTCTCTAAAAACTCTACAATAGACGCCTTTCTGGATTCTTGCTTTCCTACTTGTCAGAAATCCTTTTTCAGTAGTTCCAGTCTAAGAACACAGGCGAACCATTTGAACCTTCTAGTTATCGGCCGATTAGCCTTCTATCTCTTTTTAGAAAAAAAAAAAAAAGGTACTAGAAGCTGTAATCAACTCTGAACTGGTTAAGCATCTCATATCGCAGGGTCTTAATATGGCTTTCGCTTTTCTAGATCAACTGCTGATGCATTAACGTTTATTGCTGAAAGTCTATCAAGTTTTCCATAAGAATTGTGAAGTTTCTGCTCTAACTTTGGATGTCTCAAACTCATTTGACAGTATCTGGAAAACTTGAAGAGGGGATTAAGCAGGAGATAACTGATAACTGACACCTATTAGACATGTCACGTGGAACTAGAACAGTCTACCCCAGTGAACGAAATAAAGGGTTCAGTTTGACATTCCAACCACCTGAAGAAAGCCGGAGCGTACAACGGCCGAAACGTTGTAATAAATATGGCGACAAAGATAAGGACAATAGTCCGAATAATGTAAATAGTGTGCATTTGACAGTGTGTGACAGGCTGGTCTTCTTCACAAGTTGAAAGGTTATTTCTGGACGGGTTTTTGATCTGATTCAATCTTATCAATTCGCGAAATGAAAATTACCTTGAACGACTCCTCTTCTCGATCTTTTTGTATTAATGCAGGTTTTCCCCAGGGTTATATCCTATGGTGTTGCTAATTTTTATCAACGACCATCCTGCTGTCATCACTTCGCAACACGGTATCTATGCTGTTGACAAAACTATTTACTCCTGTCTTAAAACTAAGTCTGATTAGTTTGAGAAGGTCAACTTGGCAGCTCATCTCAAAACCGACATACAATCTGTTAACAGAAACAAGAAATGTCTTGTTAATTTTAACGCCACCAAAACAAAACTGCTATCTTTTAATCAATCTGAGCTGACTTTTTCGACTTCCATCAGCATGGCTGAAGCTAACCTTCAAGAGAGTGATCCATTGTGCCTTTTTGGACTAAAGTTTTCCGCTGAATTGAAATGGAAAAAAATATATTGAATCAATTGCTAGGTCTGCTGTTAGGTCAGTTGGTTCACTGTGTCATACTAGACAATTTTTCTTTTCATTATCTATCATAC
Organism: Acanthosepion lycidas; assembly: GCA_963932145.1. Lineage (NCBI taxonomy): Eukaryota > Metazoa > Mollusca > Cephalopoda > Sepiida > Sepiidae > Acanthosepion > Acanthosepion lycidas. The sequence continues at coordinate 74,779,312 of OZ010600.1, forward strand.
ATATTTATAAGTCTACGATATTGCTGTCACATCTGGTTTGATGCTTCTACTATATATTTAGTGTTGCTTGATAAAATACAAAAATCTGCAATATTATTGGTCCTGACACGGCATCTCGGCTGCTAATCATTACAACTAGGTCGAAATGCGCAACTGATTTTCAAAGCGTAACTTAGATGTGGTACAAGTTGAAACATCCTGTTGAACCAGAAACAATCTGGTTCTTCTCTGATGAAAAGAATTTTTGTCAGGACAAGCTGCACATCAGATTGCCTACAATCCATATGTTCCTCATATCATGAAGACCAAGTTTCTCTAAACTGTCATAATTTGTCGGTGTGTCTTCAGTGAAGGTGTTGCCAGCTCCCTGCCACCATACACCAGAATTCTTCATTTCCTACTTCTCCACTCTATTCAGCATCTTCTTCCCATTCTTCTTCGTCTTCCTCTTCTTCTTCTTCTTCTTCTTCTTCTTCTTATTATTATTATTATTATTATTATTATTATTATTATTATTATTATTATTATTATTATTATTATTATTCACCTCTGCCTTTCCCTTTTTCTTTATCCCCATTTTCTTCATTTTCTTCTTCATCATCCCATTGACCATCATCTTCTTCTTACCATTATTATTATTATTATTATTATTATTATTATTATTATTATTATTATTATTATTATTATTATTATTCACGTCTGCTTTTTTTTCCCCTTCTTCTTCATCCTCATCTTTTTTTTTTTTTACAATGATATTCCCTCTGTACAAGTCCCGAGACCACTTGAAGTAGTGTATTACAGAGTAAAAGGCACGGTTTATTCGGATATGTGGAGGAAGATAACAGTGAATCCTAGAATCAAACAGGTTAAGATTGAAGTGATCGAGAACTCTTCACCCTTGAGAGTCAGTTCCACAGAACAGCACTTCGCTATAATGTGCGTAGCATGCCGAATCTTCGCCATGAAGGTTCGAACTGGTGCAACTAAGGGATGTAGTTTGTCTGATCATTGACGCCCATATAAGTTAGCCGTATTCCATTTTAGACACGATCTGGCCCTGCAAAGATAAACGATAGCATGAGGGGTCAGGTACTTACTGGAGCGGTACAGAGAATCGACCATTTTTCCAGCATCTTTAACGATGGATCGTATATACGAGTTCCGTTTGAGTTCTGGGTGGAGTTTAAGGCCCAACAGGCACTCAAGGCACGGGGTCTTCCAGAAGGAAAACACTCGTTCACCGTGATCAAGTAGATACGTTATGGGCTGCGTATCCTGTAGTTGGTCAAATATTACGACTATATTACGTTGAAACACCGGATCTCGTACGATCTTCGAAGTTAAGCAACGCTGAGCGTGGTCAGTACTTAGATGGATGATCACTTGGGAATACCAGATGCTGTAAGCTTAAATATGTGGGTGGTGTAATGAATAATAGCTCAGAATAGGAAATCGGAGAGCCGAGTTCCAATTCCAGTCGGGTTCGCTATATTCACTTACGTGCAAATACCCTTGGGAAATATATAAATTCATGTTTTCTCCTTTCTGCTATGGGTTAATTAGTGAGGACTTGCATAAGTATATCATTATTATCTCAAAATTCTTGCAAACTAAAAATATTTTCTGGCATTAAATAACCTGTAAAAGCTTGATAAGCCGTAACAACAAAATCAATTAATTCTTACTTACTCCTCTAACATTCATGCAATAACCTAATACAGTAACCTTCTACCTTGAGTGGCACTTGGGCCTTGTATTTAGTGAACAATACTATGTAAAAAGGATGGGCCAGTTGTAAACGGGTGTGCCAAAGTTAAACCAATCAAATCAAAGAAAAGCATTTTATATTTAGGTTATACTTTTTGAGATCAAGTTACTTCATTCTGCTTAATCTGTACTTATTAAAAAAGAAGCAGAAGAAGAAGAAGAAGAAGAAGAAGAAGAAGACGAAGAAAAGGAAAAGAAAAAGCAGACTAAAGAAGCCGCCTGTAAACAATTTTTACAAAAAAAAAATCAGAAAACGAAAAGAGTAAATTAAACAAAATTAAAAAATAAACAATTCAGTCGTTGTACATTTTTTTCGTGGAGTTACCTAGTTTAAAATCAATTAAAAATTAAAATTAAACCATATGTGACATTTCAACAAAGTGGAAGCGTTTTCGAATTCAGATACAATTATTTTTTTATTCAAACAGATTCTGCTTTCAAGATATGTTTAATTTATAATTATTTTTCATATTAATATTTTTATCACCAGTCAGAAAATTATTTAAAAAATTAGAATTTATACATTTAACAATTTAAAACCCAGAGTCTGTCTATATTTTTTGAGGTGAGGTATTATGTACAGTATTTGGACTATTGTCCTCATATTTGTCGCCATATTTATCACAACGTTTCGGCCGTTGTACGCTCAGGCCTTCTTCAGTTGGTTGGAATTTCAAACTGATCTCTTTATTTCGATCACTGTGGTAGACTGTTCTAGTTCCACGTGCCATGTTTGATGGATGTCAATTATCAGTTATCTCCTGCTAATTTTCCCTCTGAAAGTTCTCCACTGCTTTAACCGGGTATTGAACTCACACTCTTTGGGTCTGTCACTGGATCTAACCAACGCCTTTATCCACTGTGCCATGTGTCGTTTACAAAGTTTTGCCTGAATTCTTTTTCGTTTTTTCTCCTCTTTAACCGACACGATTTATTTCATTTTATGAAAGTTTCAAAGGAAAATAAATCTATTTATAAACGAAATGCGTCTTTTTTATTTCACTCTCTTCATTTTTCATTTGCAAATTTTTTCTTATTGAAATCCAAAATGAGATTTCTTGCATTACATTATCATGTCAATATTCTTGTCCTATCTAGTGAATTAATTGTTTCAATTGGAATATGCATTTTGACGTAGCAAATAATAATCATTAATGTTAAAGTAATTTCACCAGTGAAAATTCAGAATCTTTTATTTCATCTGTTTATATTGATTTCTTAAAGTTGTCGGGATTTCAGACTCTCTTTCAAATATCTGGGAAATTTATTAATTTATTAATAAATTGCTTTTATATGTCAACAAGTTTTTTTGGGTTTTTTTTGTTTGTTTTTTTTTGTGTTTTTTCTTAAAAGAAATACAAATGATTTATTAGCGCCGATTTCATTTCAACTGTAAAACGATTCACTTCTACATTTCATCTACAGTATTATATTTTTTTTTATTTAAGAATATATCTTAAATATTTCCATACTTAATTTGTTCTGGTTTTATATATATATATACAAAAGCCTGCTAACAAGATCTTACATGGTACATATTCTATAGAAATCAATAGATCGATAATATCGTTTGCCTGGTAGCAGATTAATTAAAAATCATCATGATCAGTTCGGATATTGATGTGATCTTATAGAGACAAATATTAAGAGCGTAAACCACACCGAATTTTTAAATATGGTGAACATACTTTGTCCTGGGTATTCACCATATATGCCAGCCACAAAATACAATCGAAAAGACTAGACACTGTTATATGTATGAAACATAAATGCTGTCTTATATATATTACTTCATGGACTAAATCAATGGCCGAAAATTTGTCTATATTTAAGAAAATATACAGTAAACGAATGAATAATGATTTAAAAGACAATAAACAGCAAATACTAGAAAATATATAATATTCGCCATCTTCCCACCATTCGGATAAACTCTTCCCTATGGTAACTAGACTTTATGAATTTAAGCGCTGTACTAGACTATCGACGAGCTCGCATCAATTTGCAAACAAGTTGGCTAGATGTAACCGTAAGTTCTATACTAACAGTTTCTTTTCTCGCACTTCTTGCTTGTTGAACATACTTCAGGCTCCATGCTTTCCAGTCAACGTTGACCTTCAAACATTTAAATGCAATATCAATCGTTATCTATTATAAACTTACAAATAAATATAGAATATTATTATTGTAGACTCAGACCTTATTTTGGAAACTCTGCATTTCTTGATCTTCATTTTTTTTAACATAATCTTCCTTCAGGAAGAGGCCGATCATAACTTTCATTGTTTTGTTTTATTATTTTTATATGAATGTCTCGCGAATGATGGCAGAGAGTTTTCCCCTTATCTTTGTCCACCGATTTAAATACGGAGACGAGGAACTCTAACTACCCCTGTTAATGAACAGTGAACGCGTAGGAGGTAAAGTCATAAGTTCATGCCTTTCAAAAAGGAATTAGTGCGAACGTAAACAGAAAATCCTGAATATTACTCTTGTTCGCTTTTTATTCCATTTTCTCCCGTGATGACTGTTACGCCAATCAGACATCAAAACCGGATTGAAAACGTGAAGATTTGCTGTAAGACGCGACTCACCCTTCTGGACGTTTATTCTTACGTAAAAAACTGAGATACATTCTTACAGTGTTGTAAGAGTGTGAGAGTGTTTATGTCTATGTCTGCGTGCGTGTAACAAACAGAGAGAGCGTGTGTGTATGTGCTTCAATATGTGTGTCATCAACCAGTTTCTCTTTGTTTTTTTATTCTCAACTGAGATTTAACTGACGCATATCAACGAGTCGAGCGTCCACAAAAGAACCTAAAAAACTTTCACTTTCTCCACTCCTACAGACGAAACCGAAATGTGTTGTTTTTCGAGGATAACAATTTTTATAACTTGGAAATAAATTTGGGAGTAATCAAAATTAACTGCGAAATCCTGCAAATTAAAAATTAATTATTTGTACAGAAAGAAAATCCATACGTACATCAAATTGTATTTAATAATGTGGTGTCAGAAGAATTATTGTTGAACATTTAAAAGATAAGCTTAAGTATTAATGCAATAATTAAATGCAGTGACCAATTTTAGTTCTTCTGTAATTTATGGTTGCATGTAAATGTCGCCCGAAAGCACAGATTTTAGTCCATTCTCTATCAGCCTCTCTATCTCTCTCTCTCTCTCTGTCTATCTATCTATCTATCTATCTATCTATATATATATATATATATATATATATATATGTAGATGTGTGTGTGTGTGACAAAATGAAAATATTTTCGTGAAATATGTTTCGTTCCTTTGATTCGACTACACATGCGCACGAATGAGAGACGCTGGGTATTTTACATTTTGAAAATCTTTTCTTTTTCGTATGTGTTTTACTTGGGTATATAATCTAGCCAATTTAATTTCGGCTCTTTTTTTCTTTTTGTTTCCATCATCTTTTTTATTAAATATCCCACGTTGTGATAGAATGGCGAATAGTTGTAAGAAACTGGATTAAAACTTTGGTATATAAAATGTATACATATATATATGTGTGTGTGTGTGCTTGTATATGTATATGTTCATGCACATATATGTGGTGGTGGATGACTTCTCGTATCCGAGTATGCCTGTCTACTAGAGCGGCTTATCAATCCCTGTTGCATACGTCTGCTCGGGCACATTTATATATTTATATAGAAACATATCCCATGAATTAGGTAAACAGGCAATCTCATCCTAGAATGAAAATCACCCAGAAATACTAGATGCCAGATTCACCAAGAAATTCATTATCGATAGCATAGACCTAATTCTGAACAACAACACTTTTGAATTTGATGACAAAAACACTATCCAAATACTAGGTACGAAAATGTGAACGAAAATTGCACCAACATATGCCATCCTAACCTTAGGTTACCTAGAGAAAAGCCTTTTTCCTGGTCTGAAAGTTGAATAAACAATTGGCATTCTCGTCCCCGATCCAGAGACAATTTCCCAAAGAAAATCTTGCAACTTATATTATGTCAAGATATTACCATGTGTTTTTATTAAAAACATGATAATAATCAATTCAATCCTGACATCTCTTCAGAAAGATGTTGCCAAATCGGCTTTATATGTCCTTCCCGTTCGAAATCAGATACTGGACACCTGGATCTGATGTACTTCAGTTCACATTAGGAACATTCCTTAAGAAAACTTTTACCTCTAAATGGAATTTAAAATTTTATCCAATTCTCCTCATATCGATTCCATGGACACGCCCATGACGACCTTATCTATCAATTGTCAACACCTCGCTCGTTGTACAAATTAAGTATTGTTCTTAGCCGGCAACTTGGTTCCTTTTAGAATTTTCCATTCTCTGAAAATGAATTGTTATCAGTCTGTCGGTCTTTATATCAATTTAACACTTTATATATATATATATATATATATATATATATATATATATATATATGCGCATGCATATGTGTGTGCAATATGCGTGTATATAAATATATATATGTGTGTGTGTGTATGTGCGTGTGTGCGTATGTGTGTGTGTGTGCAAAATTTCAGACATATCTATCTAAAATATATTTGTAAAAGGAGAATATTAGTAAACGCAAAAGGAAAACTTTCGTCCTCTGATGAACTTTATAAAGGCAAATGTAGGTATTGTTGTTTTAATGGAATGTCCCACACTCCCTATCGCCTATGCGAACTGACTATATCATTAGCTATATATGGTGGGTACAAGATATACTTGGGGGTTTGCTTGGGGAATTACTAGCCTGCCACCCAATTCCCTGTCTTTAAGTAGTGTATTCTCTTTTACAATAAACCTCTCTTTTTTCAGCAAAGCACGTGTTGCTGTTCCTTCACTCGAGTACCACTTTTGTATGTTTCTAACCTATTTAAGGATACATCAATTATCTCTTGCAATAAGTATATATAATAAAAAGTAAAGATGTTAGTTTTTCAAATTTTTTCAATTTAAGTGAAGCTCATGAACATTCATCACATGATTTGAAAGGTTTAAAGAAATCATGGCGCTTGCTGAGTGATGTAATTTAATGTCAAATAAAGTGAGTAAATAATGTTGTTGTCGAGTAAATGATGTTGTTGAATTTTAATTACTTTAGTCTGGGATAAATTTATCTATTATATATTATAAATAACATAAGGTTGTTTGTTTTATTTTTTAATTCTTTTATACTAATATTTTTATTAGGAAGTTTGTCACATATATTTTATATATATATATATATATATATATATATATATATATATATATATATATATATATATATATATATATTGTACCCTCCAGTAGGATTCGAATGTGCGTCCTCCTTTGCAGGAGAAAGCGTCGTTAGATCCGACAGGCTTTAAATAACCTCAGCTAAAAAAGCGTCGTGAACAAACAACTTTTTTTATTTTACCATTAAGTGCATGTTATTCGTTGTGATATTCGAAAGTTGAATAACTGCTCAGATTCGTATCCGAAATGTAAATAGAGAAAAAAAAATAATGGATTTTTACGTATTGCTCCAACCCAACATATTTTTATTACTTTTAGCGTTTTTTTAGTGGATACACATATTACAATAGACGTTCAGTTTATTTCAAACTCTATTTAATTTCATCAACCGACTTGAAAATTTGAGAAATCTTAAATACAGAAAATAAGTCCTACTTCTGAATTCGAACCTGCAGGAGAAAAATATATTTATTACTAGACTATGTGCAATGGTATTTTGGACAGGTAATAACGTTTTGTACTTGATTTTCTTTCACAAAAAATTATCGAAAGAAGGCATGTTACTAAAGAATTCGGAAAGACACTTCGCCATAGACATTTACCTTCAAGAAAATGTGTCGAATTATTACAAAAGAGAATCAGAACATCAATCGAAGTAAAGAAATTAATTAAAAAAGAAACATTAACAGATTTGTTTGGGAAAAATTAAGTGATACTAAGTGATGTAATTTAATGATTAATAAAGTGAGTAAATAATGCTGTCGAGAAAGCGATGTTGAATTTCTTTCATACTAATATTTTTATTAGGAAGACTGTGCCACATATATATATATAGTGGCTTTACTGTCTTGCATAGGGTGAACCCGATAAAAAAAATACTAGAAAATGTATAATATTCGCCATCTTCCCGAACATAAACATGCTGACGTACAAAAATGTGTAAAAACTTACAATGATATTGTGTATGAATATGGAGTAATATTATTTGAGACATGGACCTTATTTTAAATCCTGTTCACTTCTTGATCTTCATTTTTTAACATAATCTTCCTTCTGAAAATGGGCGATCATAACTTTCAATGTTTTGTTTTATTATTTGTATATGATTATCTTGCGAATGATGGCCGTGTGTTTTCACGTTGACTGCTCCACCGATTTAAATACAGAGACTTTTTTCTCTTTAAGTGGCAACCACGGAAGCCAAGAGAACCCAGACTACGCTCTTATTAAACTCATAATTAGGAGGAAAATAGATGGGTTCATGCTTTTAAAAAAGATATTAGTGCGAAAGTGAATGCAATAGACAAGGCCGAATATTGAACTAGACTCGCCGATTCCATTTTCCTTATTTACTGTATGTGTGTGTTCACTCATCAAATTTTTTCTTTTATTTTATTCTCAGCTGATATAAACTGAATCAGATCAGCGACCACATAGGCTCCCATCCTCATTACAAATATTTCGCTTTCTCCTGTCCTACAGTCGAAACTGAAATGTGTTTTTTCTTTTGTCTCTAAATGCACAAAATGCAACAAGCCCTATATAGGTATCACCCAAGCAATAATCAACAGAGTTCCCGTCCACAAAAGCAACATTAAATTACCAGACAACAGGAAACAATGCAACGAATATATCAAAGAGTCGTTCTTAAATACAAATACAAGAAATAACTTCATGTACAAATTTAAACCAGCACTAAACAAATAATATTCACCCACACAAACACACTCCGTGCACACATAATGACTGAACACACACATACTCGCACACTCGCAAACACACACCAAATAAATATTTATTGAGAACGAAAATATACATGCATACTTGCAAAAACAAACACATTTGACGGACCACACGCACACGAACACTACACATCAGAAAAAATGTTTTGTATATATATATATATATATATATATATATATATATATATATATATATATATATATACTATTTCATTATAATAAAACAATATATTTGTATGGAGAAGGAATATGTATACACATACTAGCAAAAACAAACACACACAATAAGCAAAAACAAACACACACAATAAGCAAAAATGGAGATGGGTTTAGAAAGATACAGAGTTTATAAAAGGATGAGACAAAAATGCCTCCCCCTTTTGCTCTGATCAATCCTAATTGTTTTATTACTCCTTAAACAGAAAAGATTTTTTCCGTATGTCCAAGAAAATTGGGATTACTACTACACACAAAAAACCCATCAGAAAACATAAGGAAAATATTAATTCCTTTAAATAATAAGTGGAAGCAAACACTCTTCGCCTGATGAAAGTCACAAAACCCGAAACACAGTGGCATGATATAATTTCATGCACATCGCAATCTGTGTATAGACTGATCATTACATAATTTTAATAAAAAAAATCTGTTTTTCGCAATGTTGGCTCAGTTATATATTATACTGTGATCACAGTTTTTCAATTTCAAAGTATATATATGTCATTTAAAATAAACGGGATTTGTATTAGGTTGGTGCAAAAATAATTTCGTTTTCTCACATAGTAACATATGTTAGAAAACGAAATTATTTTTGCACCAACCTAATATATATACATGTAAAAGAAATTGTGAATATTATTATTTTTTATATTAAGCATAAAAGTTTATTACCTATTCTTTTTAAATCAACAAAACTAACCATAATTTTCATTAAAAAATAAATCTAGAACAAAGTATTTAAACATATATATATATATATATATATATATATGTGTGTGTGTGTGTGTGTGTGTGTAAATATGTACATATACATAGTGTGATGTAGCCACGATTTCATTAACCATATAGGGGTAAGGCTAAAAAGCACCCCAAAGTAAAATCTCAAATTCTAATCGAAAAATTAGTTAGATATAAAAGAAAAATAAATAAATAAATAAATAAATAAAAATAGAAATGTAATCCAATGCTTTCGACTTGCGAGCTAATCAGCCACACCATCCTCTTCTCTTCACAAATTCTTTCCCTCTTTACCTACTCTTCCATCCACACGCCAAGTGACCCGACGCAATAACGACAATGAAATTTCGCAGCTTGTGTCTGTTCTTTGTTGATTCCCTTGTGTCGCTCCCATTTCTGAGTGAAGACCGAGAAAAGATCCTACGTTTTCCTTTTTTTTTTTTTAATAATTCGCCTCCACACTTGAAACTAAAATCGGTAATTTTCTATCGACGAAAGTGCAACTAAAAACACGGACGATTTCCCACTGCTTTTTTACTTGTCAAAAATCGTCGTCGTTAACATCCTGAATTAGTTTAGCATTTATACGTTCCACTTTTACTTTTATATACGGAGGTGGGAAAGATGTCAGTTTCGGAAATGTGTTACGACTTCCACTCAAAAATCTAAATATGACAATGGATTTTTTTTTCAGATCTGTCCTCTATATAAGAACAGGTTTTCAGCAACTACAAACATTGCGATCTTACAAACTGATCTGTAAAGTTCTCCGCTCGAAAGAATTGTTTCAACAATACTTGCTTCATATCAACAAATCGACTTGTATCTTTCATCAACTGCCAGGGACTAACATATCCTATCACATCGTGCTATAAAAGAGAGTCGTTTTCTAATCATCGTTAATATTGTATACTGAAAGAAAAAGTAAGTGGCCGATAAGTTTGTTGTTAATTTTTCGCTTGAATTTTATTTATGATGCTATAGCTTTTATTAAGTTATGTATTTATTTCTTTATTTATCTCTTTGACGATTGCTGGACGATATTTCTCTCTTTTCTTTTTTAAAGTGCATTTTGTCAGAAGTCACTCTACCTTCGTCGTCGTTATATTGGCTGCGTTTGTGTATTTCATCCATGGGGCACCAACACCGACTACAGACGAAACAAACAGGAAAGACTTAAAAAGAAACATACATTCAGCCTCAGAAATCACCACATTGGTATTGACGGCAATAAACTATACATTTCAAAGTTATGTAAGTGTTTCCCTTTCTTATTAAGATTTCACAGAATAATCTTTGACACTAAACATTTTTAATTTTAAGTTTAATAAATTAATTCCAGCTTTCGATCATTTGAATCATAATCATTGATTAATAAATTTACATAGATTTTTATATAAATTACCAGATTTAATAATTTTGTGAAAATTGCCTATTTAGTTTTTTACATTGCATCTCCGTTTTCAGTGCTAAAAACATTAACAGAAAAAGATATTTTAATTTTTTCCTTTCTTTTTGATTGTAGTGTACAAACGTTCCACTGTTGTTCACCTCCAACTGCAACGAATTCGTCACCATGCTGAAGGCCAGAGCTGATCCGCTAATACCACAGACGGTCAACAAGAACAAATTGAATTTTCAGGACGTCGGATCAATCCAGGTAAATTTCCAGTTCCTGTTTAACATTCATTTACTGTTTAACTTCTGTAATTTCGTTTTACTTTCCCCAGCATATGTTCGAGAAAACGAATGAAATCGTAAATGATATATTTAAGTGAAAAATGAATTGGTGAAAACATATTTGGCATGCAATTTCGATGTAGACCCTGTTTCAGAAGTTGAGGCATATATCATTCTTTTTGTAAACTCATCTCCTGAGTGTGACGTAAGCTAATCCCAGAAAAAGGATTTACAAGCAAAAATATTTTTTATTCATTCATCAAAATGTATTAATTTATTAGGCATCGAAACGATTTGAATCAACTATCTTCATTACATAAATTTTCTGTCTGCCACATCGGCACAAAATTTATTGGAAAAATCATAGAATATTAAATATATCTTTCATTGATAAAGTTTTTTATAATTTCGCATCATTATCTGTTTGTATTTCAGAAGGCTATAAGCAACATAAGTCGAACAGTCAGTCAATATTTGAATCTGGTAAAACAACATTTGGATATCGAATATAACATTGTGTGTGAACCTGCAAGAAAAATCGATCTCGAATGTCATTTTCCGAAAGACTGTCCTTCTCTGCCTGACACCAATGACGCCATCTTTTATTGCAATCTTCATATGACTTCCAGTCACATTGAAAGCTTGAAGGCGAAGTTGTCGGTGAGTTAATTACATTCGAAAATAATTTATATAATTTATTACATGTCCTTAATTTATAAACTTTTTAATCGACATTTTTTAGTTTCTTAAAATAACGGAACGGATTCAAATAGAAAATGGAAATTATTTCCCAGCTTAACATTAATTGACGTATGATATTCAGTGACGTTTCTTTAATATGGAAAAATTTCATATGTGTTTTTCTTTCTTTTACAGATTTCAGATTCTGATCTGACAAATGGTGATACGAGCAATCAACCCATTCTGCCTCGAAACCTCCCAATTACGCACGGCCGATGGTTAACCATGCTAACACTACAAACGTTGTATAATCAAGTACAGTCTGTTCAACAAACACTGACCGCAATGTCGCATGGGCTTTAGAAATGTGATGTAAACACAAAGATCAATGATACATGTGTGTCATTTCAACAAAGTGGAAGCGTTTTCGACTTCAGATACATTTTTTATTCAAACAGATTCTGCTATCAAAATATGTTTAATTTATAATTATTTTTCATATTAATATTTTTTTAGCATTAATCAGAATATTATATAAAAAAATACAATTTATACATTTATTAATGTAAAACCTATTTTTACAAACTTTTGCTTGAATTCTTTTTCGTTTTATTTTTTCCTCTTCAATGAACACGATTTTTTCATTTTATGTAAGTTTCAAAGGAAAATAAATCTATTTATAAACGAAATGCGCCTTTTTTTTTATTTCACTTTCTTGTTCATTTTTCATTTTCAAAGATTTTTATAATTGAAATCTAAATATAGATTTTTTGCGTTGTATTATCACTTCAACATTCTTGTCTTGTCCAATGAATCCATTTTTTATAGTAAATAATCATCGTTAATGCTTGTACGATAATTTAAGAAGTGAAAATTCAAAATTTTTTACTTTATTTTGTTATCGTGTTGATTTCTTAATGTCTAATGAATTTCAGCCTCGTTTTCAGATTTCCGGGACATTTCTTAATTCATTAATATTAGGTTGGTGCAAAAATAATTTCTAACATATGTTACTATGTGAGAAAACGAAATTATTTTTGCACCAACCTAATATATTGCTTTTACCTCTCATCAAGTGTTTTTTTTTTTTGTTTTTTTTTTGGGGTGGTTTTTTTTTTTAAGAGAAATACAAATGATTTATTGGCGCCGATTCCATTTCATCTGTAAAACGATTCCCATCTACATGAGTTCATTTACAGGAATATATTCTTTTCATTACGAAGAAATATTTTAAATATTTCCATACATAATTTGTTCTGGTTATATATATATATATATATATATGTATGAAGAAATATAGTTTTAAGGTGTGCTATATTTATGAGATTAAGTGGTAGACACTGAAGCTGAAAGAACTCAAACTACCCTGTTATTTAACCCAGAATAAGGAGGAAAAGTGATGGGTTCATGCCCTTCTAAATGTAATTAGTGTGAAAGTGAATGCAACAAACAAGGCCAAAATTTGAACTTGGCTCGCCAGCTCCATTTTCGGCGCCGAAAACCGCTACGGCACTCGGGGATTTACACTGGATTGAACACGTGACCATTTTCTGTAAGCCGACTCTCTTACCTGGACCTTTATTCTTGTGTAAACGGAGATGCATTTTCACAGTGTTGCAATTTAAGATATTGTCTCTGTGTGTGTGTGTATGTGTGTTTGTGCCTGCGTACGTCAGAGAGAGTGTCTCTGTGTGTGTGTATGTGCGTATCAACGCTGCTATCAATGCCGTTGACATAATTGACCGACGATGCAGAGTGTAATTTCAATCCGGTTTTGTTTTCAGAATGAACTTTGCTTACTACACAACTTTAATACTATTTTCCTTCATCCTGTTCGGTATTGCTGACTGCTTGCTTTCAGCTTTATATCAAATATATTGTTTAATTACCAGTAAAATCCAATACAATATAAATCCAATCAACCACGACTTCTGTTTATAAAGGAATGGTTGATAGGAATTAGTGTATTAATTCCAGTTAATATACAGGCACATTGGAAAGGCTTGTTGATTCCAGTGAGAAAATGAAAGGAAGAAAGAAAAAAAGGTAAGACAAAAGTGTTTGACTTCTCCTGCCAATTCCTCATATCGCGTGGAATGAAGGGAAAATAAACTGTTTAATTTCAGCGAGAAAATAAAAGAAACAAATAAAGAACGGAAGTTAGAAGTGTTTTACGGCTCTTCCGGAAGAAATCTGACAGTTTCAAATCTTTTCATTTGTACCTCCTTACTTCTTAAAATAACGAACAGAATTCATATCTACGGATATTTTATTGTCGCAGAACTCGCCGTGAGATTATTCAATCATTAACTTAAGCATTAAGATTCATCAGAATATTAAAATAGGAATACAGGGAAATTTTCACCGATCTTTCTAGTAAAAGTTATTATTTGCTACACTTTCATTAAATTAGATTTAATAATGTGTTAAATGTGATGAAAACAGTCTAAACGTATTTTTATTGAGTCTATTAGTGTAAAAACATATCCCTAACCAGAAAAAAAAATTTGCACACCTAAATTACTGCATGTGAATTATGACCATAAGAATCAAAGTATTTTATTGCATTTATAGTAGGAGACAATAATTTTGTGTTTAATATTTGACTATATTAGACATCTGCTCTGGAAAATACAGCACTGTTCGATAAAAGTGACTCACCTGATTTTTTTTACTAAATGTTCTCTTCTCCGATGAAACGAAAGTTGAGCTAAATTCAAAGGATAAGCGATCTAAAATCCGAAGAAAAAGCTTTGAAAGCTGTTTGAATTTAGCAGTAAGTACTTTCAAGCATCCGTTCAGTATAATGTTCTGGGGATCGTTTTCTTTTCATGGAACTGGTTTCTTAAAACCTATTGAAAAGACCATCAGGAGCGAGCAGTACAAGAGAATTTTAGGGTCTTGTCTGCTCCCTTCTGCTAGAAGAATCGACCCCACCAAGTCCATTTTAAGCAGGATAATGCTCCCTGTCACAAATCAAAATTGATGAAGGAATACTTTGATGAGAAGCAGGTGAGTGTTATGACATGGCCGCCCCAATCTCCTGACCTCAACCCCATAGAAAACTTATGGAAGTACAGGCTCTCGAGAAAGCAGTTGAGCAACAAAGAAGATTTGATTGTGAATTTCATATCCGAATGGAATTCAATGCAAGGAGATGAGATTTGGATTTTAAAACGAAACTGAGACTGAAACGACAAAAAAAAAAACATCTATTTTTAATCCACGGAATTTTGTCAACAATTTGCCTTAATACTCTTTTTAAAGATTTAGAAATGTGTGTGTTTTATGAACAGAGCTGTGTGAAATCCCGGATATAAAAGCGGCTTTGATTTTGGAAAGTGAAAATATTTCTTTGTTTTGTTGAGGGGTGTGGACATTCAATTCTGTGTTTATGTGTATGCGTCTGTGTGTGTGCGTGCGTGTATATGTCCGTGCGTTTGTGTAATTCGGCATCGTATGATGCTTTGTGTCAATGCTTGTGTACGTATTAACATTAATAATAATAATAATAATAATAATAAGAAGAAGAAGAAGAAGAAGAAGAAGAAGAAGAAGAAGAAGAAGAAGAAGAAGAAGGTGGAGAAAGAGGAGGAGTAATTCTAGAATAATAAAATTATCGAAAAACCTATAAAGAAATCAGGAGAGGAGAAACAATTGTTGAATTCCATAATTACAAAAGCTCCCGTCCTCATTGTACAACTTTCACTTTGTGATATGACATTATTTAACATCCCGCCTCCACAGACGAAACCAAAATCCGTTTTTTTTTTTCTATCAGATTTTTTCTTTCTTGGCGTGCAGCGAAAGCACAATTGGGTGGCGGTTTATTTTCCTACCATTTGGTCACATGAAAAGATTCATCATGATGCGAAACTGGTGATTTTATAAATACGAGATTCAGTTTCGCATTTATGCATCACTCCTTTTATTTTAGTATCTGAAGATGGGTGAGAAAATGAAACCTAAACCTTCTCTCATTCCCTTAAATATCTAAACCACGGCGTGGAATTTTCAAATTTACCTCATATAAATGAAACCTCATCAACAACAGTCAGTCTTTCACTTGCTATTTGATCTGCAAAGGTCTCTGTTCGAAAGGCGTCTTTCCGCAAGTTAAGATAAACGTATTTTTGGATTTTTTATTAACGTCCACAACCAAACATACCTGAACACGCCGAGCTCTCAAAGAAACTCATACCAATCGAATTTTAATTCCCGTTAGTGTTGTATATTGCGAAAAGTAAGTAATCGAAAAATTTCTTATAAGTTTTTCACTTTTTTACCAAAAGCTTCCCTCCACACTCTACAACTTTGTGATGTTAACTTAATTCGTTTCGACACATTAACCAAAAATATGTATTTTTTATTTTTTTTTTTTTTTGTCGATGAAAGTGCAAGTAAACGAATGAATGATTTTCGACTGTTTTTTTTTTTTTTGTTGTTTTTTTTTTACATGGCAAAACACATCGTAAATATTATAAACCAGTTTGGCGTTAATACTTTCCTCTTTTTATTTTCATAAATAAATGGACTCTGGTAAGATTTCACATTCGGCAAATTGACACCAAAGTCTCGAACTCTTCCTCTCGAACATTTAAATCTAAACAGGGAATTGTCAGGGATGTTCTCTATATAAGAACAGGCTTTTCACCACCAACAAACATTAGTATCTTACGAATAGATGTGTAAAGTTCTCTGTTCGAAAGAATTGTTTCAACAAATACTTACCTGATATCAACCTATCGACTTGTATCTTTCATTAACTGTCACACCCAAACCTACCTGATCATACCGTGTTCTTAAAGAACTTCACAAATGTCGTTTTTAGATCATCGTTAATATTGTATCTGGAAGAATAAGTTAACTTCAACACTCTGATTAGATTTTCACATTATATTTATTGACTAGCAGAATGGCCCGGCGTTGCCCGTTTCTTGATTCAAAAATCGTACGACTCATACAGCAATCGCTATCACTTGACTTAAAATAGTTTTGCTCTTCCTTGCCTTTAAAGGAGTACCCTTTGCCTTGCTGATGTTGCTACATGCCTTACTTCTTGCCTATCTCAAACTGCGAATTTTTTCTAAGCTCTATACTAAACATTAAATCTGTTACGAAAAAAGAACTAAACAAAATGAACAAAAAACGATCAGCTTTAAAAAAGGACTCGTAATTAGAAAAACCGAATGAAAAAAAAATGTTAACAACAAATACTTTTTCACACCCAACCCAGTTCTGCGGAATCAGAATCAACGTTGAGTTTAAGAAAGCATGGAGTGAAATGAAAAAAAATATTTCCTCTGCTCGAAAGAAATTATTTCAACAGATACTTACTTGATATCAGGTTATTGCTTTCTATCTTCCCGCTTGAACGAAAAATATTCGATCACGCGGTGTTCTCTCATATTCATCGTTTTCTAATAATCCTTAATATTGTATATTGGAAGAATAAGTGGCCGATAAAATTCTTGTTAGATTTTCACTTGAATTTTATGGATGATATTCTTTCTCAAGTTTTGTATTTATATTTTTATTTTTCCCTTTGACAGTTTCTTGATTATATTTTTGTGTTTTCTTTCTTACAGTGTATCTTGTCAGAAGTCATTCTGCCTTGGTCGTCGTTATATTGGCTGCGTGTGTATCACTCATCCACGGGGCACCAACATCGACTAGAGACGAAACAAACAGGAAAGACTTAAAAAGAGACATGTATCCGGCCTCAGAAACCGCCACATATGCATTGGTAGCAATAAACAAAACATTTCATGAATATGTAAGTACTTATCAATGAAAGACATCGATTTTGTGTTAATACTTAACGGTATTTTTTTTTTTTTTTTTTAGTTAATTTTTTACAACATAATTACAGGGCTTCCTTCTTATTTCGACTCGATTCTTTTAGTGAATTGTCTCAACCTTTATTAACATTTATTAAAAAAAAATATCATTATGACATCCTCATTATCGTCATCAGACCCTTGACTGATTGAATCGTCGTAGAGTGCAGGACCGAAGGGCAGAAGAAATAGACAACCTCCTCCAGGATGATCTCTTGGCAGTGGCTGTATGGAGTTCCGACATTGTCATGTCCGTTCACTTTTTGATATTGTCTGACCAGCTTTTACGTTGCCAACCCGCTCGTCCTGGGTATGACGATAAACTACATCCAGCAGCAAGACCTCTGATCGGAAGGTTTTGAGAGCATCGAACAACCTCGTAATAACTCTGGCTCCTCGGTCCAGCCGTAGTTGATTTGAGACTTGGACACGTATTTCATACATATGCATGCATTTAACGAGAATCTATATAGTATTCATTTGAAATGTTTGTTTTGTGTCATTTATAGTGTACACATGTTCCACTGATGATCACATCCGACTGCGACCAATTCATGAACATGTTGAAGGCCAATGCAGATTTACAACTGCCACAGGTTGTCATCGAGAATGAATTGGATGATGAATCGGTAAAGGCAATTTTTTCGTTTCTCATAAATATATACATAGAAATATACGAACGACACAGGAAATAGAAGTAAAAGGTGAGAAGGAAAATTATGGCATAAAATATATCGCCATTTTGTTGCAACACCTTTGGTGTTTTATCAAGTGATGATGTTGAATGTAGAATAAAAGGTTGAATGTAGAATAAAGGAAAAAACCCTTTATTCTACATTCAACATCATCACTAGATAAGAAACCAAAGTTGTTGAAACAAAACGGCTATTTTTGTAGTGATTTTATAACATATTTATGTTATAATTTTCAATTAAATAATTATATTTACTCTACTCTGTACTGAGCACACTTTTAAGAGTAGTAATTGTTTATTGTAATTTATTCCGTATAGACCAATCCTATACTTGGATATGCACATATATATATATAGATATATATATATATGTGTGTGTGTGTGTGTGTGTGTGTATAAATATAATTCTATGAAATACTGTCAAGAATACTACAGTGGAAAAACGTATGTCAGGCTATAAACAAAGTAGAAACAAAAGATAAATAATATACATATAAACTAACAAAAGTTTATATAAATATAAACATATATAGAGATAGACACATATATATATATATATATATATATATATATATATATATATATACACACACACACATATGAAAATAATAAGAAGGAACAGTAAGATTTACATTCCGGTGTTCTTAGCAATTATTTTTATTCCAAAAATCGCTTGAGAATGGAACGGAGCTATGGATCTTAAATTTAAATCTATAATTAAATTTTAATCTTTAGTTTCTATTTTGAAACACGGTAATTCCTGTGTAGCGATCAAACCATATTTTTAAAATAGAAAACAATTATAATTTTATATATATATATATATATATATATATATATATATATATATATATATATATATATATGCGTATGTGTCTGTTGTGTGTGTATGTATATATGTTATATATTTTTTTTACCCATATATGTACAATTTTGATTGGTAGTTTGTGTTGTCTTATAAGTGTTTTTATGCTTGAACTTTTCTGACTCTGTTTATTTCTATATAAGTGAGGTTGCTTACGTATGCTTTATTGTACGTACTTGTGTTTGATATAATTTTCGGGGCTGTTTTTGTTTTTTATTTTTGCCTATTCTTCTTCCTTTTTATCCTCATTTTATTCTTTATTTCATTTTCCTTTTTCGATATTTTTATTCCTTCTCTCCTGTCTTTTCCATTTCCTATGCCGTTCGTATATTTGCGTGCTTATATATTCAAATATATTTACGTGTTAGTGTATTATGATGTGATTATAACTGTCTTCTTCCTTTGTCCACTGTATCGGAAGTCAAAACTTCATCAATGTAACCATTTTTGTAGCGATAAAAGATACGTTCTTCCATCAACGCCATCAACGGAGAATTTAACATATAGCTAAAAACAATAGTAGTACTAAAATCAGTAGTACTAAAAATTCGTCGAAAATCCGTTGGTATCAGGATGTATTTTCCTTCAAAAGTAGTTCATACTACATCGCCGTCCAAGTACTATTGGAGTTTAAAAGAGAAAAACAAAACTCCTACTGTTAAATGGAAATTAATTAAAAGAGCTCGTACCTGTAATTCTTTTTATGTACCATGGGGTTCTAAATAAAGAAACGTTTCTAAAAAAATTATTTATTTGTGAAGATGTTCTGGAAGTTTTATTAAGATCTGACAATTATCTATTTTTAAATCATCTTTTAATCGCAAAAAGACGCTAAAATTGCCCATCCTAATTTATGGTCACCCGTTGACACAAGAAAAACAACATTTTTAACCAAAATTTTGAAGATCGTAAAAAGAATTAAAATATAATTTAATAATCACAAAATCTTTTGTTCTTCCTCTTAATAATAGAATAAAGATTTTGTCCATATTTTGTTCTTATTAATATTGGAGCATTTTTTAATCATGGTATACTTATTTTTAGCGAATCTTGGGACGTACTTAATTTTATAGTATTTTTTAAAGGGCAGACGAAATATTTAATTTAAATAATTAACACACAAACAAACACATACATTTCTATATTTATGTTATGTTTATGTTAATGAATCCAAATAATTGAATATGACGAAAGATCCAGAAATATTTATTTAATAAAAAGTGATAGATACATAATTATAGGAAATTAAATGATTATTTATATGATACAAATGCTGAGAATATTAAATATGGCGCTGATCAGTTAAGATTTTAAAAACATTACATGTCTTTTTGATTTGTATTTCAGGGGGCTATAATCAACATGAGTCAAACAGTCAGTCAATATTTGAATCTGATAAAACATCATTTGGATATCGAATATAACATTGTGTGTGAACCTGCAAGAAAAATCGAACGTGAATGTCATTTTCCGAAATCCTGTCCTTCTCTACCTGACACCAATGACGCCATCCTTTATTGCAGTCTTCATACAGCCTACACATATATAAACAATTTGAATTTCCATCTCCAATTACAAGTGAGTTTCTTGTGTCTACATATACTTCACTTTATTTACTGTATTTATATGAATGAAACATAGTCTCATTTACTTTTGTTTTGTTTTTTAAAAAGTAATAGAACGTAATTGAAAATAGAAACTACTTCACACTCTCGCATCGCTGTTAATTTGCTGTAATGACAAATAATAAATGAAGTTCTGTTGCTCTTTGTTAATGCCATGTGTATTTATATTGTTTTGTGTTTATTTTTCAGCTTTCAGATACGGAACTGACAAATTTTGATGTGAACAGCCAACTTTTTGCATCCGAAAACCTACCAACTCTGGCACGCCGATGGCTAACCATGCTAATATTAAACACGTCACTAAATCAAATACAACACGTTCAACAAAAACTGAATGCAATGAACACAAGGACTTTAGAAATATAGATGTAAATGCATAGAACAATGACATATGTGTGCCATTTCCAATGTGGAAGTTTTTTCAACTTCAAATTTTAAAAGCCGCTGCAACAAGTTTGGCCAGACATGTATATGTTAAAAACCCTATTGGGGGCAGCTATCCTTTTCAGCATTTAGATATGCATAAAAAAAAATATGTGCAGCACGAATTTCAAGTGACTTTCAGACAGCACCTCGGACGAAGCAGGACGTAACTCAACGCGCTCATAGGACACTCGTAGAGACTAAACACGACCGCTATTTATTCTTTTACAAATTCAGCCACAATCATTTCTTCCTTTTTACAGAGACTACCATAAATACATTACTTAAATTTACAAACTTTTTCGGGGACTATCTCTACCTAAAAGTTCCTGATAGAATAAAAATTTATATCGTATTTTGGACATTCCTTTATTTCTTCGAACCTATTCAGGACGAGTAAATTTTGTTCATCAGCACACGACACTCTTAACCAAAAGGGCTACTGTAAAGCAAAAAAAAAGACATTCTCTTGAAGCCGTACTGTTTCCAAATTATTGAAAAAATACATTATTTTTATACTAATAATAACAATAAAATGAATAACTTGTTAAAATTGACCTGTCTTTTTGTTAATCATTTAGAATATATATATATATATATATATATATATATATATATATATATATATATATATATATTATTTGCAGCTGATTCAATATGAAATCATGAGATGACTCATGCTTTTCTCTCTCTCTCCCTCTCTCTCTCTATATATATATATATATGTGTGTGTGTGTATACATACAAATAACCGGCAGTCTACCTGCGAAAAGTCTTTATATCCTTAGAGAAGAAAAAAATCTAAAAGAAAGGAAAAAACAAAAAAAAAAAAATGAAAGGCAAACATCCCCTCCCCGAAAGAATAAATTAAAGTGCTCAACGCCTAGTCAATCCAGACAGAGCGTGTATGCTCAGATAAGCAAATAAATATTTATTTTATTTAATTTATGGTGCAAACAAAACAGTGCTCAATGTAATTAAACAGAGGGATGAAGTATATATTAAAATGATCCACATATACCTACGTTTGCAGTATAACTTAAAGTTTCATGTTTCCCCAAGTTGTCAGGCACATATAGCAATAAAGCCGTTTTTTACAGTTGTTTTTTTTTTTTTTTAAATACTCGGTTTCATGGGAGGAACGTTAAATTAAAACGCAGATTCAAAGCTAATATAAACTCAATATATTATATTGTGTTGTAAATTCAAACTATAGAGTGTTTGGAGAGAGTTATTGGGAAAAACAAAGCAAAAAAAAATTATGTACTCTCAAAGTTTATATGGTACATGTTTTTTTGTACATATTGTTTGTCAGAGAGCAGATCGTGGGAGGTGAGATTCTTAATTACTTCAGCATTGATTAAAGCCTCGAATACTTTGCCGAAGAGTGGTAGGAAACTGATGAGACAGTAGTTAGATGGGTCAGAATGGTCTACGGACTTCTTAAAGACCAGGACGACATAGGATAACTTCAAATAGGCTGGAAAGCAAGAATCGGCGTGGCAATAGTTGTAGAGTTTAGAGAGAAATGGATCCAGCACAGGGGCTTATTTCTTTAGGACTACGGCTGATATCCCGTCTCCATCTATTCCTTTATGAAAGTCGAATTTAGAGATGATGTCTAATACTATATGTGCAATTTTGTCCAACTACCTTTAGCCATCTTTGAAACACAGCTTCCTGATTTCCTCCTCCCAGAACTTTGTATCTTTTTCAATGATGAACTGGTTTTAGTAGTTTTTACAACCTCCCAGATAGACGATAAAATTTTGTTTTCGTCAAATTTGGCGTTTTTTTCATCATGATATGCTTTTTCTTTTTAGCGATCTCATGGAGGTATCTATTTTAGCTTTAAAGAAGTTGGAGGAGTGAATGTTCCGTAATGTTTCATTTGTTTTCGTTGCTCATATTTGAATATATTGTTCGTGATGTTTGTAATTAAGTTTCAATAGTGTGATTGAATAGTTTTTAATAAGTTCCAGAAGTCGGTGAGTGAGTTGTTTAGTTGAAATTTTAACTTGAATTTCAGTGAAGTTATTTCATGTTAAAGAACTTGAGATTCTAACTTTGTACTTCGTTGCAGCGATGATACAAGCGTCGTGAATTCGTTTAGCAAATGCTAGTCGTCGTAAATTCTCACTGGCTGGGTTCGCTTGTACATTCAATTTATGTATTTAGGTCACGTAACAGGCTCCAAAAAGCACTTATTTTCGTCAGGTCAAAAATTAGGTTGATGTTATTCGGACGTAGTTGTGAACAGGTAAATTGTATTTTTAATATTTGTTAACCACTC
Source organism: Acanthosepion lycidas (assembly GCA_963932145.1). Taxonomy (NCBI): domain Eukaryota; kingdom Metazoa; phylum Mollusca; class Cephalopoda; order Sepiida; family Sepiidae; genus Acanthosepion; species Acanthosepion lycidas. The sequence goes on from OZ010600.1 coordinate 74,803,118, forward strand.
AGAAAGCGTCTTACAAAATTCAGTCTGGAGCCTGATATATTTTGTTTTGCTGATTGAGAACTATATACGTGAACATACACGAGACAATTTTAATATTTATTGTCCAATGAGAATGTTGTGGATTCCGAGATGAATTCGGTCTCCAAGGAATGACAAACGCAATAATTAAATATAAGAAATAAAATTTATTGACACAATCATACAAAGAGTAATACTGTTAGTGAATCCAGGAACGCGGTTAGTAGCAAATACAGATAGATATATACAGTCTCGAAGTAGGACTTCCTTAGAGTCTACGTGCTTGTAACTGGCTTCTACAAGAGGTTACCTCACACTATCTCCGTTCGTATATTCTCTGACTCTCTCCGTATATCCTCTCACTATCCGACTCCCCTCACTGACTGTAACTCTGGGTATTTAACGGCAGCAGTCCAGGTATAATTGGTAGAGTCCACTTATATAGAAAAGGGGAGGAGCCCATAACAGAGAAGTTAAGTTTTTCTGAAAATATGTATAAAGCTGTGATCCGCTTTTTGCACAAAAATCGACATTGATGAAAAAGTGGTAGCAGAATGCTAATGTTTTAACTACTTGGTCAATCTGCAAAATCTCTGATCGAAAAATTGTTTCCCCAAATAATTGTTTAATATAAAAGATGAACTTAAGCTTAACTGATGTATTCACGACACTACCAGTATTTAGCCAGGCACAACATTATACACTAATGGTTTTATAGTGTCATTTTACATAATAACAATTTTTACTAGCAATTAAATTCGTTAAAAAATACAATGAATTTAATGAAAGAGAATTAAACGAAACTAAATATGAATCTGAAAGATGGAAACATCTATTTTTAAAGCATTTCAACATTGAACAATTTATAAAAAGAATCACTTGAAAACCCGGATACATAAGTTAAACATTGCTTGGCTTTTTGTGAATAAAATGCTGAAGTGTTTGTGTGTGTGTGTGCGTGTGTGTGTGTGTGTGCGCGCGCGCGCATGATACTGAGATAGAGAGAGAGAGAGAGAGAAAGAAAGAATTTCTGTGTGCGTGTGAATGTATTTACAGAGAACGAAGCGTTACAAGAGGAATGAAAAGAACAAGTCATATGAAAGGCGTAGTAAAATTATGTAGTAAGCGCCGTTCATTCATAAAAAGTCAGAACAGTTTTAAGGCTCATATCTGTCAGTGACGTTGAAATAAGAAAAAGATGAGCTCTTCTCGACTAATCAGATTATATAGTGTTTTATTTTCGAACTCTACTAAACACAACTGTTTTAAGTTATTAGTATTTGATTCTGTCAAAAGAAAATCTCTATAACTAGATGTATAAATAAGAGGTTTTTGTATTTATCTTGAAACTAATTAAAATAATTAAATGTGTGTGGATGGAACATCCTGACCACATGACGAAGAAATATGATTATAAGACGTTGAAAAAGCAAACGTAAAAAAAAAGAAACAAAAATTAACAATATAAACTAAGAACATCGCCATAATATATCGATCGTCGTCGTCTTGTAAAATGTTTTTGCCTCATTTGGATCGGGTGCCAAATTTCTAAGGAATTTCATCATTTTTTCAAGCCTTTGAAAATCTTGTCTTGATTGATGACAAATGTACAAGTCTACTGGAACTGTCTGATTTTCAGAATCAAGAATTATTGGTGACATAGTGATGGAGGTGGGATATGTATAGTAGATGGGAAATTGGTAAGGGTATAAAAGGAGGGGAGGAGGTGCTAGATGTTCAGTATGACAGTTAATTGATCAGTTCATTTTTCTGTTAAGAGATAATAGTTTATTGAATTCAGTCCGAACTGTGGAGGAGCAGAGATTCTCTGGCGGATGTCCTCCTATTATAGTTTATGCTAGTTCTATGGGAGTCTAGGTCAGCTCAAATATCCTGCGAAAACACACACACACACACATATACACACATACACATAGGGTAATATATGAATTTAATAGGTAGTGTTTAAAGGATCACTTACCGATACATATTAGATTATTGGTTGAATATATATCTAGGGAAATAACTAATGATTATACAGTCGTAACGAACAACAATTTTAATTCATTCTCAATTTTGTCTTGTAATTCCGTCTAATTATGGTTGACTTAATGGCCGCGTTTTTCTGACTTATCTCTCTTCTATTTTACTAAAGTTAACTGTTGGTTGTTTTTTCACGTTTTCGTTAATTTCCGTGGAATGCCGTGGAATTAAACTTTGGCCGTGTGATCATTAGGATCTACGTCAGCTCATCGGTTCCCCTCCCTCACCCTACCCAGGCTCTCGTAACTCCACGATATAATTCCAGTAACAGTGCATTCTTCACTCCATATCTCCCACTTGTCCTCTATAACGCCCGCTCTCTAACTTTCTCCAACTAACCAGTATACCACTACAAATTGATATCATGAATAGTGTGAAAAAAAACTACAATTTTTAAAATTAAAATTCGTAGGTGAAAATGGTCATTAATTAAAAGTATCTTAATTGCCATTGTAAAGAATTTTTTTTTCTGTTTAATGAAAATAAACATTGTGTGCTCATTTGTGTGCCAGTTTTAACATGTTTCAAATTCTATGTTTTGTTCAGAGGACACACATAGATTAGACGAACTGATTACTATATATATATATATAAGCACGTTTGTTAAAATAATTTAGACATATTATATTTATTTTAGTTTTAATCCTTTGATTTCTTGGTGGCTATATAAAACTGATTAAGAAAAATTTCAAAATTTCTTTCAAATAATTTCATTTTCACAAGTACTATCAATTTCATCTGAGACCATCTTCAGGGATTCCATATCTATGGACGTGTTATGCGTTAACACCGTAAATTCAAAATATTTTTATCCTTATGGCTGGGTGATAATTTATCTGACTTTTTACAAAAAATTATTTTCAAAATTTCTTCACAGATTTTTAAGTTGTAGAATTTTGATTTAGTATTTTTATATAACATAGGTAACTCCACGAAATGTAAACAAAAAGAGCATAGCATGATGAAAAAGACGCCGAACTTGACGAAAACAAAATTTTATCGTCTAATGTTCATATTATTATTAAAGAGGAAAGGTCAAAGTATTTGGGGGGTATTTTTTTACATTTTTTAATCGTTCCTAGAACGTTCGCAATTTTTGTTAAAAATCTTGTTTTTCTTTTTGTCAAAAAAAGGACAGATAATCTATCATTTGCAATCATTTTTTTTCCATTTTATAAAAAAGATGAAAATCTCACTTTGACATTCTTTTAAAAATCAATTATCATTTTTTCAAAACTTATTTTAATAGAATTAGAAATTATCAGGTTTATTTAAAATATTTTGAACCAAGCTTAACTTAGCTTCTGTGCCGAAAAAATGTAATTTGAAAATAAAACAAATCAGGTCATAACCTTTAGCATCACTTGACAGGTGACGAAAGACATTTTCATGACGTTTAGATAACTTACGGGAAGATAATTCTTTCTACGGATGGAAGGAAGTGAAATTATTTAGATTTAAGTGAACAAATTATTTACCTCGTTACTTTTAAGGAAAACTGTTAGCGCTCTAATTTTTTTTTTTTTTTTTTGTACTTAGCTTTCATCTTTACGTTTACGATGCTTTATGGAAAACATATTATAAAGAAATTAAAAAACAAGACTGTTAAGAGTGAGATTAAATTTCATAAGAAAGGTATCTAATTAATTTATAGGTACCTTTCTTATGAAATTTTATCAGAAGTGTACATAAAATACTATAATTTTATGTACATTTATTACATTTTACTGTGTTATTTGTATTTCCATTCATTTTATTATTAATTTTGATATTTCATTTATGGAAAAATGCCATAACTGAGATTAATATAAAAATAAGATCATATAAATTAAAGTTTAACAGCAGTAGTTAAATTTCATAAGATGATACTAATACTTGTAGGTACCTTTCTCAGTTGAAACTGAAAAATCAAATTAACTTCTCCATACGTGTTTCGCAAAAGTAAAGGCCTTTACAGCGGAGAACAATGTTGAACTCAAATAAAGCAACTTAATTGTATTCTGGTTGGTCTACTGTACTTTATAATTACCGCCCGATTATAAACACAAAATTACATTTCTTAAGTACTGCGGATCTTCTGATTGGTCAAAATGATACAATTTTCAAAGCGCTAGAAAATGATCTATCTCATAAGGACACTTAGAAAAACCGATGTGGCTTTTAACTAATTTTATATTTTTTTAAAACTTAATGTAAAAATCTATTATAATTAAAGAAATAACAAATAATTGTATTAAATCTCAATTTTCATTGAAAAAATTTTTTGCTTTCAGAAAATATTGTCCAGATTCGTAAAAACAACTAAAAACAAATAAAAGCATTTGAAATTAAATAGTATCTTTGTTTTATTGAGTTTTGTATGTTACAATTCAGAGATGATTTTCAGGTACTGCGGATCCAATTCGAAAAAAAAAAACAAAAAAAAAAAAACATGATTTGCATTCTTCAAAACCTTGTGCTTATAACTATTGTAATCACTAAAACGGATGTGATCGAATTTCTAGAGTTTTTCATAAAATTAGTTATGGAGGTTTTAGTAAATATAAAAAAAAACATATTTCTGCCATGACTTTAATAAAAAATAAACGTATTTATAATAATTTCGATTATCTATGAATAGTTTCTGAAAGTTTCATTAACATCCGACAATTATTTTTATTTTTGCAAGATTTTCCAAATTAATGTGTGTAATACAAAAAAAAAAAAAAACGTGCTATAAATTGTCTATGTTATTTTACTAGTTCCGGTTGGTACAAAGAGAAACAAGGTTTTTTTAATCAAAATTTAGAATGTTCTAAAAAGAAGGAAATTTTTTTTTAAATAATTTAAAATATCTTTGGTCGTTTCTTTTCATAATAACATAAGTATTTAGACGATAAAATTTTGTTTTCATAAAGTTTGGCGTCTTTCTCATCAGACTATGCTCTTTTTTTAGCGATGTCGTGGAGTTACCTAATATAACACTTTGCTGTCACAAACATTTAAGAACTTTGTTGCTATATTCGTAGTTGACTTTATTTGTCTTCGATTACAAGAAGACTTACGTTTCACTTGAACGATCATAGTTCAATCTCAGAATATTTAAAGGAACACTCATGTCTACATTCACAGTTTAGATAGATATTAGTCGAAAATACATCAGTGCTTTACCGTAATAATAATAATAATAATAAGCAAAAAACTTATATTTCTATAAGCTCTTTATATAAGAGAATTGCAGCCAAAAATAAAATCAACTACGGTTATAGTAACAAAGTTCTTAAAAGTGTGTAGCAGAAAAGTGTCATATAAAAATACTAAATTAAATTACTACAATTTAAAAAATCTTTGAAAAAAATTTTTTTTTTTTAAATTTAAAAACGAATCACCTAATTTACTTCCCTTGCATGGAGGTAAATGAATATTTTGAATATACGGTGTTAACGCATAACATATGCATACATGACACACCTGAAGATATCAGATGAGATTGAAAGTATTTGAATAGAAACTTCGGAAATTTTTCTTAATCAATTTTCAGTATACAGTGACCAAGAATTTAATTCACGGATTTGAATGCAGCAAAATTAAAATAAATAAACATAATATGTCTAGGCTCTAAAATAAATTATTTAACGAAACATGCTTGAATGGAAATATGCTGCCGAATTGTGTGTGTGTGTGTAGAAATGTATTACGAGATTATGTGCAATGATATTTCGGACAAGAAATAAGGAATATTTCGTAATTGTTTTCTCTTTAACAACAAATTATCTAAAGAAAGGCATGTTACTAAAGAATTCGGAAAGAGACGTTGCCATAGACATTTATCTCCAAGAAAATGTATCGAATTATTACAATAAACAATCAGAACAACAATCGAAGCAAGGAAAATATTTAAAAGACAGATTTGTCAGTGTAAAATTAAGTGCAATGAAATATGAATACATGTGTTTAATTAAAAAGAAATGGAAGTTTTTCTCAAGTAGTAATTTTTTTTCTTTGCTATCAGTTAATCGAAGGCAAATGAAACATACACGAGTTTTCAGTGGTCACAATATCTGCTACTCTTAACTGTACAACATTGTGATAAGAAATTTACTTCATTATTCGCCTCCACAACTGAAACTAAAATCTGTGTTTTGCTATCGACGAAAGTGCAATTGAAACCATGAATGTTTTCCCACTCCTTTCCACTGCTTGACAAAATCATCGTTAACATCCTGAATCAGTTTGGCATTAATACGTTCCTCTTTAACTTTCATATACGGAGGTGGGTAAGATTTCAATTTCGGAAAAGTGTTACCACTTCCACTCAAAAATCTAAATATGAAGATGGAATTTTTAGATCTGTCCTCTATATAAGAACAGGTTTTCACCAACTACAAACATTGTGATCTTGCGAATTGATCTGTAAAGATCTCCACACGAAATATTTGTTTCAACAATACTTCATTGATATCAAAATATCGACTTCATCAACTGCCAGAGACAAACATATCCGATTACATCGTGTTATAAAAAAAACTCATATTGATAATTTTGTAAACATCGTTAATATTGTATACTGGAAGAATCAGTAAGTGGGCGACAAGTTCCTTGTTAGATTTTCACTTGAATTTCTTTGAGGAATTTATAAATTTAATTAGGTTTTCTATTTATTTCTTTATTTATCTCTTTGCAGCTTTTAATAATATTTCTCTCTTTTCTTTTTAAAGTGCATTTTGTCAGAAGTCATTCTACCTTCGTCGTCGTTATATTTGCTGCGTGTGTGTCACTCATCCATGGGGCACCAACACCGACTAAAGACGAAACAGACAGGAAAGACTTAAAAAGAGACATACATTTAGCCTCACAAATCACCGCACTGACATTGACGGCAATAAATATTACATTTCACAATTATGTAAGTGTTTCCCATTCTTACTAACATTTCATGGAATCATCTTTGACACTAAAAGCTTTAAATTTTAAGTTTAATAAATAAATTCCAGGATTCATTCATTTGAGTCATAATCATTGATTAAATATTTTACATAGATTTTTATATAAATTGCCAGATTTAATAATTTTGTGAAAATTGACTCTTTAGTTTTTATATTGCATCTCTGCATTCAATGCTAAAAAACTGTTAATAGAAAAGATATTTGAAATATTTGCTTTTGTTTTGTTTGTAGTGTACACGCGTTCCACGGTTGTTCACATCCGACTGCAACGAATTCATCAAAATGCTGAAGGCCAGAGCTGATTGGCAAATGCCACAGACGCTAAACGAGAGTAAATTGAATTTTCAGGACGTCTCATCTGTTCAGGTAAATTTACAATTCTTTACCAAATGATACAAGTAATTTTCCATTTACTGTTTTGTACTTATGTTTACTTTCGTCAGTATCTTCTCGAGAAAACGAATTATATGGTAAATGTCATATTTAAGTGAAAAATGAATTTTTGAAAAGATGTTTCATATGCAATTTCGATATAGAATATGTTTCAGAATTTGGAGCACATAATATTTGTAAACTCTTATTCTGAGCGTGCAGAAAATCTGATCTCAGAAAAAGATTTACAAATAAAAATATTTTAAACTCTTTATTCATTCATCAATCGAAAAAAAAGATTTTAACATTTAACAATTTAACATTTAATTCCTTTCATTAATGATTTTTTTTTAAATTCCACATCTTTATCGGATTGTATTTCAGGAAGCTATGAGCAACATGAGTCGAAAAGTTAATCAATATTTGAATCTGATAAAACAACATTTGGATATCGAATATAACATTGTGTGTGAACCTGCAAGAAAAATCAAACTCGAATGTCATTTTCCAAAATTCTGTGCCACTCTTCCTGACACCAATGACGCCATCTTTTATTGCAATCTTAATACGACTTATACTTACATGGAAAACTTGAAACTCCTTCTTCAATTGCCGGTGAGTTAACTATGTCCGAAAATAATTTCTATCATTTATGACCGTCCCATTAATTTACAAACTTAATTTCTTTCTTAAAATTGTGGAACGGATTCAAATAGAAAATGGAAATTGTTTCCCAGTTTTACATTAGTTCGAATGACGTATGATATTCGATGTCGTTTTTTTAATATGTTAGAATTTTATTTACGTTTTTCTTTCTTTTACAGATTTCAGATTCTGATCAGACAAATGGTGATATGGACACTCAACTTGTTGTACCCCAAAACCTCCCAATTCTGTACGGCCGATGGTTAACCATGCTAACACTACAAACATCATATAATCAAGTACAGTTCATTCAAAAAACACTGACCTCAATGTCGAATGGGCTTTAGAAATGTGATGTAAACACAGAGATCAATGATACATGTGTGTCATTTCAACAAAGTGGAAGCGTTTTCGACTTCAGATACATACTTTTTATTTAAACACATTTATAATTGCTTTTCATATTGATATTTTCTCAACTTCAGATGTATTCGATATTTTTATGATCAATAGGAAAATTATTGAAAAAAATCAAGATTTTTGTATTTACCAATTTGAAAACTAATTTTTACAAATTTCTGTTTTAAATCTTTTTCCTCGTCAATCGACACGATTTTCTAAATGTTTCAAAGAGAAATAAATCTGTTTGTAAACGAAATGCGACTTTTTTTTATTTCATTTTCTTTTTTATTTTTCATTTTCAAATGTTTTATTTTTGGAATCTAAAAAGAGATTTCTTACGTTATTTTATCACTTCAACATTTTCGTCCTTTCTAGTGAATTAATTGTTTAAATCGAAATATACATTTTGGCGTCGCAAATAACCATCATTAAACCTAATACATGAACATAATCAGCGAAAATTCGGAATTTTTACTTTATCTTTTTGCGTTGATTTCCTAACGTCGCTTTCAAATTACCGATAAATTTAAAAAAAACAAAATTTTCTTAATTTATTACATACACACACACTCTATGCCGTCATCTCTCTCTGTCTCTCTCTGTCTCTCTCTGTATATATATATATATATATATATATATATATATATACACACACATACATACACATTTCAAATAAGCGGATCGTCAGGGAAGTCAGGCTTCCCTAACGATCCGCTTAGGTTTGTCTGGCTCTCTAGGTTTAACTAGGTTCTCTCTACTTATTGTATTGAGCTCTTTATTTAGTTATTTTGCTTACTCTTATCGGTATTTTTTTTCTTTGGGTTTTGGACTTGCAAGCTGGACGATTATTTCCGGCTAACGTACATATTCTTGGTTCTTTCTTTTTTTTATACCTTTTTTTCCCTTTGGTATTGGTTTGATTATTTGCAATTCAACACACCGAAAGTTTTCCGAATGAGTATAGTTTCTTATACAATAAGATTACTACTACCACTACTACTACTACTACTACTACATATATATATATATATATATATATATATATATATATATATATATATATATATATATATATATATATATTGTGTATATTTAGGCAGCAATTTTTTATTGATGCATGTTTCATGAAATAATATAGACAAGTTTTGTCTATTTTAAGTAAGTTCCTTTCATATTGTCTGATAAGCTTAATAACATTATCATTGAAAGACAAAAGGAAATCACCTTATTGATACATGTTTAAATCCAATCTAAGCTTTCGGCTTACATAAGCCATTATCAAAGATGACAATTACATTTCGATATATCAAGCAACACACCGACGAAACAATAATGATAGTCTGTTTTTGTTGCATGAAAAATTATATATATATATATATATATATATATATATATATATATATATATATATATATATATATATATATATATATATTAACAAAGACTAAAGCAAAACCTACTTAAAATCAAATGACAAATGTATGTCATTCCATATTTTATTCCTTTACCTTTTACTTTATATGACACCTAAAAACCTGAGAAGATCTTCCACATCACATATTTTATAGAACTAAATAGATCGAAAATAATGTTTCTTGAAGAAACAGTTGAGTCTCTAACATCAAGCACAGACACAACTCAACATTTAATTTCAAGTTAAGTGACTCTTCATCTGCCGTATCTATTCAGGCTCTCCTCAATTTCTAAGTTCAAGCTAAATACAAAATTAACATCTAATGTTAAGTGACACCTGAATAATTAATTACAAGTGAATTCTTCTTCTTCTTCTTTTTCTTCTTCTTCTTTTTCTTCTTCTTCTTTTTCTTCTTCTTCTTCTTCTTCTTCTTCTGCACGTAGACGACTGTGGCTCTTCACAGTTTCTAACAGAACTTCAAGACAAGATACAATTGACCATCTATATTGAAGATAAAATTCAACTGAACATCTACGGTTTAGCACTAAATAAATTTCAAATTACAAGATTGGTTCGGATAGTGCTGTCATTATAACATATGCCGACATTCTAACTGATCTTATGCAGAAAAATATTAGGATCGAAAACCACACCCAGTTGTTGAAGGTGATGAAGCTATTTTGTCTTTGGTATTCAATATATATGTCAGCCACACAATACAATCGAAGTGACTATGAAACATAAATGCTATTTTATATACAGGGTGAGGCAAACGCTTTAGACGTAATTTATTAAAAGTTTAATTACACGTGGAAATTTTCTTTACTATTTTTTTTAATTGTTGTATGTGCTATTTCCAAAAACAGATTTCAGTTCCGCGAAATCTAAGATCAAGCCAAAATACACTTGATCATCTACATTCAAACTAAGATTCAAATGAACATTTAATATCTAGCACTAAATAAATTGATTCCCTAACACGTCGGAGAGTTTTCTCTGCATTTATATTTTATTCTTTATTTAAGTTCCTCAATATTTCTTCGGCTCGTCTGATAGACAACCGATTTCAAATGGACCCACAGAAAAAAAATCCAAGGGTATCAGTTCTGGTGACCTCGGTGGTCACTCGACAAAACCTCTACAACCTATCCATTAACTTGAAAATGTATAACAATAGCCATCTACCCGTTCATAAACGTGATGCTGTATAGAAATGTGCAAAAACTTACAAGGATATTGTGTATGAATATGGATTATTATTGTTTCTGACATAGACCTTATTTTAAATCCTGTACACTTCTTGATCTGCTTTTTTAACATAATCTTCCTGAAGAAAGATTATGTTAAAAATGCAGATCTTCAGGAAAGACTTAAAAAAAGCTGATCTTCAGGAAAGACTTAAACAGTGACATACATTTTTAGCCTCACAAATCACCGCATTGTCATTGAAGGCAATAAACAATACATTTCACAATTATGTAAGTGTTTTCCCTTTGTTTAATATAAATGTCTTCTCTCTATTTTTAATTAACGCCCACATCCAAAAATCGTGAAGCACACTGACATCTGGAAGAAAAACCATATCAATAGAAATCTAAATTAAATTTGACATTCCAATCTATATATTTTCTGTCTGAAATACACCATATTTTACTCATGGCAAATAATAAATTTAATCATTTAGCTTTCGATTAAAGTTAAAATGAAATCTTCAAGAATGTTTTTTCCATTTTTAAAAAATTTATTTTAAACTTTAGATATCGAAAATTTATGCCGAAATAGAGGAGGTACCTACCCTAAATGAACGTACAATTAAAAGGGTTTACAATGGCGTAGATTTTTTATTGAAATCTAGTAGTTTGTTTAAAACTCAAATTATGTGTGTTTAACTGATGTTTGCAAGTTTACGTAAGAAGTTAAGTTTTGTAGAATTTATGATTAAAGTTTCAAAAAGTGGAATGTAGTAGAAACTTTACTCTTTGAAAAATTAAACTGTTCGTTTAAACAATAAATTTAATTAAACGCACAATTTATAAAAAGAATCACTTGAAAACCATGATACGTATCTTTAAAATGGCTTGGCTTTTCGTGAGTGAAATCTTGACGTTTATGTGTATGTGTGTGTGTGTGTGTGTGTGTGTGTGTGTGTGTGTGTTCGCACGTCCGCGTGTTCGCGTGAGTGAAAGGGAAAGTTATAGAAATAATTTGTCTATGTGCTAATGTGTTCTACAAATAGCAAAAACAGTGAAAGGAACAAGTCAGATGAAAAGCGTAGTAAATTTCTCTAGTAAGCGTCGTTCATTCATTAGAATTAAACAGTGTTTTACTTTTATCAGTGAAACTGACGCTGCCAGTGATGGCACTGACGCTGATATAAGAGGAGGAGGGGCTCCTCTTAACCAATCAGATTATAGTGTTCTACTTTCTAGTAGTTTTCCGCTGTTTTAAGCCATTAAAATTTGATTCCGTCTAGAGAAAAACCCTAACTAGAGATATTTTTGTATTTATCTTTACTTTAGTCAATTAAAACTATCAATCTAATTAAATTAATTAAATGTGTGTACTTGGAAGCATCCTGATCACAACGGGAATAAAAAAGATTTTATGACGTCGGAAAGAAAACGAAACACAAAAAATAAACATAAGCAACATAAAAGAAGAACATAGCCATAAATGTAACGATCGTCTTGTTCTTCCAAAATGTCTGTACCTCATTTGGATCGGTTGCCGCACACTCCTCAGTAGTTCCACCATTGTTGAAGTCTATGAAAAACGTGTATTGATTGTTAACAAATGTACAATTCTACTGGAACTGAATGATTCTCAGGTGACATGACTTTACAACTGATGTTATTTTATTTCACAAGTTTTATTATTATTATCATTATTATTATTATTACTATTATTATTATTATTATTAAGACATAGGTACTTCCACAGAAGACGCGATACCTAAGGTTTAAAATAGGTACCTCTAAAAAAAAATAAACAAAAAGAGCATAGCATGACAAGAATGGCCTTAAATTTGATGAAAAAATTTTATCTGCTTAAGTATATGTATCATTATTAAGGAGAAATACCAAAGTATTTTTTGATTATTTTTTAATTTTTTTACCCATTTTTAGCATGTCCGAAATTTTAGTTAAAATCTTGTTTTTTATTTTTTTGTCAGCGAAATTCCTAAAAAAAAAAAACTCGATATCAGCCATTTTTTTAAAATTTGTAAACTAAGTTAAAATCCTACTTTAAAATTCGTCCAAAAATCAATTATACGTTTTACAAAATTTATTTGACGATAATTAGCAAATTTAAAGTTTATTTAATATATTTAAAAAAAATATATATTTTGCTTACTTTCTTCGAAGAAAAATGTTGTTTAAAATAAAAAGGAGTCGATCGTTGACTATTGACAGGTGACGAATGATTGCTGTCATCACATATCGACAGCTTACGTGAGATTCGAGTTGTCATACGAAAGGACATAATTGACGTAACGTTTTTTTTTACGTGAACCAGCTTATGTAGTACCTCGTAATTATTAAAGTAAAAAAAAAACTTTCATCATTCCAATTTCTTTTATTTTGTTTTTTTTTATTACTGTAGCTTACACCATAAGTTTGCTGATACTATCTGTAGAAATTATAAATACTATAAATAAATTAAAATACCAGTAGAAATTATAAATACTATAAATAAATTAAAATACAAGTGCTGCCCCCTCAAGTCAATACAGATCTGCTATGATAAAACATTTCTATCCCAAGTAAAAATCATCACAGACATATCAAAAGTTATTTTCTTACACTACAGCCTATTTGCTCTGAAAAAAATATTGAAAAATGACTTGTCATCATCTGAACAAAACATCAAGGAAACCTTTAATCTGCACCCTATGAAAGTAGGTATTTCCTCAAAGCAAAGAATGCTCTTTCATTTCTAAGTGAAATTGGTTGGTGTAAATGATTATAAAAATTTTTCTGGGGATAAAATATGAAAAAATAGTTAAAATTGCTATTTCTGAACACTGGAAACCAGGATTCTGTTTTATATGTGTTTTTTTAAAGGAATGATTGTAAGCTGCAGGAACAATGGACCGAGAACTGAGAAATACCCAACATGTGTTTCGCACGAAGAATTTGCAATAATGAAATCGATGTTCAACGGAGAACGCTTACACTCAAGCCATGTGACGTTTTATTGCTTGTAACCTTCTGTACTTTTTAATTACAGCCATTTTAACGATCTTTATGAAAACAAAATTACATTTCTTAATTACTGCGGATCTTCTGATTAGTCAAAATGATACAATTTACAACGAGCTAAAAAATGGTCTATCTCATAAGGACACTTAGGAATCCTGATGCGGTTTTTAACTAATTTTATAATTTTTTAACAACTTAAATGTAAAAATCTGTTATAATTAAAGAAATAACAAATAATTGTATTAAAAACTCATTTTTCATAGAAAAAATTTTTTGCTTTCAAAAAATATTGTCCATATTCATAAAAACAACTAAAAGCAAATAAAAACATTTGAAATTAAATAATATATTTGTTTTATTGAGTTTTGTATGTTACAATTCAGAGCTGATTTTCAGGTAGTGCGGGTCCAATTAAAAAAAAATCATGATTTGAATTCCTCAAAGACTTGTGCTTTTAACTATTTTAATCATTAAACTAGACTCGATCGAATTTCTAGCGTTTTAATAAAATTAGTTATGGGGGGTTAATAATTATAAAAAAAATATTTCTGCCATGACTTTAATTAAAAAAAAAAACAACTTATTTATAATAATTTTGGTCATCTGTAAATAGTTTCTGAAAGTTTCATTAACATCCGACAATTATTTTTATTTTTGCAAGATTTTCCAAATTGATGTGTGTCATACAGAAAAAAAAAAAAAACGTGCTAAAAATGGTATACGTTATTTTACTAGTTCCGGTAGGACAAAGAGAAACATGTTTTTTCTTTCATCAAAATGTAGAATGTTCTAAAAAGAAAGAAAATTTTTTTAAAATAATTAAAAAATCTTTGGTCTTTCCTATTCATAATAACATAAGCATTTAGACGATAAAATTTTTTTTTCGTAAAGTTTGGCATCTTCTTCAACATGCTACGCTATTTTTTAGTGATTTCGTGGAGTTACCTAGTTTAAAATCAATTAAAAATTAAAATTAAACCATGTGTGTCATTTCAACAAAGTGGAAGCGTTTTCGAATTCAGATACAATATTTTTATTCAAACAGATTTTGCATATTGCATATATAATTTTTTTGTGGTTATAGGGAGATGGAGCTTACAAAACGAAATTTGCAGGTAGGCCTTTATATATATATATATATATATATATATATATATATATATATTAAGTCTTCTTAAATGAGCAACATTTATACTCTGGCTTCCATATTCAATGTCCATCCAAGAACTATCAAGAGAACGGTGAATAAGTTTTTTAAAAAAAGAGGGAAAACTGGATCACAAGGTGAAAACATCGTTTCAAATTAGAGTTAAAGAGATGCATTAGAAAAGATCCAACTCAATCCATAAGTCAGTTGGCGTGTGAAAGAGGAGTTTCAGCTATGACAGTCCAAAGAGCAGTGAAAAATACTTGAAAACGAAATCGCACGTGAAACATGTGAGGCATCTATTTACTCCAGGAGAAAAAGTTAGCAGGTTAGAGAGGGCGAAGTTCCTCTTTAATAAGTTGGAAAATGATCTTGGAAGAACATATATATATATATATATAAGCGCAAAATGTGCTCAATATATATATATATAAGCGCAAATGTGCTCAATCGAGCATTTACGGTATGTACATATGACATATGCAGACAGTGAGGGATGAACAAAGGATCAATTTTTCTTTTTTAATACATACATACATACACACACACACACATATATATATATATATATATATATATATATATATATATATTTACCGGGTGTAACAGCAAAATTGTCCTAGTCGAGTGAAAGTAAAATTGTCCATTTGTCAGATTAAGATTTGAATCGTTGTATATTAGAAATGATTAAAAATATCTTACTGGAATTCTCCGAGGTTTTTATAACACTATTGAACTCTCCTCCGGGCTACAAGAATGTATAATTAATCTCTAAGTTTAACAGAAGAATCGTAATGAAATCAATCATAAACGAAAATGACATGTTCAGCATTAATTAATCATAGCTAAGGATCGGAAGGTCTCTCTCTCTCTCTCTCTCTCTATATATATATATATATATATATATATATATTTGAATTTTATTTCAATAAATTCAAATATATATATATATATGTGCATATATATATATATATATATATATATATATATAGAGAGAGAGAGAGAGAGACAGAGAGAGGGGGAAGATAGATAGATAGATAGATAGATAGATAGATAGATAGATAGATAGATAGATAGATAGATAGCGACTGGAGCTTCATAATACAACTCTGCAGAGAGTAACCTCTCCCCACCGCCAATGAGGCGTCTTGGGTATGATGATAAACTGAATCCGGCAGCAAGGCCTCTGATCAGGAGGTTTTCAGGAGCGTGGTACCACCTCTTAATTTATGTTGTTCCTAGATCCACCCTGACCCGGGATGGTAGCACCTGTTAGCGTCCCAGGTATGGGCAAATAGTTAACACCCAAACTGGAGTCAAAACACTATGAAAATGTAAAAATAAGTTTTTATAGTAATATTACCAGCAATATATTTTTGAAAAAAAAAATCATTCCCGGCAATACATTCATGAAAAAAAATTGTATCAACAATACATTTTTGAAAAAAAATATTACCAGAAAGACATTATTTGAAGAAAAATATTGCCAGCAAAACCTCTTTTACACCACTGAAATCTGATCTACAAACTGATTTCTTCGAAAGAATATACTATTGATAGGAACCTAGCCTAAAAATCTTGGCAGCATTAAATAACACATTGAGGTTGATATGCCTTAAATCAAAATAAACCATAGTAAACTATATAAAACTACAGTCAATACTAAATTAAATGTTTTTGAAACTTGAGAACTCTTATGTAGCGAAGGGATCATATTTTTTAAAGAAATAAATATAATTAAAGCTCTACTTCTGTATGGAGCACTGTTTTTTTTTTAAATAAAAACAAAAATAATAAAGAACTCCGGATTATTGACCTAACGTGTTCTTTCCTATTCTTCTACATATCTGCATATATATATATATATATATATATATATATATATATATATATATATATATATATATATATATATATATATATAAGTGTGTGTGTGTGTTTAAGTGTTTGTATAAATTGTTTTAATTTTTGTCAACCATTAAAAATGGTGACACCAAAAAAAGAGGCGTTTTATGTCCTGCACTTTATGTAGTTTAACATTAAAATAATAAACTTTAAACCTTTTTCTCTCCAGTAATGTGTTAAATGTCTTTCTGTCTCTTAGCATTTGTTTTTATTACCTCTTTGAAATCTGCTCTTTATATATATATATATATATATATATATATATATATATATATATATATATATATATATATATATATATATATATATATAGAGAGAGAGAGAGAGAGAGAGAGAAAGAAAGAGAAAGATATTTGACTAAAAAGAAGCGATTGGATCTGTCTGATTAATTATTTATAATATTTTTCCAGATTGAATAAACTGTCGCCGCTGGGTGTTGACTTCAATGTCCACTGATATATTTACAGGCGTTATATTCCTGATATTGAGCACTCTCCCCACCACTAAATATACTATAACTTAAAACTATATTTTATCATATTTAGCTCCTGATAAACAGCAGGTCACTTTTCGCGACATTTTAAATCCGTCATGGACATCGAAAAGTTTCGCCTCGGCTATTCCCTAAAAAATATGCGCCCCCACTCCATCAATATCCACATAGAAGCTAAAAATGATAGGGAGAAAAGAGAAAACTTCATAAAAAGAATGAGATGAGAAGCACGTTTCTTTTTAAAACATGAACTTAAGACAAATACCACACTCAAGTAAAAAAGTCCCCCACAACGCAAAGAACTAGACGACTTCGAGAAAGACTTGATTAACTTAATAAGAAACATGACATTCCATAAACACTTAGATACCGAAAATTAAAAATAGTAAAAGAAGATATAACTAAAATAAACAATTCACCTAACGTATTTATCGCAACGGACAAAACTAGAAATTTATACGAACTACAATAAATTACTCAAGGGCAACATAATTTAAAACATACAAAAAAAGCACCGAAAACAACAAAACACGATATCAATAAGGAAGATAAAACAATCGCTCAAAAAAAATAAAACCTTGACAACCGAATAAATTGCATCGCTAAGACACAAGCATTTATCACATTTAAAAGACCATCATGATGCAGGCCAGGAAACGTAGCCTCACCCCTGGTAACACTGAGGACACCCCGGCACACGAAGCATCCATTGGCAGTAATTAGAGTATCAAACTCTTCTCAGTCATGAATATGACGATAAACTACATCACCGTCCAGAGTAAGACGATAAACTACGTCCAACATCAAGGCCTCTGATCAGGAGGCTTTGAGAAGCATAGAACCACCTCTTAATTGTTGGTATTCCCAGGTCCACTCTAAGTCGGGGTGGTAGCACCTGTTAGGGTCCCAGCTATGGGCAAATAGTTTACCCCGAAACTGTGGTAAAAACGTATTTTGATACCAGAAATACTTTGTAAAAAATACCAGAAATAAATTTTTGAAGGAAAAAAAGTCTATTACCATCAATACGCTTTTGAAAATATTACCAGCTATACAATTTGAGAAACAAAACCAACAGAACAAACCCAACATGCAGACTCATAAACCGACCCAAAGTGGACCAGCTTAGTTAGTAAGAACTAGTTAGTAAAATAATACTAGAAAGATTTAATTCAGAACTAAGGAAGAAGTTAGGAGTAAATATAAAAGAATTCTATCCTACTATAACAGAAACCATGTTGATAAGGCAAGCTCCTTAGCTCAAAATGAAATAAGAATAAACACAAACGAAATAAAAGATATTAAATACTCCCGAAAATCAATACTATGAAGACGTATGGATAAAGAAAGTAGCAAGTGGCCGGTCGATTCGGCAGGTGAGTTGTCGGAAGGGGGTTGTAAAATAGATATCTGGCGGAAAATAATTCATCGTTGACAAAGTGGACGCTTTTAGACTCTATTAAGGATGGAAAGAGAGGAACGGGCAGATATGGTCGCAATACGCCATTTTGGGGTCTAATCTTGCTCTTGTAATGATAAAGCATTTAAATGAGATGAATTCTAGATTAACTAACATATGTTTACTTATTAATTAGTATGCGTTCTAACTCCAAGCAATATTCTGGTGTATGGTGGCAGGGAGCTGACAAACCCTCACTGAAGACACACCGACAAATTATAACAGTTTAGAGAAATTTGGTCTTCATGATATGAGGAACATATGGATTGTAGGCAATCTGATGTGCAGCTTGTCCTAACAAAAATTCTTTTCATCAGAGAAGAACCAGATTGTTTCTGGTTCAACAGGATGTTTCAACTTGTTCAGGGTTTTCTTTGCCTTTGCCAGATGGTTTTCTTGAACCTTTTTGAAAGAAGTAGACCTTTATGCCCTTTGTATGACTGGTAGCAGACATCTTCATTCAGTGCCAGGTCCATGGTGGAAATTACAAAACCCATTTACCATGCCAAATCCCACATTACCTTGCCTGTGTCATCCATCACTTTCTCCTTTAGTTATTGGATGAATTCGGGTTTGTGGAGGCAATCAGAATGTCTGTTGCATTCTTTCCTACAAGCCACGTCCTTGTAGTCTTTGTTGCAGCTCTCCATTTCACATCTTATTGTTTTCATCGTGTTCAAAGAGTATTGAGCAACTGTCATGATTGCAGCAATTTGATACCCAGCACAAATCATTATGATGCAGGTTACCCCTCTCCAATATTCAGGTGGATTTCACTCGTTCATGTCAGTTAACTTTGGAACTTCTAAAACTGTACTAAGTTTCACAATGCCATTCACTGTTTACAGATATTCCAAACGTTAAACTCTGTCAAATTTAACCTAAACACTGTGTAGCTTACACCTAGTACTGTCTCTTTTGCTGACGACAATGCTTTCTGTTTGCTTACAGTTAACAGTTAGTCCTTTCTTCTTGCTTTTCTTTTGTACCTTATCTAAGAGTTCATTACGTTTTCATTTTGAGTCTGCAACCAAGATGATAAGTGGTGCTGGAAAGTTGACCATTACACCTCTTCTATGACTTCTAGCGAATGTCCTCATTCAAAGCCAGCTTCATGATGGAAATTGCAACAATCATTTCCTGTGCCAAAGTCCGCTTTCCCTTGCCTGGATCTTCCATCACTTTCTCCTGCATTGGTTGGATGAATTCTAGTATATGGAGGCAATCAGAACGTCTGCTGCATTCTTTCCTACAAGCCATGACCTCGTAGACTCCTTTGCAGTTCCCCATTTCACAATGCCGTTCACTGTTTGCAGATATTCCAAACTGATTGGAAAATATAAAAATATTAGACTTTGTCAAATTTAGACCGAACACCCTGTATGTATCAATTTAAATGTTATTTTTAGTGGATATTCATATTCGAGTGGATGCTACATTATATTTATTTATTTTTGTCTATAGGCCTGAATATTTGAGAAATGTTAAAGAAAATAAAAAATTTAAAATAGGCACTCTGCCGAAAAGTGCCTATTTTTCTTTTGTATAATTTTTCGAAATATATATATATATATATATATATATATATATATTGTCAGCAGCCAATATACCACATAACACCCTTGAGCGCTTAGCTTTGGAGTGGGTAGAAAGGAGATCAACGTGTTTTAGTGGACTCGGTAATTTTCAATCTGCTTGTCTGAATCATCTTCAAAAAACGAGAGCAAGATCTAAAAGGTCCATGATATATATAAAGAGTCGATGATATATATATATATATATATATATATATATATATATATATATATATATATAATAGCTGGCTACTCATATTCGAGGATACCTGTTTACTAGGGCGGGTAGCCAATCTCTGTTGCAGACACTTACCCAGGCACATTTGTGTTTTGCTCAACATCAACAGAGCCCATATATGGTTTATACTGCAACTATGCTGAGAAGACCTTAGTTACAGTGTTATCTCGCATGATCAACAATTTGGACAAGGCGAGCACGTTGAAGCCCTCGGCCATGCTGACTTCCATATTCCAAACCAATATGAAAAAAATAAAAACGTTAAACTCTGTCAAATTTAACCCAAACACCCTGTAGCTTACACCTAGTACTATCTCTTTTTGTTTGCTTACAGTTTGCTTACAGTTAACAGTTAGTCCTTTCTTCTTGCTTTTCTTTTGTACCTTATCTAAATGTTCATTTCGTTTTTCTTTCGGGTCTGCAACCAAGATGATAGGTGATGCTGGAAAGGGAGGATTAGGCATCTGCAGCCCAGATGTCGTAGCGATAATCCATTTTCGGTCTGATCTGACTGTTGTAAAGATAGATTATGACAGAAGGAGCCACCCATAACTTTCTGGAGCCGTACAAAGAATTGGCCATTTATTATTTCGTTAACTGATCGCAAGAATTTAGCAACACTCTAAGACTTTCATATTGACGGTTACGTCACGAGCATTCAAAATGAATCGGGTCTAACATTTGCTTTCAGTCTTTGGTCGAGGGTACGAAAAATGGCAAGGATTCCACAAGAACCAAATCATTAGCCACGAGCTGTTCTCCATTAACCCAATATAAAAAAAAATTCACTTTATTTTTTATCATTTCTTTTTCTTTTCTTTTTTCTTTCAAATTAGGCCCTTGTTTTGGTTATATGCAGTCGCAATTGGGAGTAAAGCTAAAAAAAATGTAAGGAATTTAAATTTTATAAGGATTAAAAAGATTAATATATAGAGACCGCGTTGAAAGATGTTATTAGATTTAACTGTCTGGGTAGTGTAGCAACAAACAAGAACAGAACACTGAAGAAACATGATAATGGAGAAAGATGCTTTCCGGAAACTAAGCAAAGTATTAAGTATTAGGAAAATTGGAAATACTTAAAAACATAGAAATGAATGCTGAATTGATATACAATATCTAATTTCCTATATGACAGCAAATGCCTGACAATCACATATATGAAAAATCACTTGAAACGACAGAGACCGAAGGACACTGACAATAAAACTGACAGAGAATATGTGAGCAACGACGAAGTTTTAAAGTGAACAGAAACTTATACTTACGAACAGAAAGAAATCTGAAACTTATATGACACATAATCGGAAAATAGGGCCTGGAGAATTTAACACCCACAGGACATACTGAAGAAATAAAATAGAATAGTGGGATGCAACAAGTAACAGGCTTGACGAGTTTTTGTAAAAGTATAGGGTCAAAGTGTGTTGAGAAATAGGCAAAAGTTACTCATCGAAAAAAACAACGACAGGAAACTTTAGGGTTGTGGAGTTATTGTCATTTACAATCAGACGATTGTCCTTATCTTCATTGCTAGTATCAATGTGTTTCGGCCATTCCGGGGTTCTTTAGGTCATTTTTTCATCCAGGTAACCTTCTAGGAATTTCTAACATTTTTTTTTAAAGGTGGGATAAAGCTTTAAAGAAACGTACCCCCTGTAGATTAAATAAATGTTTGAATTCGAAATTTTATGAACCCCAAAAAGCAAGTTGATTTGATGGTATTTCTGCAATATTCCTGCAATAGTCGCCAAGAAGTGTACTTCCGAATTGGCTCCTGTTCTCTAAAAACTCTACAATAGACGCCTTTCTGGATTCTTGCTTTCCTACTTGTCAGAAATCCTTTTTCAGTAGTTCCAGTCTAAGAACACAGGCGAACCATTTGAACCTTCTAGTTATCGGCCGATTAGCCTTCTATCTCTTTTTAGAAAAAAAAAAAAAAGGTACTAGAAGCTGTAATCAACTCTGAACTGGTTAAGCATCTCATATCGCAGGGTCTTAATATGGCTTTCGCTTTTCTAGATCAACTGCTGATGCATTAACGTTTATTGCTGAAAGTCTATCAAGTTTTCCATAAGAATTGTGAAGTTTCTGCTCTAACTTTGGATGTCTCAAACTCATTTGACAGTATCTGGAAAACTTGAAGAGGGGATTAAGCAGGAGATAACTGATAACTGACACCTATTAGACATGTCACGTGGAACTAGAACAGTCTACCCCAGTGAACGAAATAAAGGGTTCAGTTTGACATTCCAACCACCTGAAGAAAGCCGGAGCGTACAACGGCCGAAACGTTGTAATAAATATGGCGACAAAGATAAGGACAATAGTCCGAATAATGTAAATAGTGTGCATTTGACAGTGTGTGACAGGCTGGTCTTCTTCACAAGTTGAAAGGTTATTTCTGGACGGGTTTTTGATCTGATTCAATCTTATCAATTCGCGAAATGAAAATTACCTTGAACGACTCCTCTTCTCGATCTTTTTGTATTAATGCAGGTTTTCCCCAGGGTTATATCCTATGGTGTTGCTAATTTTTATCAACGACCATCCTGCTGTCATCACTTCGCAACACGGTATCTATGCTGTTGACAAAACTATTTACTCCTGTCTTAAAACTAAGTCTGATTAGTTTGAGAAGGTCAACTTGGCAGCTCATCTCAAAACCGACATACAATCTGTTAACAGAAACAAGAAATGTCTTGTTAATTTTAACGCCACCAAAACAAAACTGCTATCTTTTAATCAATCTGAGCTGACTTTTTCGACTTCCATCAGCATGGCTGAAGCTAACCTTCAAGAGAGTGATCCATTGTGCCTTTTTGGACTAAAGTTTTCCGCTGAATTGAAATGGAAAAAAATATATTGAATCAATTGCTAGGTCTGCTGTTAGGTCAGTTGGTTCACTGTGTCATACTAGACAATTTTTCTTTTCATTATCTATCATACATATTTATAAGTCTACGATATTGCTGTCACATCTGGTTTGATGCTTCTACTATATATTTAGTGTTGCTTGATAAAATACAAAAATCTGCAATATTATTGGTCCTGACACGGCATCTCGGCTGCTAATCATTACAACTAGGTCGAAGTGCGCAACTGATTTTCAAAGCGTAACTTAGATGTGGTACAAGTTGAAACATCCTGTTGAACCAGAAACAATCTGGTTCTTCTCTGATGAAAAGAATTTTTGTCAGGACAAGCTGCACATCAGATTGCCTACAATCCATATGTTCCTCATATCATGAAGACCAAGTTTCTCTAAACTGTCATAATTTGTCGGTGTGTCTTCAGTGAAGGTTTTGTCATCTCCCTGCCACCATACACCAGAGTTCTTCATTTCCTACTTCTCCACTCTATTCAGCATCTTCTTCCCATTCTTCTTCTTCTTATTATTATTATTATTATTATTATTATTATTATTATTATTATTATTATTATTTACCTCTGCCTTTTCCTTTTTCTTTATCCCCATTTTCTTCATTTTCTTCTTCATCATCCCATTGACCATCATCTTCTTCTTACCATTATTATTATTATTATTATTATTATTATTATTATTATTATTATTATTATTATTCTCATCTGCCTTTTCCTTCTTCTTTATCCTCATCTTCTTCTTTTTCTACTTCTCCATCCTATTCACCCTCATCCTCTTCTTCCCATTATTATTATTATTATTATTATTATTATTATTATTATTATTCCCCTCTGCCTTTTCCTTCTTCTTTATCCTCATCTTCTTCATTTTCTACTTCTCCATCCTATTCAACATCATCTTCTTCTTCCCATTATTATTATTATTATTATTATTATTATTATTATTATTATTATTAGTATTATTATTATTATTATTATTATTATTCACCTCTGCCTTTTCTTTCTTCTTTATCCTCATCTTCTTCATTTTCTACTTCTCCATCCTATTCACCCTCATCTTCTTCTTACCATTATTATTATTATTATTATTATTATTATTATTATTATTATTATTATTATTATTTTTATTCCCCTCTGCCTTTTCCTTCTTCTTTATCCTCATCTTCTTCATTTTCTACTTCTCCATCCTATTCACCTTCATCTTCTTCTTCCCATTATTATTATTATTATTATTATTATTATTATTTTTATTATTATTATTATTATTATTATTATTATTATTATTATTATTATTATTATTATTATTATTATTATTATTATTATTATTATTATTATTATTATTATTATTATTCCCCTCTGCCTTTTCCTTCTTCTTTATCCTCATCTTCTTCATTGTCTACTTCTCCATCCTATTCACCCTCATCTTCTTCTTACCATTATTATTATTATTATTATTATTATTATTATTATTATTATTATTATTATTATTTTTATTCCCCTCTGCCTTTTCCTTCTTCTTTATCCTCATCTTCTTCATTTTCTACTTCTCCATCCTATTCACCTTCATCTTCTTCTTCCCATTATTATTATTATTATTATTATTATTATTATTATTATTTTTATTATTATTATTATTATTATTATTATTATTATTATTATTATTATTATTATTATTATTATTATTATTATTATTATTATTATTATTATTATTATTATTATTATTCACCTCTGCCTTTTCCTTCTTCTTTATCCTCATCTTCATTTTCTACTTTTCCATCCTATTCACCATCATCTTCTTCTTCCCATTATTATTATTATTATTATTATTATTATTATTATTATTTTTATTATTATTATTATTATTATTATTATTATTATTATTATTATTATTATTATTATTATTATTATTATTATTATTATTATTATTCACCTCTGCCTTTTCCTTCTTCTTTATCCTCATCTTCTTCATTTTCTACTTCTCCATCCTATTCACCTTCATCTTCTTCTTCCCATTATTATTATTATTATTATTATTATTATTATTATTATTTTTATTATTATTATTATTATTATTATTATTATTATTATTATTATTATTATTATTATTATTATTATTATTATTATTATTATTATTATTATTATTATTATTATTATTCACCTCTGCCTTTTCCTTCTTCTTTATCCTCATCTTCATTTTCTACTTTTCCATCCTATTCACCATCATCTTCTTCTTCCCATTATTATTATTATTATTATTATTATTATTATTATTATTATTATTCCCCTCTGCCTTTTCCTTCTTCTTTATCCTCATCTTCTTCATTGTCTACTTCTCCATCCTATTCACCATCATCTTCTTCTTCACATTATTATTATTATTATTATTATTATTATTATTATTATTATTATTATTATTCACGTCTGCTTTTTTTTCCCCTTCTTCTTCATCCTCATCTTTTTTTTTTTTTACAATGATATTCCCTCTGTACAAGTCCCGAGACCACTTGAAGTAGTGTATTACAGAGTAAAAGGCACGGTTTATTCGGATATGTGGAGGAAGATAACAGTGAATCCTAGAATCAAACAGGTTAAGATTGAAGTGATCGAGAACTCTTCACCCTTGAGAGTCGGTTCCACAGAACAGCACTTCGCTATAATGTGCGTAGCATGCCGAATCTTCGCCATGAAAGTTCGAACTGGTGCAACTAAGGGATGTAGTTTGTCTGATCATTGACGCCCATATAAGTTAGCCGTATTCCATTTTAGACACGATCTGGCCCTGCAAAGATAAACGATAGCATGAGGGGTCAGGTACTTACTGGAGCGGTACAGAGAATCGACCATTTTTCCAGCATCTTTAACGATGGATCGTATATACGAGTTCCGTTTGAGTTCTGGGTGGAGTTTAAGGCCCAACAGGCACTCAAGGCACGGGGTCTTCCAGAAGGAAAACACTCGTTCACCGTGATCAAGTAGATACGTTATGGGCTGCGTATCCTGTAGTTGGTCAAATATTACGACTATATTACGTTGAAACACCGGATCTCGTACGATCTTCGAAGTTAAGCAACGCTGAGCGTGGTCAGTACTTAGATGGATGATCACTTGGGAATACCAGATGCTGTAAGCTTAAATATGTGGGTGGTGTAATGAATAATAGCTCAGAATAGGAAATCGGAGAGCCGAGTTCCAATTCCAGTCGGGTTCGCTATATTCACTTACGTGCAAATACCCTTGGGAAATATATAAATTCATGTTTTCTCCTTTCTGCTATGGGTTAATTAGTGAGGACTTGCATAAGTATATCATTATTATCTCAAAATTCTTGCAAACTAAAAATATTTTCTGGCATTAAATAACCTGTAAAAGCTTGATAAGCCGTAACAACAAAATCAATTAATTCTTACTTACTCCTCTAACATTCATGCAATAACCTAATACAGTAACCTTCTACCTTGAGTGGCACTTGGGCCTTGTATTTAGTGAACAATACTATGTAAAAAGGATGGGCCAGTTGTAAACGGGTGTGCCAAAGTTAAACCAATCAAATCAAAGAAAAGCATTTTATATTTAGGTTATACTTTTTGAGATCAAGTTACTTCATTCTGCTTAATCTGTACTTATTAAAAAAGAAGCAGAAGAAGAAGAAGAAGAAGAAGAAGAAGAAGACGAAGAAAAGGAAAAGAAAAAGCAGACTAAAGAAGCCGCCTGTAAACAATTTTTACAAAAAAAAAATCAGAAAACGAAAAGAGTAAATTAAACAAAATTAAAAAATAAACAATTCAGTCGTTGTACATTTTTTTCGTGGAGTTACCTAGTTTAAAATCAATTAAAAATTAAAATTAAACCATATGTGACATTTCAACAAAGTGGAAGCGTTTTCGAATTCAGATACAATTATTTTTTTATTCAAACAGATTCTGCTTTCAAGATATGTTTAATTTATAATTATTTTTCATATTAATATTTTTATCACCAGTCAGAAAATTATTTAAAAAATTAGAATTTATACATTTAACAATTTAAAACCCAGAGTCTGTCTATATTTTTTGAGGTGAGGTATTATGTACAGTATTTGGACTATTGTCCTCATATTTGTCGCCATATTTATCACAACGTTTCGGCCGTTGTACGCTCAGGCCTTCTTCAGTTGGTTGGAATTTCAAACTGATCTCTTTATTTCGATCACTGTGGTAGACTGTTCTAGTTCCACGTGCCATGTTTGATGGATGTCAATTATCAGTTATCTCCTGCTAATTTTCCCTCTGAAAGTTCTCCACTGCTTTAACCGGGTATTGAACTCACACTCTTTGGGTCTGTCACTGGATCTAACCAACGCCTTTATCCACTGTGCCATGTGTCGTTTACAAAGTTTTGCCTGAATTCTTTTTCGTTTTTTCTCCTCTTTAACCGACACGATTTATTTCATTTTATGAAAGTTTCAAAGGAAAATAAATCTATTTATAAACGAAATGCGTCTTTTTTATTTCACTCTCTTCATTTTTCATTTGCAAATTTTTTCTTATTGAAATCCAAAATGAGATTTCTTGCATTACATTATCATGTCAATATTCTTGTCCTATCTAGTGAATTAATTGTTTCAATTGGAATATGCATTTTGACGTAGCAAATAATAATCATTAATGTTAAAGTAATTTCACCAGTGAAAATTCAGAATCTTTTATTTCATCTGTTTATATTGATTTCTTAAAGTTGTCGGGATTTCAGACTCTCTTTCAAATATCTGGGAAATTTATTAATTTATTAATAAATTGCTTTTATATGTCAACAAGTTTTTTTGGGTTTTTTTTGTTTGTTTTTTTTTGTGTTTTTTCTTAAAAGAAATACAAATGATTTATTAGCGCCGATTTCATTTCAACTGTAAAACGATTCACTTCTACATTTCATCTACAGTATTATATTTTTTTTTATTTAAGAATATATCTTAAATATTTCCATACTTAATTTGTTCTGGTTTTATATATATATATACAAAAGCCTGCTAACAAGATCTTACATGGTACATATTCTATAGAAATCAATAGATCGATAATATCGTTTGCCTGGTAGCAGATTAATTAAAAATCATCATGATCAGTTCGGATATTGATGTGATCTTATAGAGACAAATATTAAGAGCGTAAACCACACCGAATTTTTAAATATGGTGAACATACTTTGTCCTGGGTATTCACCATATATGCCAGCCACAAAATACAATCGAAAAGACTAGACACTGTTATATGTATGAAACATAAATGCTGTCTTATATATATTACTTCATGGACTAAATCAATGGCCGAAAATTTGTCTATATTTAAGAAAATATACAGTAAACGAATGAATAATGATTTAAAAGACAATAAACAGCAAATACTAGAAAATATATAATATTCGCCATCTTCCCACCATTCGGATAAACTCTTCCCTATGGTAACTAGACTTTATGAATTTAAGCGCTGTACTAGACTATCGACGAGCTCGCATCAATTTGCAAACAAGTTGGCTAGATGTAACCGTAAGTTCTATACTAACAGTTTCTTTTCTCGCACTTCTTGCTTGTTGAACATACTTCAGGCTCCATGCTTTCCAGTCAACGTTGACCTTCAAACATTTAAATGCAATATCAATCGTTATCTATTATAAACTTACAAATAAATATAGAATATTATTATTGTAGACTCAGACCTTATTTTGGAAACTCTGCATTTCTTGATCTTCATTTTTTTTAACATAATCTTCCTTCAGGAAGAGGCCGATCATAACTTTCATTGTTTTGTTTTATTATTTTTATATGAATGTCTCGCGAATGATGGCAGAGAGTTTTCCCCTTATCTTTGTCCACCGATTTAAATACGGAGACGAGGAACTCTAACTACCCCTGTTAATGAACAGTGAACGCGTAGGAGGTAAAGTCATAAGTTCATGCCTTTCAAAAAGGAATTAGTGCGAACGTAAACAGAAAATCCTGAATATTACTCTTGTTCGCTTTTTATTCCATTTTCTCCCGTGATGACTGTTACGCCAATCAGACATCAAAACCGGATTGAAAACGTGAAGATTTGCTGTAAGACGCGACTCACCCTTCTGGACGTTTATTCTTACGTAAAAAACTGAGATACATTCTTACAGTGTTGTAAGAGTGTGAGAGTGTTTATGTCTATGTCTGCGTGCGTGTAACAAACAGAGAGAGCGTGTGTGTATGTGCTTCAATATGTGTGTCATCAACCAGTTTCTCTTTGTTTTTTTATTCTCAACTGAGATTTAACTGACGCATATCAACGAGTCGAGCGTCCACAAAAGAACCTAAAAAACTTTCACTTTCTCCACTCCTACAGACGAAACCGAAATGTGTTGTTTTTCGAGGATAACAATTTTTATAACTTGGAAATAAATTTGGGAGTAATCAAAATTAACTGCGAAATCCTGCAAATTAAAAATTAATTATTTGTACAGAAAGAAAATCCATACGTACATCAAATTGTATTTAATAATGTGGTGTCAGAAGAATTATTGTTGAACATTTAAAAGATAAGCTTAAGTATTAATGCAATAATTAAATGCAGTGACCAATTTTAGTTCTTCTGTAATTTATGGTTGCATGTAAATGTCGCCCGAAAGCACAGATTTTAGTCCATTCTCTATCAGCCTCTCTATCTCTCTCTCTCTCTCTGTCTATCTATCTATCTATCTATATATATATATATATATATATATATATATATATATATGTAGATGTGTGTGTGTGTGACAAAATGAAAATATTTTCGTGAAATATGTTTCGTTCCTTTGATTCGACTACACATGCGCACGAATGAGAGACGCTGGGTATTTTACATTTTGAAAATCTTTTCTTTTTCGTATGTGTTTTACTTGGGTATATAATCTAGCCAATTTAATTTCGGCTCTTTTTTTCTTTTTGTTTCCATCATCTTTTTTATTAAATATCCCACGTTGTGATAGAATGGCGAATAGTTGTAAGAAACTGGATTAAAACTTTGGTATATAAAATGTATACATATATATATGTGTGTGTGTGTGCTTGTATATGTATATGTTCATGCACATATATGTGGTGGTGGATGACTTCTCGTATCCGAGTATGCCTGTCTACTAGAGCGGCTTATCAATCCCTGTTGCATACGTCTGCTCGGGCACATTTATATATTTATATAGAAACATATCCCATGAATTAGGTAAACAGACAATCTCATCCTAGAATGAAAATCACCCAGAAATACTAGATGCCAGATTCACCAAGAAATTCATTATCGATAGCATAGACCTAATTCTGAACAACAACACTTTTGAATTTGATGACAAAAACACTATCCAAATACTAGGTACGAAGATGTGAACGAAAATTGCACCAACATATGCCATCCTAACCTTAGGTTACCTAGAGAAAAGCCTTTTTCCTGGTCTGAAAGTTGAATAAACAATTGGCATTCTCGTCCCCGATCCAGAGACAATTTCCCAAAGAAAATCTTGCAACTTATATTATGTCAAGATATTACCATGTGTTTTTATTAAAAACATGATAATAATCAATTCAATCCTGACATCTCTTCAGAAAGATGTTGCCAAATCGGCTTTATATGTCCTTCCCGTTCGAAATCAGATACTGGACACCTGGATCTGATGTACTTCAGTTCACATTAGGAACATTCCTTAAGAAAACTTTTACCTCTAAATGGAATTTAAAATTTTATCCAATTCTCCTCATATCGATTCCATGGACACGCCCATGACGACCTTATCTATCAATTGTCAACACCTCGCTCGTTGTACAAATTAAGTATTGTTCTTAGCCGGCAACTTGGTTCCTTTTAGAATTTTCCATTCTCTGAAAATGAATTGTTATCAGTCTGTCGGTCTTTATATCAATTTAACACTTTATATATATATATATATATATATATATATATATATATATATATATGCGCATGCATATGTGTGTGCAATATGCGTGTATATAAATATATATATGTGTGTGTGTGTATGTGCGTGTGTGCGTATGTGTGTGTGTGTGCAAAATTTCAGACATATCTATCTAAAATATATTTGTAAAAGGAGAATATTAGTAAACGCAAAAGGAAAACTTTCGTCCTCTGATGAACTTTATAAAGGCAAATGTAGGTATTGTTGTTTTAATGGAATGTCCCACACTCCCTATCGCCTATGCGAACTGACTATATCATTAGCTATATATGGTGGGTACAAGATATACTTGGGGGTTTGCTTGGGGAATTACTAGCCTGCCACCCAATTCCCTGTCTTTAAGTAGTGTATTCTCTTTTACAATAAACCTCTCTTTTTTCAGCAAAGCACGTGTTGCTGTTCCTTCACTCGAGTACCACTTTTGTATGTTTCTAACCTATTTAAGGATACATCAATTATCTCTTGCAATAAGTATATATAATAAAAAGTAAAGATGTTAGTTTTTCAAATTTTTTCAATTTAAGTGAAGCTCATGAACATTCATCACATGATTTGAAAGGTTTAAAGAAATCATGGCGCTTGCTGAGTGATGTAATTTAATGTCAAATAAAGTGAGTAAATAATGTTGTTGTCGAGTAAATGATGTTGTTGAATTTTAATTACTTTAGTCTGGGATAAATTTATCTATTATATATTATAAATAACATAAGGTTGTTTGTTTTATTTTTTAATTCTTTTATACTAATATTTTTATTAGGAAGTTTGTCACATATATTTTATATATATATATATATATATATATATATATATATATATATATATATATATATATATATATATATATTGTACCCTCCAGTAGGATTCGAATGTGCGTCCTCCTTTGCAGGAGAAAGCGTCGTTAGATCCGACAGGCTTTAAATAACCTCAGCTAAAAAAGCGTCGTGAACAAACAACTTTTTTTATTTTACCATTAAGTGCATGTTATTCGTTGTGATATTCGAAAGTTGAATAACTGCTCAGATTCGTATCCGAAATGTAAATAGAGAAAAAAAAATAATGGATTTTTACGTATTGCTCCAACCCAACATATTTTTATTACTTTTAGCGTTTTTTTAGTGGATACACATATTACAATAGACGTTCAGTTTATTTCAAACTCTATTTAATTTCATCAACCGACTTGAAAATTTGAGAAATCTTAAATACAGAAAATAAGTCCTACTTCTGAATTCGAACCTGCAGGAGAAAAATATATTTATTACTAGACTATGTGCAATGGTATTTTGGACAGGTAATAACGTTTTGTACTTGATTTTCTTTCACAAAAAA
Organism: Acanthosepion lycidas; assembly: GCA_963932145.1. Taxonomy (NCBI): domain Eukaryota; kingdom Metazoa; phylum Mollusca; class Cephalopoda; order Sepiida; family Sepiidae; genus Acanthosepion; species Acanthosepion lycidas. Next base: position 74,836,108 of record OZ010600.1, read on the forward strand.
TTATCGAAAGAAGGCATGTTACTAAAGAATTCGGAAAGACACTTCGCCATAGACATTTACCTTCAAGAAAATGTGTCGAATTATTACAAAAGAGAATCAGAACATCAATCGAAGTAAAGAAATTAATTAAAAAAGAAACATTAACAGATTTGTTTGGGAAAAATTAAGTGATACTAAGTGATGTAATTTAATGATTAATAAAGTGAGTAAATAATGCTGTCGAGAAAGCGATGTTGAATTTCTTTCATACTAATATTTTTATTAGGAAGACTGTGCCACATATATATATATAGTGGCTTTACTGTCTTGCATAGGGTGAACCCGATAAAAAAAATACTAGAAAATGTATAATATTCGCCATCTTCCCGAACATAAACATGCTGACGTACAAAAATGTGTAAAAACTTACAATGATATTGTGTATGAATATGGAGTAATATTATTTGAGACATGGACCTTATTTTAAATCCTGTTCACTTCTTGATCTTCATTTTTTAACATAATCTTCCTTCTGAAAATGGGCGATCATAACTTTCAATGTTTTGTTTTATTATTTGTATATGATTATCTTGCGAATGATGGCCGTGTGTTTTCACGTTGACTGCTCCACCGATTTAAATACAGAGACTTTTTTCTCTTTAAGTGGCAACCACGGAAGCCAAGAGAACCCAGACTACGCTCTTATTAAACTCATAATTAGGAGGAAAATAGATGGGTTCATGCTTTTAAAAAAGATATTAGTGCGAAAGTGAATGCAATAGACAAGGCCGAATATTGAACTAGACTCGCCGATTCCATTTTCCTTATTTACTGTATGTGTGTGTTCACTCATCAAATTTTTTCTTTTATTTTATTCTCAGCTGATATAAACTGAATCAGATCAGCGACCACATAGGCTCCCATCCTCATTACAAATATTTCGCTTTCTCCTGTCCTACAGTCGAAACTGAAATGTGTTTTTTCTTTTGTCTCTAAATGCACAAAATGCAACAAGCCCTATATAGGTATCACCCAAGCAATAATCAACAGAGTTCCCGTCCACAAAAGCAACATTAAATTACCAGACAACAGGAAACAATGCAACGAATATATCAAAGAGTCGTTCTTAAATACAAATACAAGAAATAACTTCATGTACAAATTTAAACCAGCACTAAACAAATAATATTCACCCACACAAACACACTCCGTGCACACATAATGACTGAACACACACATACTCGCACACTCGCAAACACACACCAAATAAATATTTATTGAGAACGAAAATATACATGCATACTTGCAAAAACAAACACATTTGACGGACCACACGCACACGAACACTACACATCAGAAAAAATGTTTTGTATATATATATATATATATATATATATATATATATATATATATATATATATATATATATATACTATTTCATTATAATAAAACAATATATTTGTATGGAGAAGGAATATGTATACACATACTAGCAAAAACAAACACACACAATAAGCAAAAACAAACACACACAATAAGCAAAAATGGAGATGGGTTTAGAAAGATACAGAGTTTATAAAAGGATGAGACAAAAATGCCTCCCCCTTTTGCTCTGATCAATCCTAATTGTTTTATTACTCCTTAAACAGAAAAGATTTTTTCCGTATGTCCAAGAAAATTGGGATTACTACTACACACAAAAAACCCATCAGAAAACATAAGGAAAATATTAATTCCTTTAAATAATAAGTGGAAGCAAACACTCTTCGCCTGATGAAAGTCACAAAACCCGAAACACAGTGGCATGATATAATTTCATGCACATCGCAATCTGTGTATAGACTGATCATTACATAATTTTAATAAAAAAAATCTGTTTTTCGCAATGTTGGCTCAGTTATATATTATACTGTGATCACAGTTTTTCAATTTCAAAGTATATATATGTCATTTAAAATAAACGGGATTTGTATTAGGTTGGTGCAAAAATAATTTCGTTTTCTCACATAGTAACATATGTTAGAAAACGAAATTATTTTTGCACCAACCTAATATATATACATGTAAAAGAAATTGTGAATATTATTATTTTTTATATTAAGCATAAAAGTTTATTACCTATTCTTTTTAAATCAACAAAACTAACCATAATTTTCATTAAAAAATAAATCTAGAACAAAGTATTTAAACATATATATATATATATATATATATATATGTGTGTGTGTGTGTGTGTGTGTGTAAATATGTACATATACATAGTGTGATGTAGCCACGATTTCATTAACCATATAGGGGTAAGGCTAAAAAGCACCCCAAAGTAAAATCTCAAATTCTAATCGAAAAATTAGTTAGATATAAAAGAAAAATAAATAAATAAATAAATAAATAAAAATAGAAATGTAATCCAATGCTTTCGACTTGCGAGCTAATCAGCCACACCATCCTCTTCTCTTCACAAATTCTTTCCCTCTTTACCTACTCTTCCATCCACACGCCAAGTGACCCGACGCAATAACGACAATGAAATTTCGCAGCTTGTGTCTGTTCTTTGTTGATTCCCTTGTGTCGCTCCCATTTCTGAGTGAAGACCGAGAAAAGATCCTACGTTTTCCTTTTTTTTTTTTTAATAATTCGCCTCCACACTTGAAACTAAAATCGGTAATTTTCTATCGACGAAAGTGCAACTAAAAACACGGACGATTTCCCACTGCTTTTTTACTTGTCAAAAATCGTCGTCGTTAACATCCTGAATTAGTTTAGCATTTATACGTTCCACTTTTACTTTTATATACGGAGGTGGGAAAGATGTCAGTTTCGGAAATGTGTTACGACTTCCACTCAAAAATCTAAATATGACAATGGATTTTTTTTTCAGATCTGTCCTCTATATAAGAACAGGTTTTCAGCAACTACAAACATTGCGATCTTACAAACTGATCTGTAAAGTTCTCCGCTCGAAAGAATTGTTTCAACAATACTTGCTTCATATCAACAAATCGACTTGTATCTTTCATCAACTGCCAGGGACTAACATATCCTATCACATCGTGCTATAAAAGAGAGTCGTTTTCTAATCATCGTTAATATTGTATACTGAAAGAAAAAGTAAGTGGCCGATAAGTTTGTTGTTAATTTTTCGCTTGAATTTTATTTATGATGCTATAGCTTTTATTAAGTTATGTATTTATTTCTTTATTTATCTCTTTGACGATTGCTGGACGATATTTCTCTCTTTTCTTTTTTAAAGTGCATTTTGTCAGAAGTCACTCTACCTTCGTCGTCGTTATATTGGCTGCGTTTGTGTATTTCATCCATGGGGCACCAACACCGACTACAGACGAAACAAACAGGAAAGACTTAAAAAGAAACATACATTCAGCCTCAGAAATCACCACATTGGTATTGACGGCAATAAACTATACATTTCAAAGTTATGTAAGTGTTTCCCTTTCTTATTAAGATTTCACAGAATAATCTTTGACACTAAACATTTTTAATTTTAAGTTTAATAAATTAATTCCAGCTTTCGATCATTTGAATCATAATCATTGATTAATAAATTTACATAGATTTTTATATAAATTACCAGATTTAATAATTTTGTGAAAATTGCCTATTTAGTTTTTTACATTGCATCTCCGTTTTCAGTGCTAAAAACATTAACAGAAAAAGATATTTTAATTTTTTCCTTTCTTTTTGATTGTAGTGTACAAACGTTCCACTGTTGTTCACCTCCAACTGCAACGAATTCGTCACCATGCTGAAGGCCAGAGCTGATCCGCTAATACCACAGACGGTCAACAAGAACAAATTGAATTTTCAGGACGTCGGATCAATCCAGGTAAATTTCCAGTTCCTGTTTAACATTCATTTACTGTTTAACTTCTGTAATTTCGTTTTACTTTCCCCAGCATATGTTCGAGAAAACGAATGAAATCGTAAATGATATATTTAAGTGAAAAATGAATTGGTGAAAACATATTTGGCATGCAATTTCGATGTAGACCCTGTTTCAGAAGTTGAGGCATATATCATTCTTTTTGTAAACTCATCTCCTGAGTGTGACGTAAGCTAATCCCAGAAAAAGGATTTACAAGCAAAAATATTTTTTATTCATTCATCAAAATGTATTAATTTATTAGGCATCGAAACGATTTGAATCAACTATCTTCATTACATAAATTTTCTGTCTGCCACATCGGCACAAAATTTATTGGAAAAATCATAGAATATTAAATATATCTTTCATTGATAAAGTTTTTTATAATTTCGCATCATTATCTGTTTGTATTTCAGAAGGCTATAAGCAACATAAGTCGAACAGTCAGTCAATATTTGAATCTGGTAAAACAACATTTGGATATCGAATATAACATTGTGTGTGAACCTGCAAGAAAAATCGATCTCGAATGTCATTTTCCGAAAGACTGTCCTTCTCTGCCTGACACCAATGACGCCATCTTTTATTGCAATCTTCATATGACTTCCAGTCACATTGAAAGCTTGAAGGCGAAGTTGTCGGTGAGTTAATTACATTCGAAAATAATTTATATAATTTATTACATGTCCTTAATTTATAAACTTTTTAATCGACATTTTTTAGTTTCTTAAAATAACGGAACGGATTCAAATAGAAAATGGAAATTATTTCCCAGCTTAACATTAATTGACGTATGATATTCAGTGACGTTTCTTTAATATGGAAAAATTTCATATGTGTTTTTCTTTCTTTTACAGATTTCAGATTCTGATCTGACAAATGGTGATACGAGCAATCAACCCATTCTGCCTCGAAACCTCCCAATTACGCACGGCCGATGGTTAACCATGCTAACACTACAAACGTTGTATAATCAAGTACAGTCTGTTCAACAAACACTGACCGCAATGTCGCATGGGCTTTAGAAATGTGATGTAAACACAAAGATCAATGATACATGTGTGTCATTTCAACAAAGTGGAAGCGTTTTCGACTTCAGATACATTTTTTATTCAAACAGATTCTGCTATCAAAATATGTTTAATTTATAATTATTTTTCATATTAATATTTTTTTAGCATTAATCAGAATATTATATAAAAAAATACAATTTATACATTTATTAATGTAAAACCTATTTTTACAAACTTTTGCTTGAATTCTTTTTCGTTTTATTTTTTCCTCTTCAATGAACACGATTTTTTCATTTTATGTAAGTTTCAAAGGAAAATAAATCTATTTATAAACGAAATGCGCCTTTTTTTTTATTTCACTTTCTTGTTCATTTTTCATTTTCAAAGATTTTTATAATTGAAATCTAAATATAGATTTTTTGCGTTGTATTATCACTTCAACATTTTTGTCTTGTCCAATGAATCCATTTTTTATAGTAAATAATCATCGTTAATGCTTGTACGATAATTTAAGAAGTGAAAATTCAAAATTTTTTACTTTATTTTGTTATCGTGTTGATTTCTTAATGTCTAATGAATTTCAGCCTCGTTTTCAGATTTCCGGGACATTTCTTAATTCATTAATATTAGGTTGGTGCAAAAATAATTTCTAACATATGTTACTATGTGAGAAAACGAAATTATTTTTGCACCAACCTAATATATTGCTTTTACCTCTCATCAAGTGTTTTTTTTTTTTGTTTTTTTTTTGGGGTGGTTTTTTTTTTTAAGAGAAATACAAATGATTTATTGGCGCCGATTCCATTTCATCTGTAAAACGATTCCCATCTACATGAGTTCATTTACAGGAATATATTCTTTTCATTACGAAGAAATATTTTAAATATTTCCATACATAATTTGTTCTGGTTATATATATATATATATATATGTATGAAGAAATATAGTTTTAAGGTGTGCTATATTTATGAGATTAAGTGGTAGACACTGAAGCTGAAAGAACTCAAACTACCCTGTTATTTAACCCAGAATAAGGAGGAAAAGTGATGGGTTCATGCCCTTCTAAATGTAATTAGTGTGAAAGTGAATGCAACAAACAAGGCCAAAATTTGAACTTGGCTCGCCAGCTCCATTTTCGGCGCCGAAAACCGCTACGGCACTCGGGGATTTACACTGGATTGAACACGTGACCATTTTCTGTAAGCCGACTCTCTTACCTGGACCTTTATTCTTGTGTAAACGGAGATGCATTTTCACAGTGTTGCAATTTAAGATATTGTCTCTGTGTGTGTGTGTATGTGTGTTTGTGCCTGCGTACGTTAGAGAGAGTGTCTCTGTGTGTGTGTATGTGCGTATCAACGCTGCTATCAATGCCGTTGACATAATTGACCGACGATGCAGAGTGTAATTTCAATCCGGTTTTGTTTTCAGAATGAACTTTGCTTACTACACAACTTTAATACTATTTTCCTTCATCCTGTTCGGTATTGCTGACTGCTTGCTTTCAGCTTTATATCAAATATATTGTTTAATTACCAGTAAAATCCAATACAATATAAATCCAATCAACCACGACTTCTGTTTATAAAGGAATGGTTGATAGGAATTAGTGTATTAATTCCAGTTAATATACAGGCACATTGGAAAGGCTTGTTGATTCCAGTGAGAAAATGAAAGGAAGAAAGAAAAAAAGGTAAGACAAAAGTGTTTGACTTCTCCTGCCAATTCCTCATATCGCGTGGAATGAAGGGAAAATAAACTGTTTAATTTCAGCGAGAAAATAAAAGAAACAAATAAAGAACGGAAGTTAGAAGTGTTTTACGGCTCTTCCGGAAGAAATCTGACAGTTTCAAATCTTTTCATTTGTACCTCCTTACTTCTTAAAATAACGAACAGAATTCATATCTACGGATATTTTATTGTCGCAGAACTCGCCGTGAGATTATTCAATCATTAACTTAAGCATTAAGATTCATCAGAATATTAAAATAGGAATACAGGGAAATTTTCACCGATCTTTCTAGTAAAAGTTATTATTTGCTACACTTTCATTAAATTAGATTTAATAATGTGTTAAATGTGATGAAAACAGTCTAAACGTATTTTTATTGAGTCTATTAGTGTAAAAACATATCCCTAACCAGAAAAAAAAATTTGCACACCTAAATTACTGCATGTGAATTATGACCATAAGAATCAAAGTATTTTATTGCATTTATAGTAGGAGACAATAATTTTGTGTTTAATATTTGACTATATTAGACATCTGCTCTGGAAAATACAGCACTGTTCGATAAAAGTGACTCACCTGATTTTTTTTACTAAATGTTCTCTTCTCCGATGAAACGAAAGTTGAGCTAAATTCAAAGGATAAGCGATCTAAAATCCGAAGAAAAAGCTTTGAAAGCTGTTTGAATTTAGCAGTAAGTACTTTCAAGCATCCGTTCAGTATAATGTTCTGGGGATCGTTTTCTTTTCATGGAACTGGTTTCTTAAAACCTATTGAAAAGACCATCAGGAGCGAGCAGTACAAGAGAATTTTAGGGTCTTGTCTGCTCCCTTCTGCTAGAAGAATCGACCCCACCAAGTCCATTTTAAGCAGGATAATGCTCCCTGTCACAAATCAAAATTGATGAAGGAATACTTTGATGAGAAGCAGGTGAGTGTTATGACATGGCCGCCCCAATCTCCTGACCTCAACCCCATAGAAAACTTATGGAAGTACAGGCTCTCGAGAAAGCAGTTGAGCAACAAAGAAGATTTGATTGTGAATTTCATATCCGAATGGAATTCAATGCAAGGAGATGAGATTTGGATTTTAAAACGAAACTGAGACTGAAACGACAAAAAAAAAAACATCTATTTTTAATCCACGGAATTTTGTCAACAATTTGCCTTAATACTCTTTTTAAAGATTTAGAAATGTGTGTGTTTTATGAACAGAGCTGTGTGAAATCCCGGATATAAAAGCGGCTTTGATTTTGGAAAGTGAAAATATTTCTTTGTTTTGTTGAGGGGTGTGGACATTCAATTCTGTGTTTATGTGTATGCGTCTGTGTGTGTGCGTGCGTGTATATGTCCGTGCGTTTGTGTAATTCGGCATCGTATGATGCTTTGTGTCAATGCTTGTGTACGTATTAACATTAATAATAATAATAATAATAATAATAATAATAATAAGAAGAAGAAGAAGAAGAAGAAGAAGAAGAAGAAGGTGGAGAAAGAGGAGGAGTAATTCTAGAATAATAAAATTATCGAAAAACCTATAAAGAAATCAGGAGAGGAGAAACAATTGTTGAATTCCATAATTACAAAAGCTCCCGTCCTCATTGTACAACTTTCACTTTGTGATATGACATTATTTAACATCCCGCCTCCACAGACGAAACCAAAATCCGTTTTTTTTTTTCTATCAGATTTTTTCTTTCTTGGCGTGCAGCGAAAGCACAATTGGGTGGCGGTTTATTTTCCTACCATTTGGTCACATGAAAAGATTCATCATGATGCGAAACTGGTGATTTTATAAATACGAGATTCAGTTTCGCATTTATGCATCACTCCTTTTATTTTAGTATCTGAAGATGGGTGAGAAAATGAAACCTAAACCTTCTCTCATCCCCTTAAATATCTAAACCACGGCGTGGAATTTTCAAATTTACCTCATATAAATGAAACCTCATCAACAACAGTCAGTCTTTCACTTGCTATTTGATCTGCAAAGGTCTCTGTTCGAAAGGCGTCTTTCCGCAAGTTAAGATAAACGTATTTTTGGATTTTTTATTAACGTCCACAACCAAACATACCTGAACACGCCGAGCTCTCAAAGAAACTCATACCAATCGAATTTTAATTCCCGTTAGTGTTGTATATTGCGAAAAGTAAGTAATCGAAAAATTTCTTATAAGTTTTTCACTTTTTTACCAAAAGCTTCCCTCCACACTCTACAACTTTGTGATGTTAACTTAATTCGTTTCGATACATTAACCAAAAATATGTATTTTTTATTTATTTATTTTTTTTTTTTTTGTCGATGAAAGAGCAAGTAAACGAATGAATGATTTTCGACTGTTTTTTTTTTTTTGTTGTTTTTTTTTTACATGGCAAAACACATCGTAAATATTATAAACCAGTTTGGCGTTAATACTTTCCTCTTTTTATTTTCATAAATAAATGGACTCTGGTAAGATTTCACATTCGGCAAATTGACACCAAAGTCTCGAACTCTTCCTCTCGAACATTTAAATCTAAACAGGGAATTGTCAGGGATGTTCTCTATATAAGAACAGGCTTTTCACCACCAACAAACATTAGTATCTTACGAATAGATGTGTAAAGTTCTCTGTTCGAAAGAATTGTTTCAACAAATACTTACCTGATATCAACCTATCGACTTGTATCTTTCATTAACTGTCACACCCAAACCTACCTGATCATACCGTGTTCTTAAAGAACTTCACAAATGTCGTTTTTAGATCATCGTTAATATTGTATCTGGAAGAATAAGTTAACTTCAACACTCTGATTAGATTTTCACATTATATTTATTGACTAGCAGAATGGCCCGGCGTTGCCCGTTTCTTGATTCAAAAATCATACGACTCATACAGCAATCGCTATCACTTGACTTAAAATAGTTTTGCTCTTCCTTGCCTTTAAAGGAGTACCCTTTGCCTTGCTGATGTTTCTACATGCCTTACTTCTTGCCTATCTCAAACTGCGAATTTTTTCTAAGCTCTATACTAAACATTAAATCTGTTACGAAAAAAGAACTAAACAAAATGAACAAAAAACGATCAGCTTTAAAAAAGGACTCGTAATTAGAAAAACCGAATGAAAAAAAAATGTTAACAACAAATACTTTTTCACACCCAACCCAGTTCTGCGGAATCAGAATCAACGTTGAGTTTAAGAAAGCATGGAGTGAAATGAAAAAAAATATTTCCTCTGCTCGAAAGAAATTATTTCAACAGATACTTACTTGATATCAGGTTATTGCTTTCTATCTTCCCGCTTGAACGAAAAATATTCGATCACGCGGTGTTCTCTCATATTGATCGTTTTCTAATAATCCTTAATATTGTATATTGGAAGAATAAGTGGCCGATAAAATTCTTGTTAGATTTTCACTTGAATTTTATGGATGATATTCTTTCTCAAGTTTTGTATTTATATTTTTATTTTTCCCTTTGACAGTTTCTTGATTATATTTTTGTGTTTTCTTTCTTACAGTGTATCTTGTCAGAAGTCATTCTGCCTTGGTCGTCGTTATATTGGCTGCGTGTGTATCACTCATCCACGGGGCACCAACATCGACTAGAGACGAAACAAACAGGAAAGACTTAAAAAGAGACATGTATCCGGCCTCAGAAACCGCCACATATGCATTGGTAGCAATAAACAAAACATTTCATGAATATGTAAGTACTTATCAATGAAAGACATCGATTTTGTGTTAATACTTAACGGTATTTTTTTTTTTTTTTTTTAGTTAATTTTTTACAACATAATTACAGGGCTTCCTTCTTATTTCGACTCGATTCTTTTAGTGAATTGTCTCAACCTTTATTAACATTTATTAAAAAAAAATATCATTATGACATCCTCATTATCGTCATCAGTCCCTTGACTGATTGAATCGTCGTAGAGTGCAGGACCGAAGGGCAGAAGAAATAGACAACCTCCTCCAGGATGATCTCTTGGCAGTGGCTGTATGGTGTTCCGACATTGTCATGTCCGTTCACTTTTTGATATTGTCTGACCAGCTTTTACGTTGCCAACCCGCTCGTCCTGGGTATGACGATAAACTACATCCAGCAGCAAGACCTCTGATCGGAAGGTTTTGAGAGCATCGAACAACCTCGTAATAACTCTAGCTCCTCGGTCCAGCCGTAGTTGATTTGAGACTTGGACACGTATTTCATACATATGCATGCATTTAACGAGAATCTATATAGTATTCATTTGAAATGTTTGTTTTGTGTCATTTATAGTGTACACATGTTCCACTGATGATCACATCCGACTGCGACCAATTCATGAACATGTTGAAGGCCAATGCAGATTTACAACTGCCACAGGTTGTCATCGAGAATGAATTGGATGATGAATCGGTAAAGGCAATTTTTTCGTTTCTCATAAATATATACATAGAAATATACGAACGACACAGGAAATAGAAGTAAAAGGTGAGAAGGAAAATTATGGCATAAAATATATCGCCATTTTGTTGCAACACCTTTGGTGTCTTATCAACTGATGATGTTGAATATAGAATAAAAGGTTGAATGTAGAATAAAGGAAAAAAACCCTTTATTCTACATTCAACATCATCACTAGATAAGAAACCAGAGTTGCTGAAACAAAACGGCTATTTTTGTAGTGATTTTATAACATATTTATGTTATAATTTTCAATTAAATAATTATATTTACTCTACTCTGTACTGAGCACACTTTTAAGAGTAGTAATTGTTGTTTATTGTAATGTATTCCGTATAGACCAATCCTATACTTGGATATGCACATATATATATATATATATATATATATATATGTGTGTGTGTGTGTGTGTGTGTGTGTGTGTGTGTGTGTGAGTGTGTGTGTGCGTGTATAAATATAATTCTATGAAATAAAGTCAAGAATACTACAGTGGAAAAACGTATGTCAGGCTATAAACAAAGCAGAAACAAAAGATAAATAATATACATATAAACTAACAAAAGTTTATATAAATATAAACATATATATAGAGATATACATATATATATATATATATATATATATATATATATATATATATATATACACATATGAAAATAATAAGAAGGAACAGTAAGATTTACATTCCGGTGTTCTTAGCAATTATTTTTATTCCAAAAATCGCTTGAGAATGGAACGGAGCTATGGATCTTAAATTTAAATCTATAATTAAATTTTAATCTTTAGTTTCTATTTTGAAACACGGTAATTCCTGTGTAGCGATCAAACCATATTTTTAAAATAGAAAACAATTATAATTTTATATATATATATATATATATATATATATATATATATATATATATATATATATTTATATATATATATATATGCGTATGTGTCTGTTGTGTGTGTGTGTATGTATATATGTTATATATTTTCTTTACCCATATATGTACAATTTTGATTGGTAGTTTGTGTTGTCTTATAAGTGTTTTTATGCTTGAACTTTTCTGACTCTGTTTATTTCTATATAAGTGAGGTTGCTTACGTATGCTTTATTGTACGTACTTGTTTTTGATATAATTTTTTTCGGGGCTGTTTTTATTTTTTATTTTTGTCTATTCTTCTTCCTTTTTATCCTCATTTTATTCTTTATTTTATTTTCCTTTTTCGATATTTTTATTCCTTCTCTCCTGTCTTTTCCATTTCCTATGCCGTTCGTATATTTGCGTGCTTATATATTCAAATATATTTACGTGTTTGTGTATTATGATGTGATTATATCTGCCTTCTTCCTTTGTCCACTCTATCTGAAGTCAAAACTTCATCAATGTAACCATTTTTGTAGCGATAAAAGATACGTTCTTCCATCAACGCCATCAACGGAGAATTTAACATATAGCTAAAAACAATAGTAGTACTAAAATCAGTAGTACTAAAAATTCGTTGAAAATCCGTTGGTATCAGGATGTATTTTCCTTCAAAAGTAGTTCATACTACATCGCCGTCCAATTACTATTGGAGTTTAAAAGAGGACAAGGTTAACCTATTAAATCAAAGGAATGAGCTTACCATTAATTGCAGGTATAGTTCATCATTTAAAATTAAATAAGTGGGGTTCTAAGTAAAGAAACGTTTCTAAAAAAAATTATTTATTTGTGAAGATGTTCTGGAAGTTTTATTAACATCCGACAATTATCTATTTTTAGATCATTTTTTAATCGCAAAAAGACGCTAAAATTGCCCATGCTAATTTATGGTCACCCGTCGACACAAGAAAAACAAAATTTTTAACCAAAATTTTGAAGATCGTAAAAAGAATTAAAATATAATTTAATAATCACAAAATCTTTTGTTCTTCCTCTTAATAATAGAATAAAGATTTTGTCCATATTTTGTTCTTATTAAGATTGGAGCATTTTTTTAATCATGGTATACTTATTTTTAGCGAATCTTGGGACGTACTTAATTTTATAGTATTTTTTAAAGGGCAGACGAAATATTTAATTTAAATAATTAACACACAAACAAACACATACATTTCTATATTTATGTTATGTTTATGTTAATGAATCCAAATAATTGAATATGACGAAAGATCCAGAAATATTTATTTAATAAAAAGTGATAGATACATAATTATAGGAAATTAAATGATTATTTATATGATACAAATGCTGAGAATATTAAATATGGCGCTGATCAGTTAAGATTTTAAAAACATTACATGTCTTTTTGATTTGTATTTCAGGGGGCTATAATCAACATGAGTCAAACAGTCAGTCAATATTTGAATCTGATAAAACATTATTTGGATATCGAATATAACATTGTGTGTGAACCTGCAAGAAAAATCGAACGTGAATGTCATTTTCCGAAATCCTGTCCTTCTCTACCTGACACCAATGACGCCATCCTTTATTGCAGTCTTCATACAGCCTACACATATATAAACAATTTGAATTTCCATCTCCAATTACAAGTGAGTTTCTTGTGTCTACATATACTTCACTTTATTTACTGTATTTATATGAATGAAACATAGTCTCATTTACTTTTGTTTTGTTTTTTAAAAAGTAATAGAACGTAATTAAAAATAGAAACTACTTCACACTCTCGCATCGCTGTTAATTTGCTGTAATGACAAATAATAAATGATGTTCTGTTGCTCTTTGAGAATGCCATGTGTATTTATATTGTTTTGTGTTTATTTTTCAGCTTTCAGATACGGAACTGACAAATTTTGATGTGAACAGCCAACTTTTTGCATCCGAAAACCTCCCAACTCTGGCACGCCGATGGCTAACCATGCTAATATTAAACACGTCACTAAATCAAATACAACACGTTCAACAAAAACTGAATGCAATGAACACAAGGACTTTAGAAATATAGATGTAAATGCATAGAACAATGACATATGTGTGCCATTTCCAATGTGGAAGTTTTTTCAACTTCAAATTTTAAAAGCCGCTGCACCAAGTTTGGCCAGACATGTATATGTTAAAAACCCTATTGGGGGCAGCTATCCTTTTCAGCATTTAGATATGCATAAAAAAAAATATGTGCAGCACGAATTTCAAGTGACTTTCAGACAGCACCTCGGACGAAGCAGGACGTAACTCAACGCGCTCATAGGACACTCGTAGAGACTAAACACGACCGCTATTTATTCTTTTACAAATTCAGCCACAATCATTTCTTCCTTTTTACAGAGACTACCATAAATACATTACTTAAATTTACAAACTTTTTCGGGGACTATCTCTACCTAAAAGTTCCTGATAGAATAAAAATTTATATCGTATTTTGGACATTCCTTTATTTCTTCGAACCTATTCAGGACGAGTAAATTTTGTTCATCAGCACACGACACTCTTAACCAAAAGGGCTACTGTAAAGCAAAAAAAAGACATTCTCTTGAAGCCGTACTGTTTCCAAATTATTGAAAAAATACATTATTTTTATACTAATAATAACAATAAAATGAATAACTTGTTAAAATTGACCTGTCTTTTTGTTACTCATTTAGAATATATATATATATATATATATATATATATATATATATATATATATATATATATTATTTGCAGCTGATTCAATATGAAATCATGAGATGACTCATGCTTTTCTCTCTCTCTCTCCCTCTCTCTCTCTCTCTCTCTCTCTCTATATATATATATATATATATATATATATATATATATATATGTATATATATATGTCTGTGTGTGTGTGTGTACATACAAATAACCGGCAGTCTACCTGCGAAAAGTCTTTATATCCTTAGACAAGAAAAAAATCTCAAAGAAAGGAAAAAACAAAAAAAAAAAAATGAAAGGCAAACATCCCCTCCCCGAAAGAATAAATTAAAGTGCTCAACGCCTAGTCAATCCAGACAGAGCGTGTATGCTCAGATAAGCAAATAAATATTTATTTTATTTAATTTATGGTGCAAACAAAACAGTGCTCAATGTAATTAAACAGAGGGATGAAGTATATATTAAAATGATCCACATATACCTACGTTTGCAGTATAACTTAAAGTTTCATGTTTCCCCAAGTTGTCAGGCACATATAGCAATAAAGCCGTTTTTTACCGTTTTTTTTTTTTTTTAAATACTCGGTTTCATGGGAGGAACGTTAAATTAAACGCAGATTCAAAGCTAATATAAACTCAATATATTATATTGTGTTGTAAATTGAAACTATAGAGTGTTTGGAGGGAGTTATTGGGAAAAACAAAGCAAAAAAAAATTATGTACTCTCAAAGTTTATATGGTACATGTTTTTTTCCGTTGGGGAAAAAAGGTTTAACTCAATAAACTATAAAGCGTAAGGGGCAAGCAATATGAATAAAAAGGAGGGTGTAGGCGCTGTAGATTGTATATTGTTTATAAATAATCTCTGTTTCAAGGGAGTAACACTGGACAGTATATGAAGCTAACGTTTAATAATATTAGGATATAAATTAAGTAAATAAAACGTGTACATAAGCAGAGAAGGTAAATGGTGAGAAAAATATTTAAAGAAAAGAGGAACGTCGTGTAACCCGTTACGTATTAATGGACACTTAAATGGTTGAAGGGAGGTAATAAGTATTTAACCTAAAATATTTAATGGGCAGTTAAAGTTAGGTAAAAAGATTTATCCAGAATCAAAAATACTTTAGGAGAGAACTTTTTAATGGGTATGAACTATCACAACCTCACGACGTTTGATCAGCAGTTTGGCGTCGTTAATATTTTTGAGTATGAATCTTTTTTTTCCAGCAAACAGGTTACATCGATCGACGCGGCCGGAAAAAAAAGGTGTAGATTTGGCGACGACATTCCAATTTATTGCCGGTCTGTAGTTATTTGTTTTGATTTCTCAGTAAAATTTTGAGAGTGTTGTGGAATTTGAATAATATTTATTGGTAAGAGTCATTTTATAATGGTAGTACCGGGTTTTCCAGTAGTTTTCAATGGAACCAAAAATAAAATTTAGTTTCGTCATTATGTTTAATGCTAGTCTTATAAATAAGGCTTTTATTCATACATTTATGATTTAATGGACAGATACTGTTTTTTCAACAATTAAACTTTTTCTCTAGAGTAACAGCTCGAGCTTGGCCATTATTATCAAGAGCATGGTATACATATTCAGTTATGTCCGTAAGCACACCAGCGGTAGCCCGGCCAAAGCGGAAACCATATTGTTTGTCAGAGAGCAGATCGCGGGAGGTGAGATTCTTAATTACTTCGGCATTGATTAAAGCCTCGAATACTTTGCCGAAGAGTGGTAGGAAACTGATGAGACAGTAGTTAGATGGGTCAGAATGGTCTACGGACTTCTTAAAGACCAGGACGACATAGGATGACTTCAAATAGGCTGGAAAGCAAGAATCGGCGTGGCAATAGTTGTAGAGTTTAGAGAGAAATGGATCCAGCACAGGGGCTTATTTCTTTAGGACTACGGCTGATATCCCGTCTCCATCTATTCCTTTATGAAAGTCGAATTTAGAGATGATGTCTAATACTATATTTGCAATTTTGTCCAACTACCTTTAGCCATCTTTGAAACACAGCTTCCTGATTCCCTCCTCCCAGAACTTTGTATCTTTTTCAATGATGAACTGGTTTTGGTAGTTTTTACAACCTCCCAGATAAATTATGTTCTTTCAAATAAGAGATTTTTTTATGTGTTGGAATAAGCGATAATCCAAAAGTTTAAGTTCAGGTGAGTACGGTGAGTGAAGTAGGATATCTAAACCAAACTGGAGTGATTCCGACATGATTTGCAAAAAGACATGACATTTGACGTTGTTCTAATGGAAGATTGAGTCTAGAAATCGTTTAGTTGTTTATTGATTTCGAAACCTTTCGGCGAATCTTATAGTTATACGACGATAAAAAATGCTGTTGTAAAGCAATCTTAAGTACCAAATTTGGCATCTAGGGGCATATCTACTTTTCAGCAATATTTAGACTGTCTACAAAAGTACTTACGTACAATTTATTATAATACTACAACTAAAATCCTTGAAAATAACTATAAGATTAGACGAAAGTGCTTGAAATCGACAAACATTTGGACAATTTCTACACTTATTAAGTCTAGAAAAGAAAACACTTGTTCGCATATAAGAAAAATCTATTAAAAAAGACTAAAGAAAAGTATTATGCCAGTCAGTTAGTTTAATAAGATATGTATTAAATAGGGGTTCCTACCCGAATACACGTCTATACCAATATCCAGTGGGCACCTCGAGGAGGTGGTGTAATAGTTAGCAAGCTTGTCTCGCTAGAACAATTACAACTGAGTAGTGAGTTCGATCCTCACTGGGTGCCTCTTACTTTCGGCCTTGTGCCACGTCCAACCTACGCTTGGAAAATCCCTATACCAATATCCAGTGTTCGACAGATATACTTCCTCATATATCACTTGAAAATACCTCCAATTTAATAAAACTTTATATATAAAGACATCATTGCCACTATATATATATATATATATATATATATATATATATATATATATATATATATATATATACACCATTGCCGTGTATATATATTTATTTACACTATGATGAAAAGCTATCTTGTTACGCAATAAAATCTCACATCACCAAATATGTTATGTTAAACAGTTCTGGAATCTTTTCTGTAAATTCACCTCAAATAATGTAAAGTTACTTATCACAAATATTAATTCAGCCCAAGAAATTATAAATTTTATCTCAAATTTGGTTTGTTTTTTTTTTATGAAATTTTTGGCACTCTTTTGAAATTAGAAATTTTAAACCGAAATTTGTTTAGCTTGCTTCGCAACAATTCCAACCCTCAGAATGAAAAATAGCCAAAAATCAGGGAGTTATTCAGATTTCTTAAGTGCCGATGATATTCGAGGTACAAGGATTTTTTACAATTTAAATAAAAAAAAATATCAGTTTTTGGCTTGTTTAACGTAGTGAGCGCGACGAGACCCCGCACTTAGAAATAACGCACCGTGTCGCCCGCGTATGAGGCGATCGTAAGGGTTAACACAACCGGAGTCCAGTATGTTTAACAAGATATGTATTAAATAGGAGTTGCTACCCGAATGTATACACCAATATCCAGTGTCCGACAGATATACTTCATCATATGTCTCTAAAAATACCTCCAACTTAATGGTAAGACTTTAGATATAAAGACATAATTGCCACTATATATATATATATATATATATATATATATATATATATATATATATATATATATATATATATATATATATATATATATATATATATATATATATATACACACCATTGCCGTGTATATATATTTATTTATAATGATGAAAAGCTCTAGTGTTACGCAATAAAATCTCAAACCACGTAATCGGTTCTAATAAAAATAGATTTTATAAACTGAAATTCAAAATGGTATATTTATCACATAAGTAAAAATACCTTGAAACTTTTAACAATTGTATTAATAAACTATTTTTCTGTTTATATATATGGTCAATGTTTGCGTGACTTTCTCACGGGCCCTTCATAAAAGAATGATTAATTATACGAGACTAAATAAAATTGGACAATTCCGAGTGGCTTTTTCTGGCTTTTAATAACCTGAAAAGGTTTGATAAACCGTAAAAGCAAATTAATCAATTACATCGACCTCTTATGTCGATAAAACAACACTATTCACTAAACTTTCTATGGTTCTTGGAACTTGTATTGTAAAGTAGTGAAAAGAAACGTTTGTCCACTGTGTTCCACTGCGCTAAGTTTACCAGATCATTTTTTTAATTGCTATCAGTCCAAGCAAGGCAGCAAAGCCACTAAAACGCAAGGGGTTACAGGGTGTGGAAGAATTAGAAACATAAACATTAATGAGCAGGAAGGGAAAAGAGTAATCAGTAGATAGCGATTGACACTGCATTTTAATTTCTGAAGATTAAAGTTGGCTGGAAAGCATAGAGCCGGAAGGGATTAGCACAAGCGAGAAGTGCGAGAAAAGAAACTATTAGCATAGAACTTACGGCTACATCTAGCCAGCTCTACTGTAAATTGATAAGATCGCGACGCCATTCTAGTACTTCGCTTAAGATTCATAGTGTCTAGTTACCATACCGAAGAGCGATATTTATTCTGTAAAATACACAGAAATGTGGCACATGGCCGAAAGAGGGGATTCGGGAAAGGACGGTCTTCTGTCTTAACTATAACTTAGCTAGCCGCAAACACTGACCCAATCGTACGAACAATATTCCTTACACCAAAACAACACATTCATACGTACCTTTCTTACTACATCCACCATAATACCTCACCGTCTCATCCGAACAGTTACCATGAAAGTATTTATAAAAAAAAAAAAAAAAGGCACAGAGAGGCAACTTTACGGCGGCGGGCAAGTGACCGAACCCTTAGCCGCTAAATCAGGACTAATAATATTGCTGATTCTTCTTTGGATCTGCTCAAGGTAAATAGCAGGGACCCTGGGCCATATGTGGCAGCAATATTCTAAGCATGGACGAATGGTAGACTTATAGATATGTAAGATAGATTCCGGAGAGAAAAATTGTCTCTCATGATACCTTCTTAGCAGCTGACCTAGCAATAGATTCAATATAGTCTTACCATTTCATAATAGCTGAGAACGTTAGCCAAAGAAGGCGCAACGTGTCACTTTCCTGGAGGATAGCATCAGCCATGTTGATGGAAGGTAGAGCATGTCGCTCAGATGATTAATGGAGAAAAGTTTAATTTTGGAGGTGGTGAAATTGACAGGCTAACCCTTTTCCCCACTTAACGACGGGTTTGGGGTCGTTTTAGACATTGGATGCCATTTTGATCTTGTCGAACTGATGAACCTTACTTAGTAAGGTTCATTAGTTCGACAAGATCAAATGATTGTGTCGGAGTAAATGATTGTGTCGTCAGCGTAGATGAAAAGTTGAGAGCTGATGTCATCGCGTATGTCGTTAATGAAAATTAAAAACAGCGTCGGACCAAGGATGGAACCCTGGGGGACACCCACGTTGATACGAAAGGATCTAGATGAGTAACCGTTCAGGTAACTTTCATTTCATGGTTTTATAGGAAAGACTGGATCAGCTAAAAATGTGTCCAAAGACACCGTAACTTTTCAGCTTGTGGAGAAGACCTGAATGATAGACCCTGTCAAAGGCTTTCGAGATGTCCAAAGCTACAGCCCGGGCTTCACTGTTTTTATCTAGAGTATGATAGTCTCTTTCCGCAATTATTGTCAGGACATCAGCAGTTGGTCTGGAGAAACGAAAGCCATATTGCTTGTCTGAGAAAAAACCTGCAATGAGAGATGATGAACCAATTCAGCATTCAGGGCCTCAAAGTTGTTTGGTTTGGTTTGTTTTGTTTTACGGCATATCAACCTCAATGGGTCATTTAATGCCAACAATTTTTTTTTTTTTCCTGGTAATATTTTTGTTTTGTCAAAAATCTATTTCTGTTAATATTTTTTTTCCTGAAAAATGTATAGCTGGTAATATTATTTTTTAAAAAACGTAGAGCTGGCAACATTATTTTTTCAAAAACTTATTATCAGAGGCCTTGCTGTTGACGCAGATGTAGTTTATCGTCATACCCAGGACGCGGATGTAATCTGAGTGTTAACTATTTGTCCATGGGACCCTAACAGGTGCTACCACCCCGGGTTAGCGTGGACCTGGGACCACTAGTAATTAAAAGGTCGTTCCACACTCCTCAAAACCTCCTAATCAGAGGCCTTGCTGTTGGATGTAGTTTATCGTCTTGCCCAGGACGCGGATGTAGTTTATCGTCATAGCCAGGAGGGCAAAGTTGTTTGGGGTGAAATGATTAAAAATATAGGGTAAATCAGAAAGTAAAGTAATTTTGAAATTATCCGCTAAAATCTATAGGGAGGTGCTGCCGCGAGAAACTTCGCGTGCGCAAAGGAATGACGGGTAGTTAGACGCACGCAGCATACGATTGTTTCGTCGAGAGGCATGTAACAACGAATTCAGACGCATAGACGCTGCATTCAACGATTGCATCATCGTGGACCAACCCGCCGAAGTGCGTTTTCTGTGAACAGACGGAGTCAAACCTACGGAAATCCATTGCTGGATGTTGGCGTAGCATGGAGCACGCGCCATGAATCAACGAAATGAACGGGTACAAGGCTTTAAAGCGGGTGGTACAAGGGTAACAGACGAAAGCCGATCTGGTCGCCTATCAACATCGCGCAAGGAAGAACTCATCCAGCGGGTAAGATGCCTTTATCAGGTAAAACCGACGAATCCCTTTAGCAGCAATCGTGATCATCAGCTATGGGTCTGCACAAGCTATAATGTACGATAATTTGGGGTATCGTAATGTTTGTGAGCTTTGGGTGCCCAAACAAGCAAGTGGTGAAAACATGGCTTCTTGAGCAACCAAAAACGAGGGATCATATCGAAGAGTGTCATGTGCATTTGTTTTTCATCAGGAGAATAAAGATGTTGTATGGTAATTGCCTTTACTTTTTATTTACTCGTATGTTTTCCTAAAAGTATATTTGTAACCCTATCACTACCATTTTGGTGTTCTAGTTCCTTTAGACCACAGCGCTTACCCTCTAGCTGACTCTTCACTTGTTAACACGTTTCTGGTTCGTCGCTGGTATCGTGATGATGACCACGATTCCACTCGATCTAGCTGGCGTACGTCTCCTTCACGAACATTCACTCCTCTGCTACGTTGTGATTTTGATGTCGCTGATGAAGTAAACTGAAGTGAAGAACAGGTCGACAATGAAAAGCTACACACAAAAAAGAATTCTTTGGAATAAAGAATTAAAAATGTTACAACGATTTGGTTTATAGATAATTAGTTGTATACAGCGGTCTTATACTTTCCACTACTATTTTAATCAAATGACAATGTGATCCCCTTTTGAAGTTTACAGCCTCTATTAGTGGTAGTTAGAAATATAAATATGGTCTTCAGGGCTGGCACAAGGTTTTAGTCATGAGGTCTCAGTTGTGGATTCCAGTCGCAGTGATGTGGGGACTCTCTATGTTGTCCAAACCTCAAGCTTATATGGAGTCCAGCGTCTAACCGGTGTGGGGATAACCAGGGTCTGGGGTTCGGTTATCTCCCATCCTTATCATCAACCTTTTTCTAAAATCTCAGATTTTCAATATGTCTACTCAAGTAATTTTCCAAATTTAGGAATTGTCCAACCTCCTTTTGGGAGTGGTCAGATGAATCAAGCCACTCCTTCGCTCCAACTACCTTCACTTTACATCTCTCCGTATAGATGGTACCAAGTTCTCCTCCTTTCTCCCATTTTCTCAACATCCAACCTCAGGATGGTACAACTGACTTTGTGACGAATCTAAATGTTAAAATGCGTAGGTGAAAAGGGGGTTTCCTGTAATTATTCTTTCTTAATCAGATTGTTTCGTCATGTTTGCTTTAGGTGATTTCCCAAAGCCAGGTTCTTGGCCATATTCTAAGATAATCGGAGCCAATCCGGGTGGACCCAGCCAGTTAAACCTCAAGGATTCTTTGTTCTTCCAACATAGGTCAGAAAAATTAAAAAGATTCCCAATATCTTTAGTAATAAAAAATTTCTTACTCTGGTTGTGTTTCTCCGTCAGTCAGACCACCCAGACCAACCATGCATTGGACCCCGGTCAATCTAGGTTAACCGGAGAAAATCTAAATGCTCCCTGCCAGCTAAATCCCCAAATCTCAAAAATCGTTTATTTATCCAATTTTAATTGTTTTCCGTTTTAGTACACTGACCCCTAAAAAGAATGCAACTCAGTTCTTTCGTATTCTCTGAAGTCTTTTTTCTTCTCTTTCTCCTCCTTTTTTCTATTTTTTCTCTCTCTCTCCTTTTCTCTTTCCTCTTCTTTTTTCTTTTTTCCTGATTAATTCCAAGTGCTATATATTTACTGAATGACGTTGTGGTGTGTAACCCATTCAAACTTTTTAGATTTTATGAGAAGCAACAACATTATTAAAGGTTTCAAATTCCTAAATATAATAAATTAATATTTGTGTCTCATTTTTAAACCCTTGTTGTGATTTTGACTCATGGGAACGTTTTATTATTGAAAATGACTGAGTCTCCGAAGATGTCGTCGCTCTATTTGGATCAAAAATAGCTGATTGCATTCTCATATAGAGAGAGGGTTAACATACATTAAAAAAATGCCACCTCTTTTCCGTACAAATGTCTAACCTTTTCGAGTCTCGAGCAAGTAATAACTATGTACAGGGTGATTGAAAAGTAACTCCCTATTTTATGTATGAGTGAGATCTGACTTAACACCATGTGACATTTTTTTCTTTGGGGTTGGTTAAAGAAGCAAGTCTATTATACCAATTTAAGTCTTTGGAAGAACTTGAAGGGTGAATACTATAAGTTATGTCTTTCATACCACAAGAGTTCCTGGTGAAATCAGTTGACCCGATTCCTGGGCGGCTCGAGAAGCTGGTAGATAAATCTGGTGCCCATGTCGAATTTTAAATAAAACCTCTTGATAAACGCTTTCCTCTCATATCCATTTCTTGTAAAAATTTTAGTTAATAAATAAATTATAAGTATTTTAAAACGGGGAGTTACTTTTCAATCGCCCTGTATATGTTCCATTTTGATATGAATGAAAAACAGATTTATGTCTACATTTTTGCTTCTCAAGTTGCGTGACGATGTCGAAAAGTGACATATACATTTATTCTTTATCAGCAGAAATAAAGGTGTTATATGGCAATTGCTTTTTTCTCCATGATTTAACCTCGTATAATTAATCATTTTTTTTTAATGAAAAGCCCAAGAGAAAATCACACAAACAATGAACGTATATATAAACAGACAAATAGTTTATTAATACACTTATTAAACTTTTCAGGATATACTTTTTACTTATATGATAAATATAACACTTGGAATTTCAACTTATAAAATCAGTCTTTATAAAAACGGGGATTTTTTTCTGTTAATTCACCAAAAATATTAATTCCCCTCAAAATAAAAAAGAATTTATATTTACTAAAATTCGCACCAAATTCTTCCAAGGCAAATCCCTTCCATTGCACTACGGTTGGGTTGAAATTTGCGATCGCGCCATATGTGGGCGACTCTGGTATGCTATTTCTAAGTGTGGTGTCTCCGTAGCAAAACAGATTTTTTTTTTAATTCTGAAAAAATCCTTGAATATCATCCGCACTTAAGAAATGTAAATAACTCCCTGAATTTTGGCCATTTTTAATTCCGAGGGTTGGAGTTGTTGCAAAGCAAGCTAAACAAATTTTGATTTAAATTTTCTAATTTTAAATGTGTGCCAACAATTTAATAAAAAAAACAAAACAAATTTGATTTAAAATTTATAATTTCTTGGGCTGAATTAATATTTGCGATAAGTAATTTTATATCATTTGGGGTGAATTTACAGAAAAGAACCCAGAACTATTTACGATAACATATTTGATGCTGTGAGATTTTATTGCGTAACACGAGGGATTTTCACCATATTGTAAATAAATATATAAACACGCCAATGGTGTATATATAGTGGCAATGATGTCTTTATCTACATAATGTCTTACCATTAAGTTGGAAGTATTTTTTGGAGGTATATGAGGAAGGTATTTCTAACGCACACTGGATATTGATATAGACGTGTATTCGCGTAGCAACCCATATTTAATACATATCTTGTTAAACATGCTGACTGACAAGGTACTTTTGTTTAGTTTTTTTAACAGATTTTTTCTTGTATGCGAAGAAGTTGTTTTTTTCTGGACTTAATAAGTATAGAAATTGTCCAAATGTTTGTCTATTTCAAGTGCTTTCGGCTAATCTTATAGTCATTTTCAAGGATTTTAGTTGTTGCATTATAATAAATTGTGCATAAGTACTTTTGTAGACAGTTTAAAAGTTTCTGAAAAGTAGATATGTCCTTAAATGCCAAATTTGGAACTTAAGAATACTTCACAGCAAATTTTTTTTTATCGTAGTATAACTAAGATTAGCCGAAATCCCTCGAAATCAACGAACAGCTAAATAATTTCTACACTCAATATCCAGAAAAGAAAACACTTGTTTGTATACAAGAAAAAACTATTAAAATCTAAATAAAAAGCCCTTGTCAAAACATATATTAAGTAGGGAATAAATTGCCGCGTACAAGTCTAGTTTTCAAGCCTAAAAACATATTTCCAAAACTAGGGGTCGACTTATGTGGCGGCTATAAAACGCAAATCTTTACCACCGAGTAGTAAACAAGTGGATCAGATCTAAAAATTATTTTACACCTCTTACTATACCTTCAGCAAGCTACGACAAATATATCCCACTAAAACTTGTGTTTGGTGAACATATTCGACCTATTAACACATAAATTAGTATAAAATGATAAAATAGTAACGCAAATTCAGTATTCCTAAACACTACAGCACACATCGCGTTCAAAAGCTGATGCACTAAATGGTGACGTCACTGGTTGTTTCTTTACACTAATGCAAATGGCGGATGAGTGATTCTGTGTTTTACAATAACATACGACACGTAGCAGTCCTATGAAATAACTGCCTGGTATGATGTGTAATCTACGGTATTAATATTTTATAGGAGTTGATGTTGATTTTAATATGTTTATCAGTAGACCTGACGAGATTTAAATGTTCGCTAAATTATACCAATGCAATATACGGTACCTACCAGTGTGTGTTATCGGTTGTTTGCTATACAACGCATATAAAAATAAACTACGGTTAGTATTTCAAAATGCAGGTAAATGGCATGAGCTTATGTATTTTTAGCAGAGGTTACCGTATACTTCTACTAACTTCATTTACCGGTAGGCCTAAGTTTTGGGCCACTTGTAGCCTACTGTATGTTTGGGAGTCGACCTATATGATTGGTATAGGCCTAACAGAATTAAATAACGCTCAACAATGTCTAATTTCACTACGATTGTGATGGCTTACCTTTTATCTGAAGGACCGCCATTGGGAGACGCTATACTACACTTGGGAGCCATAATAATAGGCAATCAGTTTTCCCAACGGAAATGAGTGAATCCAATATGGCACACAATAACGAACTGAGTAACGCCGCCTTATGTACGAGGCAAAGGGCATAAATCGAAACAAGATTAATGGAGTTTGCGTCGTAACTACAAATCGTAGTACGTCGGGACTGTCGTAACTCGGGGGCTACTGTATTGATGTTTATTTTACAGTTTTATATATATAAAGATTACGATGGGTCGTAGAAAAGATATAACCTCAAAAGAGAAAAGAACATTTTCACAAAGTTATTGAATTATTGGAATACAATACTGGAAACAGCGAAAATGTTGACAAATAAACACAAAACGATAAACAGAAATATAAACATGATAAGAACAAGAAAAAAAAAACTGGCTTGATAAATATCTCAAAAAGAAAAATTGAAAGAAGAATAAACATGCAAAGAAAAAACAAAGAATTTTTTTGAAGAAGCTGGTTTGGCGAATGGAAACAAAAAGAAAAAAAAATGTAAAATATTAAAAACATTGTTTAAAAACTAGAAAGCGTTCACGAAAATCTTTACTTACACGTTGTTTTGTTTTTGTTTTTTGTTTTTTTCGCTATTTAAATACCCCAAAAAAGACGGGTAAGTCGGGTGAAAAAGTACATGAAAAATCATTTTTCAACAGTAAATTTTGCTGATGAATAACTAGCTGTATTGGATGGACGTAATGGTTGTGCTAGAAGTTAATTGGTTGGTTTGTTGGTTCATTAGTTGATTTTCCTTATGGTCATATCAACTACTATGGATTATTTAATACCAAAATCTAAATATTTTGAGAGCAATTGTATGCCTTCAACTACAGATAAAATGTATTGCTGCTCATTTTGCTTTAAAAATGTATTGTCCGCCATTTTATGTATTGTTGGTCCTTTTTATATAAAAATGTCTTCCTGGTATTTTTACTATATGTATTTTTATATTTTCATAGAGTTTTGGTTTGGGGGGTACTATTTGCCCATATTTGGTACCCTAACAGGTGCTACCACTCCAGGTGAGGGTGGACCTAGTAACAACAGCAGTTAAGAGATGGTTCCACGCTCCTCAAAACCCCCAATCTCCAGATCAGTGGCCTTGCTGCTGGATGTAGTTTATCGTCATACTCAGGACTGAACTATCGAAGTGGGAACAGACACAATTATGACATGATGGTGCAATAAACCTTTGCTTCATGCTTTCATCATACATCAAATCTCCTGGTCGTTTCTTTCTTTTTAAGGGCGCGTCCCATCAGGAGCAGACAATTACGACTATCCAAAGATATTTCTTCATTATAACTGTGAATTGCCATGTCGCAAATTTTTAAATACCGAAAATAAAAACGTGTAAGTCGGGTTAAAAATACATGAAAAGTCATTTTTCAACAGTAAATTTTGCCGATGAATATATTTGATGGCCCTCATGATTGGATTATTTAATGTCGAAATCTAAATGTTTTGAGCGCAACTATATGCATTCAACTAGAGATAAAATGTATTGTTGGTCATTTTACTATAAATATGTATTGTTGGTAATTTTTTACATATGAAAAACTATTGCTGGTATTTTCTACTTTCATAGTGTTTTGTTTGGTATTCACTATTTTCCAATAGGTGGGACAATAACAAGTGCTACCACCCCGGGTCTGAGTAATTCTGGGAACAACAGCAATTAAAAGGTGGTTCCACGCTCCTCAAAACTTCCCGATCAGAGGCCTTGCTGCCGGATGTAGTTTATCGTCGTACCCAGGACTATAGAAGTTGGGACCTCCATGGCAATAGTCAACGAACACGAGTTAGAGAACAACACTGCGAAATAGATTTTTTTTTGTTCTTGTTTTAATCATTTCACTCTTTAGCACGCAATGCAATGGGTTACTGAGAGTAAGAGAGAATGAGAAGACTTTAATGAGGAGAAAGAACAATAACAGAACGGGTTTCAATAAAACAGAAGATAGCGATTGGCATTGCATTTAAATTTTTGAAGATTGTAATTGAGAGGGAAGCAGGAGATTGGGAGGTCCACAGGATAGAAATGCAAGAAAAGAAACTATTAGAATAGAACGTATGTTTGCATCTCGTTAATAAGATAGTAAAACGGCGGGACCTAATTGCCAATCTAGTAGCACACATAAATTAGAATAATGTTTGGAGTTAGTATTATTAAAGAAGAAAAATTATAGGTATTTTTTTTTTTTTTTTTGCAATTGATGAGGGTATCAAAATATATACAAAGAACTAATGCAAAGACATGATGTATATTCAAGTAAGAATAACTATTGCCCACCTTGCCAAAAAAAAAAAAAGCTTTCAAACATAACAAATTAAAGTTACGGCTCCCAGGCTATCCAGATAATAATACTATAGCAAACCTGCGGACTGTCATTAAAATATTTGTATATGAGAATGGAAAATTTTAAAGAAGTAAAAAAGATCTCTGGGAAGCAATGCAAACTACTGTAGGTAATGGTAAGAGCAATAGAAAAAAATGAATAGAATTAATGGATGAAATACTGATATTGGATTCTATATTAATTTATCAAATAAAAAAACAACAGGATGTTTTGTTTACTAAATATAAGTTTCCGTGACTGATATATATATATATATTGGGTTTATTCATAAATAAAAATAAAAGCATGGTCAGTTTAATGGGAAACATTGGTTATATAATGCCGAATTTTGAATGAGGCATCCAGTTATCGAACCCAGAGAAGTAATCGCCAACCAGACTAGCTATGCTAACATTACACCACATCGAGAAGCCTTAGATAGATAGATAGATAGATAGATAGATAGATAGATAGATAGATAGATAGATAGATAGATAGATAGATAATGAAGAGACTGGATAGATAGATAGATAGATAGATAGATAGATAGATAGATAGATAGATAGATAGATAGATATGAACAGACTGACATAGATGAACAGAGTGAGATAGATATTTGGTTCGTTGTTTATGTTTTGTTTTTTTTTGTTTTTTGGGTTTTTTTCGGTTTCTTGTTTAGCGGCATATGGGTTATTTAATGCAGAAATTGAAATATTTCGTAGTTTTTTTTTCCTTTTTTTTTTTTTTTTTTTTTTTTTTTTTTTTACATAGTTTAGGTATTGAAAACCCACTCACTATGTCACCAAACCTATTGAGTCAGGCAGTGTGTACTTGCGTTCAATGGAAACGGCCAAGCAATAACAGAGCAGTACCAAAGAAAAATCAGAACTAAACAATATCCCAAGACATAAGCAGTGGAACAAAAATCGTCTATCCCCGTAGATTCAATACAGGTTCAGAATTCCCTGTAGCTTACCCAGGTCGATATACACCTGAGGATGAACGGAGGTGGTGTCAACGGCCGAAATATTATGGTAATGACAAGCATGAAGACAATTTGCCGATTATAAATAGTGTTAATAATGACAACTTCTCATCGCAGAAATGTAGACCGAAAATACATTATTTATATATGGAATGCACCCACAAAAATTATGGATGTTTCACCTGTGTATGTAGATATTCTTACAGATTGTTGATTTTCATATACTTACAAGAAAGAAATTTAAATAAAAAATTAAAACATATTGATGATTCCAATATTACATAATTTATAAAACAAAACATCAATATACACTGTGTTTTATGCAACAGCATTCGGGATTTAAAAATGAAATATAGCAAATTTTGAATGTTTCTTTCGCGTATAACGGTTTACTCACCGAAAGTTAAACATTGCACACAGCCGAATGTATGAAACGCCCAGTGAGGATCGAACTCACTACTCAGTCGTAATTGATCTAGGGAGACAAACTTTTTAACCATTATACCACACAGAAGTGTCCTCTAGTCCGTGTATAAATATTGTGATAGTTTGGTTATATACATATATTTATAACAAAAATTTGGATAAAAAAAATTAAAAACAAGAACATATTCATAATTTCTATATTACACAATTTATAAAACAAAAATATACTTCAACAAGAAACGTTGGGTGTAAAAATCGATCTAGTAAGGGGTTGACAACAGTGAAGCAATCGATTTGTGTGGAGAGGGACACGAGTTCGATAAACGATGAGAGTAAATAGCGTTGGATGAACCCGTCTTTGAAATAATACCGTTTTGAACTAAATTCAAGTAAAGTCTGGAATAGGCATGCTGGCGTGAAAATTTTAATAAGCGTTTCATTTTAAATAAACGCACCGCCAGGACTTTTTCTATCATCTGAATTATCGCGGAACAAATTAATATTACTGTGGAGAAACTTGTTTGAAAAAAAAAAAAAAAAAAAAAAAAGCATGTCGTATTAAATAAGCATTGGGGGTGGGGATTGAAGGTAATAATTGTGCCGGCACTTGTATTTGGCACACAAGAATATTTTAGAACAAAATCTATGAGTTAGAATTGGAAATAGCGTGCAACTCAAGATGGTTGTTTAGCGACCAAATTTCTTGTTTTCTCTTTGACCTGCATATAGATTTCAGTTCTTTCTGGAATGATCGACTTGCCACCATATACAACACAAAATTAAAAGCGTTGTTTGTATTCATTACAATTGCCAATACCAAAATGATTTCTTCTGAATTATTACTGAGGAAATCGGCAGAAGTAAATAGCAAAGACGGGGGTAACGTAAAGATAAGAAACATGATATTAATAGCCAAAACGAGTCGAACAGTTTGGGCGTTGTTGTGTGCTGGGTGCGGAGTCTGCCCGACGGCTGGGCGATGGTAGATCTTAAAAACAATCGCCACGTTGCAAACAATTAAGATAATGGCAGGAAGAAAGCTGTAGACGGAAGAAAACAATAAAAGTTGAACTGCTTTGTGTGGACGCTTACACGTAATGTTCTCATACCTGAAGGAATTGGTATAAACAGCACTTATGATGACCATTACGACGAAGAGAATACACAATACTTTAACCGGGGTTGTGTGTTTGCTGCTGGATCTGAGGTAAGTGGACAGTGGACGGTAAACGGCTATTGTCCGTTGGACGGTAATGATAACTGTGATCCACGACGAGCAGTTCAAGAAAAAGGCCCTGAAAAATCTAAAAATGTGACAGTTGAATTTTTCATCCTTGTCACCATAAATGCCGGCAATAGATAGAAATGTATTGAAGAGGCTGACGTAAAGAACAAACAGATCACTAACGCAGAGTGCGATCAGGTAGAGGCCAATATTTTTCGTTCGTAGTTGTTTGCGACACAAGACGACGAGTGACAGTATGTTTCCAACTGTACCGATTAGCAAGAGACAACTTGACGGAATCACAAGGTCGGGTCTGTTGTTCAGCTTACCAAACATTTTTTTTTTTTATGGTAGTTGATTTAAATGTTTCGGATTTGTATTGTTCCTCTAATGTCTGTAGCCGATAAATCTCGATATATATAAGGGAAAATAAAATTTTAAATATTAAGCGTAAAAGTCCAGTGATCAAATAAAGAAAGGAAAAGGATAGAATTTCAGTCGGTTTTCAATATGGGCAATTTTTTTTTTTAATTGAAAATTTCGCTTTTTAAAATAAAAATCGAATAACCATTTAAGACATGGATACAAGTTGCCGTTGCAGACACTGGCAAAAATTTGTGTTGAGCTTGGACTTTTGTATCACGAAAGAAATGTTCTCAATATCATCTGTGCTGATTGAAGGATGAAAGAAGAAATCTACTGTTCGAAGTCTAATATATATATATATATATATATATATATATATATATATATATATATTAGATGGAGGCAATATGCTCCCAGATAATAAGCTGAATATTTGATCCTAGATTAGAAAGAAAAATGCTTAGTATTGCCTTTTATATGCGCTTCTAATTAATTAGTTATTGAGATCAGCACTTCAAAAACAAAGCGCGTGTATGTGTAGCTATTGTTGAACATTGCCAAAAATACTCCTTTTACGATGGCGTAAGCCTCACAAATAAATAAAACAATGATTCTTATTAAATTGTAAATATTATACATGAATAAATATGTTAATGGAAAGAAGACCGAGAATAAAACATTCTCGACATAAAAAAAACATACAATAAAAATCCAATTCATTGATCACAACGATCTTATAATTTTTCTGTTATCATTCAATCACTAATACGGATTAATTGTTACAAATTAATATTTTGTACCGAATCCCTACGCTCTTAGGACAATAATAGAAAAGATCATTATTGACTCCCTCAGTCACTCCTTATTTTCTGTTATACCATCGCGTTGTGACACCTAGGAATATTAATTTTGTTTTAAAATGAGATACAAATTGTTTCAGTCGGAATTCGAATTCTTCTCATCCGTTTTCCGTGGGGATCGACATTAGGACATTACACATTTGACTGTTTCAAAATCTTTTTTTTTTTTTTTGTCACTTCCGTGAACATGAATAGAAGACGGAAATTGTGACACTAAAATCCGAAGGCGAATTGGGATAGCCAAAGGTGCATGCCAAAAGCTAAGCAGAGTATTAAGCAAATATAAAAACCTCGCTAGAAACAAGGAAAAGAGTACTAAACTGTCACGTGATATGACAGTGAGTAGAGGAAGAACAGACTTGAAGCGACAGTGGTTCTGCAGAAGGACTCTGAGTATACCATGGGCCGGTTATGTGAGCAACGTCGAAGTTTTAGAGAAAATGGAATCAAAAACGACACTTATAATTAACATCAGAAAAAGACAGTTGAAATTTCTAGGTTACATAATGAGGAAAGAAGGCTTGGAAAATCTGATACTCACAGGAAAAATTGAAGGCAAGCGGAACAGCGGGGGAAACAATGCATAACATACTTAGTGAGCCTGAGTAACTGGATGGCGGAACAGGGTTTAGAAGAAATAACAAAAAGAGAAAATTTATTAAGAGCTACAAAGGACGGGAAATTGTGGAGAGCCATGAAAATACAGAACATTTTTATGCAGATAAATGGAGGAAGTGATGGGTATATCAGGTTTAACAGCAGCCATCAGGATATACGCATGACCTTATTCCATTCAGTGTAATATGAAGGTGCTGTATCTGGCGGCGAATCCCTGATCATAGAAGTTCATTTATTTTTTGGTATGTATCGATCGCGGACAATTTTAAGCATTGCTTTATCAACAAATATGACTCACACAGTAAGGACTGAACACCCTATAACTGTAATATATTATACTATTTCTCCATGACATGGCAGTATATGTTTTAGCAAGCATTGTCTGACATTAGGCTACATTAGTCCGGCACCTAATCGTGTTTAAAATTAAAAACCCAATCGGGTTTAAAATTATTACTTTTGTAATAATATACGGTACTAGTCTATTAGTTATATCTCCAGGGAAAATGTGGTTCTACAGAAGGGCGCATGGACCGATTATGTGAGCAACTACGAACTGCTAGAGATAATAGAAACAAAAAAAAAAGACATATACTTAACCCCAAGAAGAAACAGTTGAAATTTCTAGGGTACATAATGAGGAAAGAGGGTTTGGAAAATTTGATTCTCTCAGGACATATTGAGAGCAAGAAGGGCAGAGGAAAACAATGCATAACCTACCTGGCGAACTTGAGTTAATAGATGGCGGAGCAGGGTTTAGGAGTCAGAGCATAAAGAGAAAATTTATTAAGAGCGACAAAGGACACGAAATTGTAGAGTCATGATCGCCAAGGTCCTTAAGGAACACAGCAAGAAGAAGAAGAAGAAGAAGAAGAAGAAGGTGCATTTAATACAAGCCCCAAGAGCCACTCAAGGTAGAGCGTTACTGAACACTGTATGTGATATGAACGTAAGAGGGGGGAGTAGGAAGTGAATATTATGAGGATATGGGGGGATAGATAACTATTGATCCTAGACATGAAGCGGTTAAGATTCTAGTGTTCAAGCATCTTCGTGAGAATCTGTTCCACAAAGTAGCATTTCTTGGAAAGAAGCTCTCGAAGTGGGACGCTCTTCTTACCAAAGGAGTACGTAGGAAATGAAATGCGTAGGGTGTGGTGCCCAGCTATGTAGTGATGGATATTCAGTGAATTTTGAACTCACTAAAGCCCACCGGAGCAGCTTTTTAACTACTGCTCCAGTTGACAAAGGAAAATGGTCTTCCATCATTATTTAGTATATAGGATTACATATTACTAGTTTTAATTCTACACTGAAAATGTCCTATTTTAGAACTTTAGAAATAGGAAAGGTTAACACACATATAGAAAACAAGTCGTAGTTTACACCGAAGAATAATATGTTACACGGTTGAGAACACAGACTAATGTAATAAATTCGTAATCATTAACTACTCGGTATTTACCCGAGATCTCCCGACAAGGCGGGATGTGGCACAAGGCCGTTTTTTTTTTTTCACGTGAGATGTTCTGAGTCGTGGTTATTACTCCTGTGCTGTAAATGGAGTTTCTCCTCATTTTAGATGAAAGAAGATGCTCAGCTCCGGGGATTCCAACCCTGCGACAACACCTTCCTCACTGCCTTAGGAGAGGTGGGGTAAGTGTAATACTAATGCCAACGTGACAGTAGTCGTGGGGGCTGGGTACAACAATTTTTGTCTATAACCTATATGCATACGATTGCTTATGGCGCTCCCCACGTTAAAAGGAACATGTGTTACATCCAGCCTTGTTGAGGAACTCGGGTAAATATACCTACACAGTGGTCATACTGAGTAAATAGGATCTTCTTTCTTTCTCCCCCGCCTCTCTCTCTCTCTCTCTCTCTCTCGTTCGTTCGCTTTTCTTAAACATACAGGTTGTCCATAAAGTCTCTTTACAATTTAAAAAATATATTAAGAAAGCAATTGACGCGGTACTACTACTATAGATGACCTTCAACCAACCACCATTTTCCAGCAAGATGGTGCACCACAACATTGGGGACTGCATGTTCGTGGGTTCCTCGATCAAACATTTCAAGACCAATGGATTAGAAGGGATGGGCTAATTCCCTGGCCACTTCGTTCCCCAAATATCACTCCCCTGGACTTCTTTCTATGGGGTTATGTTAAAGATATGGTGTATCGAACAAAAATAGGAGACATCGCTGATCTAAAGCAAAAGATCGCCACCATTGATGAGGCTATGCTAGAGGGGACATGGCAAGAAATCGAGTACCGTGTTGATGTGCTTCGTGCAACTAATGGTACCCATATAGAGGTATGTTAAATTAGTTAAAATAAACTTCAATATCTACACCTCATTTTCTAACAATTTCCACATATTTGTCCGTCCATTTGCTTTGATAACTTTTTTTAAGTTGTAAAGAGACTTCATGAACATCCTGTGTATTCTTTGCCTTCAGCCAGTCAATGATGAGCAGATTATGTTTCATTGTATAATATGTATTTTGAAGAAATAGAAATACAGAAAAGAGCGCTATAGGTGATGTATGGCACACGCTCGTGCACGTGCACGCACACACACACGCACACACACACACACGCATAACATTTCCACGTTATGTTTGACACTTAGAGCCGGAATAGACAAGAAAGAAGAATAAGAATAATAGTAGAATATAAGTAGAAAATTAAGAAAAGGGGAAAAAAAACACGACATTCTATACATGTGCACACATACGCACACGCATAAACACAGACACGCACGAACACATACGCACAAAGAAGAAAAATCAACCTAACACCAATAAAAAGCGCATAAATTATTTTTTTAACGTAATATAAAAATAACGAAAATGACAAAAGTGGCAGTCAATTGCTGATAACTCTTGACGAGTGGATCGAACGATTACAAAAGGATTTGTCTACGAAACTCTGGAGTCGGGGTGGTAAATATAACATCAATCAGCTAAATGACAACTTTTATATTTGTATTAATATACACACACACACACGCACACACACACACACACAGATATATATATGTATAATATGGAATTTTTTTTTCACTTAAATCATGTTTAATTGGGTGCTGTATTCGTTTAACCACTCTTCAGAACAGAGTTAATCTGTCTGTTCCGACAAGTTGTTGAACGCATACAGCTTCGAAGTAAACCTGAGTTAAGTGAAAAAAAAACAACTTTTTTCATATAAATTCTATTAACGGTCTATCCTTGTCTTCGATATTAGGTAGACTTCCACAAAGCCTGCTTGTCTTCCTATCAGCAAAACCACTGAAAACCAGCAGTTTGGGCTTCAAAAACAGAATTTCAAATCAACACTATATATATATATATATATATATATATATATATATATATATATATATATATATATATATATATTCATTAAAAACGACTGACAAAGTACTGCGGTTAGGGATTTTATTTATTTTTTCTTGTGTTCTTATAATTTTTCTTCTTTTCTCGACATAAATTTTGTAGAAATTGTAGAAATGTTTTGTATGTCCGGTCGCTTTCGGCTGTACTTTTAGGTATTAGCAAGGATAATTTTATTTCTACTTTTAATTGAATGCATGGATTATTTTATCTGTGAATCTAATTTATGTCCAGAAAAAATATAATTATTAGTAGAAAAGAAAAATTAAATAAAAATCTTAACTGTAGTACCTTGTCAGTCGTCTTTAGTGAAACATATATAAAAAGAAGTATTGCTGCCCAAATACACAATTACTCCCCCATATATATATATATATATATATATATATATATATATATATATATAAGTACAGGGTTGATACACATGGAATAAAATTCCAATAACCAAAAACACTATTCTTAAAAGAGTGCTCAATACAAAGTAGAGGTAATAATATTTATTCAAATTTATTACAGATACATATTATGAGATCACTACAAAAGTTGCAATTTTGTTTCAGCATTGCTGGTGTCTTATCTAGTAATGATGTTGAATGGAAAATAAACGATTTTATGAGTTCAAAGCCAATCAAACCTCTTCAGTAGGGGAAACTTTGTTACGTAACATATGATGATCAATCAGAACGCAGGTATATGATAGTTTAAAATGACATCACAAAGTACAATCTATTAGCAAATTAAAGTTAAGATTAAATTAGAAATCAATATAAAATTTAAATTTAAGTCTACAGTTAAATTTAAAATTAAAAATCTTAAATTATTAACCAAACATAAATTTTAATATCATTTTAAGATTATTCCGAAATGAAACCAGGAGAAAAATACATAATTTATTATTCTAGGCTAAGTGCCAATTTGTCAGTGAAGTTAGACGCTGGAAGTCAGAATTCAAATAAAGTGTAGGGAGGTAAGGGAATTTTCAAATAACAGAACAAACACATTCACATAATACTACACAAACGCGTATGTTTAAAATAAAGGCAGGTAATTATATGAGCACGTAAATACACGGAAGTATATTCACAAAACTCAAAAGGAAAGGAAGGAAGGAAAAATATAAAAATAAAATAGAAAAAGAATAAAATGGAAAACAAACACACATATAAAAGCGCGCAAAAGAAAATTATTTTACAGATAACTATATAGGTAAAAAAAAAAGGATATACGAGCAATCACACACACATACAAATATAAACGAATAATCAGACTCGCCAAAATCCAAGCATAAACGCCCTAATAAATAGACGCAAGTCAACCATCAAGATCTAAACGAACATACAGATACTAAGAGAATTAAAAAAAAATAAGAAGTGCATATACATACATACGTACGATGCATACATATACGTAGTTGAAATACACATATCGAGCTATAAACAGGGCAACGGAAAAAGCATATATATGCATATACGGGCGCACACACGCACACACACACATATATATATATATACACACACACACACATACGCATACATAAACATAGATACGAACAAACTCACATATATAAATAAAAATATACACACGAACATACAAATAAAACTCCCACATATATACAAATATAATATATATAAACTTTTAAACACATGCACATACACACATATACACAAGTTATATTCACATATACATACACATATACATACATACATAC
The DNA here is from genome assembly GCA_963932145.1 of Acanthosepion lycidas. Taxonomy (NCBI): domain Eukaryota; kingdom Metazoa; phylum Mollusca; class Cephalopoda; order Sepiida; family Sepiidae; genus Acanthosepion; species Acanthosepion lycidas. Next base: position 74,874,134 of record OZ010600.1, read on the forward strand.
ATACATACATACATGCATACATACATATTATTATTATTATTATTATTATTATTATTATTATTATTATTATTAAGTCATGTGTTATTAAAAGACAACGGAACTTTTCCGTTTAATAAACTTTTTTCTGCTTTATCTTGCTTTCTCGCAATGTTTTTTTTTTTAATATTTGGGTGTATGCTGTTGAAATAATTACAAACTCTTGAAGCCATCCTAATTTAAAAACCAAAAATCCAACAATAAATAAAATAGCATTTAATACTGGCAGAAACATCTTAAACTTATTTAATAACTAATCCTCCAAATAATAAGCAGCAACCCCCTCCTTATTAATAATGAATTAATCCAACCACACTGTCTAAATACAATTTGTACTTTTTGTACCAATAAATACCTGTCTAAATACACGAAATAGTATCTATAATAACGAAAATAATAAGCAACCTATTTCAAAACAAAACATGCAGACATGATGACAGGGTATGATAACCGAAAGCGATCGGCAAAACACCATGGACTAGGGGTCTTATTTCAATAACAACAGCAAGAAAGCAAGGAAAAACATTATTAAACGGAAAAGTTCCGTAGTCTCTAATAACAAATGCTGCAGAAACACACACACACACATATATATATATATATATACAAACCGTGTAGGTACTTTCATGAGATCGCTAAAAACAGAGCATAGCATGATGAAAAAGACGCCAAAGTTGATGAAAACAAAATTTTAGCGTCTAAATGCTTATGTTATTATTGAGAGGAAAGATCAAAGTATTTTTTACCTATTTTTAAAAAATTTTTCCTTCTTTTTTAGAACATTGTAATTTTTGATTAAAAAAACCTTTTTTTTCTTTTTATGAACTGGGCTGATAAAATAACATATAACATTTTTAGCGCGTTTTTTTCCTGTTTCACACACATTAATTTCGAAAATTTTGCAAAAATAAAAATAATTGTCGAATTTTAGCGAAACTTTCAGAAACTATTCACAAATGATGGAACTTATTATAAATATCTTTTTTTTTTGTAAAGTCATGGCAGATTTTTTTTGTTTCATATGTATTACCCCTTCTAACTAATTATACGAAAACTCTATAATTTCGATTTTGAGGAGATTAATTATTATATTAGTTAAAAGCACAAAGCTTTGAGGAAACCAAATCATGTTTTGTTTTGTTTTTTAGTTGGGCCCCTCTACCTGAAAATCGTCTCTGAAGTGTAACATACAAAACTCAATAAAACAAAAATATTATTTAATTTCAAAAGCTTTTAATTGCTTTTATTTATTCCAATAAACATGGACAATATTGTCTGAAGGCAAAAAGATATTTCGATGAAAAATGAATTTTATAACAATTACCTACAATTATTTGTTATTTCTATAATATTTATTTTTTATTATCTTGTTAATTCTTCTAAAATTAGGGAAAAGCTTGAGGAAATTAACGAATGCTGTTTTTAAGTAGATATATATTTACAGATTATAATTTCCAAAGCTTATTACAAACTAAAGAGCCCTCGTATATTAAAAAAATTAATTTGTATCAATAATTTTTACCAAATGAAATCTACGGAAGCCGGGAGTATCGTGCGTGCAATAAATAAAAAACGTCAGCAGTGCAGCACTTGTATCTTTTTTTTTTTTATAGTATTTATAATTTCTCCAGATAGTATCAACAAACTTATGGTACAGTACTTAAAAAAAAAACCCAAAAAAACGAAAAAGTTTTTTTACTTTAATTATTACAAGGTAGTACTTAAGCAGGTCCGCTTAAAAAAATATGTCCATTCTGTCCGTCCGTAGGGGAACTCGAATCTCACGTCAGCTGTCAATAATTGATAGACGGCATCAATTCGCACTTGTCAATCCACGCGTGGTTCAAATCGGCTCTCTTTTATTTTAAAAAAACATTTTTCTACGAAGAAAGTAAGTAAAAGTTTCTTTTAAATTATTTTAAATAAACTTCAAATTTTCTAAATTTTTTCGAATAAATTTTGAAATACGTATACTTAATTTTTAAACGAGTTTTAAACGAAGAATTTAACTTATTTTTAAAAATGTTTAAAAATGGCTTAAATCGAGTTTTTTTTTTCGTTATTATTTGGTAAACAAGATTTGTAACTAAAATTTTGGACATGTTAAGTTTGAGTAAAAAATTTCAAAAAATATTCAAAAAATACTTTAATGTTTCTTCTCAATAATGAAACGCGAGGAAATTTTTTTTTCATTAATTTTCAGACCGTTCTTGTCATGCTATCGATTTTCATGAAGGTACCTACAAACGTACATAAACAGATATACAGGAACAGACACACATATACCCAAGTATATTCATCACGTACATACACATATATACACACACACCTATATATATATATATATATATATATATATATATATATATATATATATATATATATATATATATATACAAACATACATAAACAAATAGAGAGAGAGACACAGACACACATATGCACAAGTATATTTACACATACATACAAATACACACACACACACACACACACTTACAAACACACACACACAAATATATATATATATATATATATATATATATATATATGAACATACATAAACAAATATACATACACTGACACACATATGCACAAGTATATTTACACATACATACAAATACACACACACACTTACAAACACACACACACACAAATATATATATATATATATATATATATATATATGAACATACATAAACAAATATACATACACTGACACACACACACTTACAAACACACACACACACACAAATATATATATATATATATATATATATATATATGAACATACATAAACAAATATACATACACTGACACACATATGCACACATATAAACAAATATAAAGGGTGTTCCAATAACTTGGATCGATTTTAAATGTGAATTATGTTTAAAATCGGTCCAAGTTATTGGAAGACCCTTTATAAACACATATATGCATATGAACATGCTTTTCAGCCAACATTGGTCTTCAAAAATTTAAATGCAATGTCAATCATGATCTGTTGTCTTCCTGATTAGTCTTCTATTGTCCCCACCCCCTTCATAATGTTTTCTGTTTTCTAATTCTTTCACACCCAGTAAACCCTTGTGTCTTAGCGGCTTTACTGTCTTGCTTGGAGTGAATTTGATTTTTTTTAAAAAAGAGTAAATAGCTGTGATCAGCATAGATAGTGAGTTGAAATTATATCGAAAAGTTCCTTGATAAAAATTAGAGATAACAGAATTCGAATTAAATGCTTAACGTTCGCTGCAAGTTTTCCTTTTCACCAGAAAATGCACATGAAGTACAATTCAAATTTTAAGTAATCACTGAGTCTGTCTTTTGCACACCAAATGTTTCTGATAAAATTAACATTCATTAAACCGACAATTATTCAATAGAAGGTCTTCATTTAAAATCCTCTTTCAACGAACAGTTTATGCATAGCGCTTCCCCTAATGGATGTTTGATGATGTTCTCCCTACAATCACCCGTTGATTCAACCAAAGAAACTCGGCATTTATAAAACAAAATCCGGAATAATCATCGGATTCTACTTAATAGCACTCACAATTTACAGACCCCCAATACTTACATGAAGAGGGAAAATAAACTGAAAAACACTTTCAAGCTTTTTTCAATACTCTGTTTTGTGTTCAATGTGAAAGAAAAGGCTCATAATATATTCCACAAGAGAAAAACTACTGACAAACCCAATAAGTCAAAACATATATATTGTCCTAGCAATTGAAAAGAATTTATCTCAGCTGAACATAAAATTTGTTACAAAATAAAAAGCAACAAAAGAATTAATCAATGTTAAACAAAACAATAAGTTAAAACTTGAAGTCGGAATTTTCTCTGTCACGTGGTAATAACTGTCACAGGACAGACAGAATTAATTAACGGGATTTCCGTAATCACTGAGATAATTCAAACTTACTAAGAGGACAAAGAAAATACGATTTGATGGATAATTGTTGCTAAGCTCATAATTATAGTGATTTTTCAAGCGTAGCTTATAATTGGCACAAGGCCGAAACTAGGGGGCACCCAGTGTGGATCGAACTCACTACTCAGTCGTAATTGTTCTAGCGAGCCAAGCTTGCTAACCACTACACCGCCTCGAGGTGCCCGAAAGGTTTGTCAAGCGAAGCTTAGATGTGGCACAAGGCCGAAAGCATGGGGCATCCAGTGAGGATCGAATTCACTTTTCAGTAGTAACTGATCTAGAAAGACAAGCTTGCTAAACATTACACCACGTCGAGGTGCCCCGAGCTCATATGGCAATAATATGAAAAAATTCGTAAAAACCATCTTATAAGGAGATAAAAGATACATTACACGGGAGATAACTATGTATTTTGTTATAATTACCTCCCTTAGAAATTATACGAAATTCTGCTTTTTACGCTGTATGAGAGATAACTACGGATATGTTTTGTAAAGGTTATCTCCCATGTAATGTAAATTTATTCAACTTTTATATTTTTGTATACCTGCAGGGCCGCTCTCTGAGACAAAAGGCAGACGGGGAAGTACTGCAACGCTATGACATCGAGCCCAAGCCGGACTTTCAGCTACAACTACTGTGACTGTATATGTCTGTCCAGCATTGGACTTATCAGTCACAAACGTACCTGCAAACGACGTGTACAGACTCCCTCTTCTTGTTCTTCGTTTTTGCGAAGCCAAGCTATGATGTAATTACATTACTCCACTTTTTCGGCATAAATTTTCGATACCTAAGTTTAAAATGCATTTTTTAAAATGAAAACACATGCTTGACGATTTCATTTTAGCTTTAATTGAAAGTTGATTCATTAAATTTATTATTTCCATTAAGTAAACAATTCTGGTATATTTCAGATAGAAACTATATACATTGGAATGTCAAATTTAATTTCAAATTTTTAAATTTTCTTAAAAACCGCCATTTTCTTAATTTTAAAAAATTTGTAAACAAACACAAATTTATCGATTTTAAAAATATTTAAAAAAATTTCTGACACGTTATTTTAGTAAAATTAGGAAAATTTAATGTTAAATTAATCTGATTTAAAAAAAATATTACTTACTTATAGCATAAAAAAGTAATATACAACGAATTATTAACGATTGGTACCGTAATTTTGATCCAATATTTGATCTATGTGTTGATTGACGAGTGATGACAGCTACTACGGATGACCATAAATGAAAATTACTAGAAATCTGAGTGAACCCTTTTATTTTTAGTTTTACTGTTATGTTTATTTATTAGAATAAAGGGACAAAACTCTTTTTGTAATAATGGCAATTTCAGTCTACCGTACATAGAAATAAGGAACGTATTAAGTAGAAAAATACATAAAAAATTATTTGAAAAAAAATTGGAATCACTAAATTTATTAAACTTTGCAATTTTGAACTCTTAAATTTTGTTTCTACTTAATTACTAATTATCACAAGGAAATAGGCTAATACAGAATTTTGCACAATTTTTAAACTATTATAAATTATTATAATTAAAATGTAAAACAAATAAAAAATTCTTGTAAAATTTAATTATTCATCAGAAAAAATTTATTTCTTCAGGCAATAATGACCTTAATATTACTTATTTACAAAAGCAATTAAAAGCTTTTCTAATTAAGTAATATCATAGTTTTATTGGATTCATTATTTTTCACTTCAGAGCAGATTTTCAGTTAGTTAGCACAAAGTTGAAAAAAAAAAGTAGGTGATTTATCATCTCTAATGACTCTTACTTTAAACAAAAAAAAATTGTCAGGAAATAAAAAGGTTTTGAAGGAAATTTCAGGACAATAAGTAAGTTGGGTGTAACATATTTAAAAAAAAAATATTTGTTACCAAAATTTACTAAAAGGAAATATTTCAAAAATAATTTCATTCATTTGTGAATAAGTTCCGAAAATTTCATTAAAATCGGACAATTACTTTAATTTTACAAGAATTTCCACATCAGTGTGTTTTCAACGGGAAAAAAGCGCAAAAAAAAAACAATGTTATTTTAACAGCACCGCGATGACGTAAAAAAAAGAAAACTTTAACCAAAATTTCGAGCGTCTTAGAAAATATTAAAAAAATTCAAAAAATAATTAAAAAATACTTTGGTCTTTCATCTTAATAATAACATAAGCGTTTTGACGATAAAACTTTATTTTCGTTAAGTTTGTGCCATTTTTTTATTACGCTATGCTGTTTTCCCGCAAAAAAGTGGAGGTACCTTGTCGCTGAAATATCACTTTTAACAGGTATAATAAAAATATTATTTTTAACTGATATGCAAAAAAAAATTCTGAGACAAAGGGATTCTGACAATAAACGTTACGGTCTCGCTAAGACACACAAAACTGGTATTCCTATGCGTCCCATCATTTCTGGAATAAGTAGCGCCCACCACACACTAAACAACAAGAGCCATAGCAAAAATATCAACTTCTCTCCTTGGAACAATAAGTCCATTACATAAAAAAATTCAGGCAACCTGACAGACTCATGGCCAGTCTAGATATAAAATCGTTTTACACTAATATCCCAATTGAGAAATGCTTAAATCGCTTAAAAAAGCATCTAACAAAATCAAAGATAAACCTCTCCCTACCAATAACTAAAATAATAAAAATTTGCCATCTCATCACAAATCAATGTTATATTTTTACAAACAAAAATTGGATTACCAATGGGACTCCCTCTCATTGAAGTGATGGCAAGTATTTTCTTTGAATTTCTCGAGTCTACTTCTTTCCAAAACATTTTACCTAAACAACCAACTTACTTCCGATATATTGATGATGCTCTATTAATATATCCCTTCCCCATGATATAAACTTACCGGATCTTTTAGATAAACTAAACAAAGTCGAACATACGATAGAATTTACATACGAAATGTAAAGAAAACAGTGCTTGCCTTTCTTAAATATCATGTTACACCGAATTGACAACAGCCAAAAATTTAGTGTCCACCGAAAATCAACCAATAAAAATGATTTAATAAGCTTTTGATTCCCATCATAAAAACAAAATAAAATTCGGAATGATCATTGGATTCTATTTAAGAGCTTCAAAATTTGCAGCCTTCAATATTTAGGCAAAGAGGAGAAATACAATATATTGCCATTCTTGGTAGATTTTTTGTTGATACAATGTAGTATAGTCAAAGATAAAGATGATGGAGAGAAAAAGAAAATGGAGAAAAATACCAATGAATTTGGTGAGATTGAAAAAAAATTCTTTCAAAAATATTCTTTCTAAAATTTGAAACTACCAGCGTCTCCATTTCGTGCGCATGTGTAGACTTGGCAACATCAACAAAGCCCACCACGATGAAATCATAATGGATGAAACGCCTCACAAAAACTTTTTCCAATTTGTCATGATATCTCTCTCGCTCACTCTCACTCTCTCTCTCTCTCTCTATATATATATATATATATATATATATATATATATATATATATATATATATATATATATAATTAAAATGTAATTTTAAGGTAGTCTATATTTATGGGTAAAAGTGTTCAGTGTGAGAGATAGAGCAGATGTAAATATAAAAAATGACGCTGAGGTCAACACAAAGCGATGACAGTCTGTATCAGAATGACGCTGCTCAGCGTCCACTTATATACATATATATATATATATATATATATATATATATATATATATATATATATATATATATATATACATATATATATCGTTTATTTTACCAAGTATTTGATCGACAAGCGCAACTCTGAAAAATAATGAATTCAAAACGATCAGTTCTTACAGATACTCAGTTCACTGTCAATAGATACTATTGTTATATATATATATATATATGTGTGTGTGTGTGTGAAAAGTATGTGTATATATATATATATATATATATATATATATATATAATTATTTATATATTTGTCTGACGATCGCAAAAGCGTGAAACTCAGGATCACAAACACACATCAATCCAACCAAATATATATATATATATATATATATATATATATATATATATATATATATATATAGTGATATAAAAACAATTGACCTTTTCACTGCCTGATGAAGTTTTCATTGGTAGAAATAGCGGTAGCAGGAAAAGTTAGTGTATGTAATATTTTAGATCTTATAGATAGATAGATAGATAGATAGATAAAGAATTAATACAAGTAAAACTTTTGTCATTTAGCTGATTGAAGTTATCTTCACCATTCTGACTCCAGAATGCCGTAGACGCACCCTCCGGGTACCACTCCGTTCACTAGTTAAGCGGTATTAGCAATTGAATAGCCATCATTTACCACCGTCTGATGAGATGCGCTGATATGCATCGAAACATGAATGCATTTATGTAGCGCTTTTACATATGTTCGAGTGTAATATCCGATAATAAAATATATATTAGCGGTTTATCCCTTGTTTCCTGTTTAGGATTGAGTTTCCGGTTCCTTCTAAAGTCTTTTCATTCTCTTTCACACCCACTTAGTCCATTGCGTCTTAATAGCACTATCGACTTTCTAGGGATTAATTGATAAATAATATAAATTAGGTTTATTGAAATATCGTATAATCAAGTTTACTTGAAATAAAATGACAAAGTTGAAGAAACAAATAGTATAAAAATAATTTATCAGTCTGTCTTTCTCTCCATTTTGAAATCCTGAAATAAAAGTGTAACGCTTCGTTGATTTAAACAATACAGAATTGTTATTGTTATTGTTACCTCCCTTAGAGTAAAAAGATATAAAGTGAACACCATCACAAAAATAAATGCAGCATTCTTACACACACAAAGACATACACACAAATATACATTGTATGCCTTAGTGTGGAGTAATGATTCATGAATCTAATGAGGTCGAGCACTACTACTGAGTCAGTTAGTTATGTGCCATGCGTGATACACGCTTAGGTGATCATGTATCTTTTGATACATGACTGACGAGGCAGAAATACTGAGAATATTAAACATACCGTTGATTAAATAAGATTTAAATTATTACATGTCTGTTTGTATTACAGGAAGCTATAAGCACCATGAGACGAACTGTCAATATTTGAATCTGGTAAAACATTATCTTTCTGCGGTAGACCAGTTGCCGTTCATTTGCTATTTACCCATAGCTGGTGGGGTAGGAGGATTCATACCATTCCCAAGGGTTGCCATCCAAGGCTATAGAACCCAGTCTGTCTTACTATTTACCCATAGCTGGGGACAAAAGAAGAGGATTCATACCTTTCCCAGGGGTATTAGCACGTAAGGGAATGTAATGAATACCACTGGAATTCGAACTCGGCTCTCAGATTCCTCAATTCGAATTGCTATCCATTACTCCACAGTGCCTCCTAGATATGCTGCATGATTATATTAATAAAACAGTTTGTCTTTTTCTCCATTTTGAAATCCTGAAATAAAAGTGTAACGCTTCGTTGATTTAAACAATATAGAATTGTTATTGTTATTGTTACTCCCCTTAGAGTAAAAAGATACAAAGTGATCAGAAAAATAAATGCAGCATTCCTTACTTACACACACACACACACACACACACACACACACACACAATCACACACACACACACACACAATCACACACACACACACACACACACAATCACACACACACACACACATTGTATGCCTTAGCGTGGAATAATGATTTACGAATTTAATCAGGTTGACCACTACTACTGAGTCAGTCAGTCAGTCAGTTATGTGCCATACGTGATACACACTTAGGCGATCATGTATCTTTCGATACATGACCGACAAGGCAGATTTTTTCCCGCAGTAGGTTACCATTTCTTTCTGCGGTAAACCAGTTGCCATACAAGGCTATGGAACCCGGTCTGTCCTGCTATTTACCCATAGCTGGTGGGGTGGGGAGAAGAAGGGGATTCATACCTTTCCCAAGGGTATTAGCACGTAAGTGAATGTAATGGATTCGACTGGAATCCGAACTCGGCTCTCCGATTCTTCAATCCGAGCCGCTATAGTGAGTTTAATTCCCACTGGGTACATTATAAAAATATTCGGCATTAAATAACTCAACAAAGGTTAACATGTCCTAAAATTAGGTACCTCCAATAATTCGCTAAAAATCGGTATAGTATGATGATAAAAGGCCTCAAACTTAATAAAAACAAAGTTTTATCGTTAAAATGTTTATGTTATTATTAAGTGGAAAGAACAATTTATTTTTTTAATTATTTAAAAAAAATTTTAATTCTTTCTAACACGTTCTAAATTTGGGTTAAAAATCTCATTTTTTTTTTGTACTACTTGCGGTAATGGCCATTTTAGTGTAGCAGTTTCCGGGAAAACCCATTAATTTGGAAATTCTTGCAAAAATCAAATTGTCTGAAACTTTAATGACGTATTCAAAAATGAATGTATTTATTTTTGTAATTTTTATTTTCAGAAAATCTTTGTAAAAATATTTTTTCTACATCTGCTCCCCCAACATAAATTAATTTTATGAAATTTTCTAGAATTTCAAACAGTTCGCAAATTGTTTTATATTACTTATAAGCAGGACTTCTTACAGAAATTAAATCATCCTTTTTTTTCCACAACTACTGTCAACTTTTTAAAAATCTGCTGCAAATCGTAAAATAAAAACTGCAATAAACTATCTAATTATCGAATTAGATAGGCTTTTATTTGCTTTTATAAATAATATACATTATTAAGGACATTATTATCTGAAGAAAAATAATTTCGATGAATAAAGAATTTTTACAAGAATTGTTTGCATTTTTTTTTAGTTTTTTTCAATTTTCTTTAACTTTAAAAAATGTTTTAAAATTCTTCCAAACAGAATGTCGGGTAGGTTATTAGGTTTTTAAATGAAGACTATATCGAAAATTAAGCGAAAATTAAGAGCTTAATACAAATCATGCTACCAAAATTTTTACCATAATTAAAGTTTCTTTTGTGTGTGTGTGTCCGTCAAAATGTTTTTTTTTTTAGTATGATATCTCGTAAGTGACATTATGATTAAAAGGTCACGTGTTTAAAGCTTGTCTCCTCCTTAGGGAAAGCCCCTTGACATATAAGGTTTTCGGCTTATGTTATTAAATTAAAAATTAAATTGAGATAATACAATTATTTCATTTATCAATTTAAACAATTAATAACTGAATGAGATATTTTAATTATTAATATAATAATAAATTTATTAGTTATTATCTCAGTTATTAAATTAAAAATGTAATAACTTAATGTAACATTAATAATTAATAAAACTATTTATCATTATCTTAGCTATTAAATAATGCAATACCATAATAGAGGTAGTATATTAAATTATTATAAGAAACAAAAAAAAAACCGTTATGTCAATTTTGGTGCACCGTACTAAACCTGTTAACACATTCAGCCATCAAATTATCGATGGAAACGTGAAAATAACAATACACCGAGGTCAAGAAATGTTTGCCTAGAAAATCTTATGCTATAAGTAAGTGATATTTATTTCAGAACAGATTAATTTAACTTTAATTTTGCTAATTTTACGAAAGTAACGTTTCAGAAATATATATCTTATTTTGGTAGGATTTTCAAAAAGGAAAAAATAAGTTTTTGTTCAAATGTCTCGAAAAAAAAGTTAAAAAATGGCCGTTTCGATTGGTTTTTCGGAACCATCGACTATAAAATCATTCAAATTTCTATTTGAAATAATCCACGGTATTTTTTTCCGGAATTAGAAAACTTAACACTTTAGCTCTCAATTGAAAATGAGGGAAAGCTTCGAAATATATTTAAATCTTAGGTATACCACAGGTATACGAATTTTTGGAGATACTGTCGGAGTTAACTCCTCCTTAATTGTCCAAATATTTCACAAGGGCACGCTCTCCCTACACTATAAATACTGGGCGATTTCTTTTCTCGTTCTCTTTCTACTTTGGATTTCAGCGGACAAATTTAAAAATGTGATCTCTCGCAGAGATCCGCGTTTTCGTTCACTTGTGGGAAAACGCCATTAAACACACATACACGTACGTACGAACATTCACCAATATATATAAACTCTTTACGTTCACACACAAACACAAATGTTGATGTCTTTGTCACTTGTAAATTTTGTCGTTTAATACATATATTTGTTGATATATATCTATATCGGTCTTGTTTATTTTCTTTACATCTTCGGTTGGACTCAACTTGAGTCCGCCACTTTCTTGTAGTTGGACCTTCTAGCAGGAATAAGGAGAACGTGTTCCTAATTGAACAACACTCAAACCCACACGGTCCTCCACAGTACCTACCTAAAATCAACAAACCTTACCCAGGGGTCTCGATATAGGATAATGGTTAACCTTTTCAGGAGAGCTTTTTTTTTTTTTATTGTAATTTCCTTACTGAAGAGTTCTTTTAAATCATGTAATAACTACCACCACCATTACATACACACATTACATAAAAATCATGCGAAAAGCATTCATTAGTTGATCTCCTCAAAACTAGCTCGCTGGTTGGTCAGTTCCGACCAATCAAACCGCCTGCACGCGACAAATCTGTTTTCCCGCTCAATATGCTCTGAGCCAGTCATGTGATACACCATCTTATATAAACAAAACACGGGTGGTTCTCTTTCTCTTTTTTCGTCACTCTTGCGTCTCAAACCTTTGCTGCCAAGATGTAATCTTCAAGAACTCACGTCTTAACCTTGCGGTCAGACGTTAAAGAACTTTACAACATTCACGTACGAACTCTAAAATCTTTTCTGAACTCTTACCAAGGTTTACAACTCACATTTCCTAACATGCTAAAGGGACTTTATTCTTCTAAACTACAGTTTAATAATTGCTTCATCTTTATGAGCTCAGGTACAAATATTTCTAAATCTCAGTGACATAACTCTATCAAACCTTATATGCATGTACACCAAAACACTATTAAATTCAATGTTTATGTTTTGAACAATTACGTTCTGTCTTGTATTTTATGCTATGTGCTATTTTACGTCAAATATAAATTTCATTGCGTCCACGCCACATTGGATAGTAACCTCCAGCGTCTTTGCTTTCCTTAATCACGCCTTTCCTAGACAAAGATAAATATTAGGATGGTGCAAAAATAATGTCGTTTTCTCACATAGTAACATATGTTAGAAAACGACATTATTTTTGCACCATCCTAATATATGTAGTACACACCCCTACATAATGGCGAACATACCGCTATAATCATTTGTGTGTGATATTTCTCGGTAAAATCATTTTTTATTCCACTAAGGAGGATCTCTGATTTCTTTCCTAATAGTAATACTAACCAGAAGTCCACGGCTACTAATTAAAATAAAATTCCTAGAGATAAAACCGAGAAAATGATCGTTTAAAAAATAAAAATATTTAAAAATTTCAACACATGAAAAATTTTCCCGAAAACTGAAATACTGTTTTTAATTTAAATTTTTAAGGCAATCTCGTTTATGTTGTGCTGAAATCTTTGTAAAACTTTTCTTTTTTTTTTTTCAGCGGAGATGCATCGGCGATTAACTTTCATGGAAATTTTAAAAGTTGCGACGTAAACATTTTTTCCAATAAAATTTAATCATGAAAATATTGGTGGTTAATGAATATATATTGAAATTTTCATTTAAATTAAATAATTCCCTGGGGCGGTATCAAAGTTTCGGGACGGGGCGAGACCCTAGCACCGACCCTGAATCCTCACCAAAATAAAAAAAAAATTATCTTACTTATTATAAAACGCAGATTGTGTGTGTGTGTGTGTGTGTGTGTGTGTGTGTGTGTGTGTGTGTGTGTGTGTGTGTGTGTGTGTTACATCCCCGGGCAACGCCGGGCTCTACTGCTAGTATTTACTAAAATTCACACCAAAATTCAGAAACGCCCTTTAAAATTTGTTAAATAATGTATTCATTGTTATCTTTTGCCTTACCTCACCAAAAGTACTCGCACAAAAAAAAGAGTCTATCATGCTGCGATTAATCTCGAACATGGACCTATTCTTAATTTTGGCGCTGCGCCGGGAATTTTCGATTGTTTGCGTGTGAGCTGATGTTTCTGGGTCGGCGAAAATCTTACTGTGATTTACACAGTCAGATGATTATAATTGGGACCATCCTTCAAAGATGTCTTATCCTTTCCAACAATCCGAAGAATATTTACTCTCTGCAAGAAACGAACACCACCCTCCATGTTAATATATTCTTGTATTAACTCCAGCAACTTCATGACAAGCTAAACAAATTTTTATTTAAAATTTACAATTTCAAAAGTTTGCCAAAAATTTAAGAAAAACGCAATCTTTTCTTTAGAATTTCTTTGGGTCAATTAATATTTGCGATAAGTAACTTTACATTATTTGGGGTGAATTAACAGAAAAGATCCCGCTAAAATTTTGAACCCTCTTCAAGCCAAGAACCTATCATCATGTTTACTCTTTATCTTCATAATCGTTACTTCCTATCAACTTCTCTTCCATTCATATCCCGCACATTATTCAACATTACCATTTTGACTGAAAAACTCTACCTTGAGTGGCTCTCGAACGTTGTATTGGGTGAAAAATTTTCGGAATTTACTTTGATCAGTTTCTTTTTTTACATTCAGGAGGTAGGCAGTCATGGCGCTCCGCAGATTCCTTTACTTTTTTATATGTAAATTACCATGACTTATTGGGAAAGATAGTGGAGTAGTTTCTCATTAACTTCTCTACGGTTTGAAATTCAGAGTTGTTCTTCTCCTAGACTGGCTGCCACGTAAGGCTAAAGAGCACAGTTTCACATGCTATTTAACTCATTGTTGGGTTCATTTAAAAAAAATTCAGGCAACTCGAAAAAACTATTTCAATTTTTCCTTTCTGCACGCCTTCATATATGTAACCATTAGAAAATGTTGGCAGGTTTGTTTCATAAATTTAATCTGTAATATCACAGGTTACATAATCTGTCAGTTGTGAATATGAATTACAAAGAAAAGGACATAATAAAAGAAAGGAAAAATACGACGTAATTTCTCTATGGGACATTTTTCTTTAATGAATTCTGTGTACATGAGTTATTTCCCTTGATTCATAATCCTTTTCACTGGGAACAAAGGGAGATAACTTATATATTTGTATGCATGTCATAACACAGTGATTCTCATGTGGCGTATCGACATTTTTTTTTTTTTTTTTTTTCAATATGCGAGATACTGGCGAGCGAACCTTTCCAGTTCAGCTGGGGGTCAGTAGGCGCTGGTTCACCTTATTTTTTTTTTTTAGATATCTCCTATGTCAGGTTAATTTCAGACCCTCTTTACTAAATACGAGGACATGATGAAAATGATTTATTTATTCATTCTCATCCGCCCAGTCATCATTGACGTAACTACTTCACAAGTCTTTCCAGCAACAGCAATTAGGGAGCGATTCCACTCCCGTCAAAAGCTCCCAATCAGAGGCCCTTGCTGCCAAATGTAATTTATTTCCATACTCAACAAAACGCTAGCATTGGAACTCATACTTCGTTATTTTCCAAAGTCGTTTTTTTAGTTTCCTTTTCTTTCTTTTTTTTTCTTTTTTTTTTTTTTTGAGATTCTTTGTTGCAAAAGAATAATTAATTACTAAAATTTTCAAAACAGTTATATTTTTTATTATACTAACAGTAAATCTGGTGGCTAGTAATTAAAATCAATGTTTTATTTTTTGTAAATTAATTATTTTTCTGGATTTTTTTTCTTGATCATCAAAATGCTTTTTAAATAGAACAATCGGCAATGTTTAACTTTTGTGCCCACAAAAAATAACGTTTCAAAAGGACGTTTATTCTCTTGACACTGCTATTACCGTATGCACTTTTGACTCCCTCGGCAATGTTTATTTTTTCTTAAAAATAATGATTAGAATTTTAATAAAACGCAAATATCTGAAAATGCGTTTATACATTTTCATTATTCTTGGGAAATGACGACAAAGATGTAAACACTATTTATTTATTAGATTGCTTATTTGCACAAATAATTTTATATTTACAAGGTTATTAAAAATATGTGAATCAACTTGTAATGACAAAAGTACGCATCTGTAGGCCTTTAAAAAGCTTTATTCAACTGAAAATACAAGGTTCACCTATAGTGTCCTTTTATAGTCCCAGTAAACAGAAATAACTCTCTCAAGAAACAAAACAAGGGGAGAGGACTCTTGATTATTCAGAACACAACTATAATTAAATCTTTATTATTTGCCATTTTACAAAGAAATAAATATGAAAAGAAATATTATTCATAAATTTGTAAAAATGTATGCGAACAAGAAAATTAAATAAACACATAACGACGAGTAACTGAAATTATAACGGTATTTGTCTATATTTCTGAGATGAGGTATTGTAATTATTTACACTATTTAAATTGTTCGAACTATTGTCCTCATCTTTGTTGCCATATAAAGGGAGATAACTGATACTGAGACATCCGGAAGTGGCATGGCACATGGAACTAGAACAACCTACCGCAGTGGACGAAATAAAGGGTTCAGTTCGAAATTTCAATCACCTGAAGAAGGCCGAAGCATGCAACAGATGAAACGTCGTGAATTGAACAATGAAAATGAGAGCAACAGTTCGAACAATGTAAATAGTGTAAATAATATATTATTATAACGTTTGAAAAAAATGAATATTTTTTTTGGGGGGGGGGCTTTCTTTTCTTTGTTCTAGCCACATTATAAAATTTTAATTATACAATAAAAGAATATATCTTTTGTGCAAAATATAAAAATTTAGTTAGTAGGGATAAAATGGGAAAATAGAACAGATGAATAATGTGCAAAACAAACAAAATTCAATCACTATGTGAAATGTAAAAGAACAAACATTTATTAAAGTACACACACACACACACAAAAAAACAAAACAAAAAAAAAAAAAAACACAAATACAAATACAAACTTTACATAAAAGACCTTGCATAAAAATTTCTTTTTCTGCACCTTAAACAAAAAAAACTAAGTCTGGATAATAAATCAAGTATACAAGACAAAAAAAAGTTCAGTCAGGCAGTTATGTGCCATGCGTGATACACGCTTAGGCGATCACTGACGACACAGATTTTTTCCCGAAGTAGGTTGCCATTACCTTCTGTGGTGGACCAGTTGTCATCCAAGGCTATAGAACCTGATCTGTCCTGCTATTTACCCATAGCTGGATAGAGAAGAAGAGGATTAATATGTTGCCTAAGTGTATTAGCACGTAAGTGAATGTAATGGATTCGACTGGAATTCGATCTCGGATTCCTCAATCAGAACCGCTATCCATTACTCCAACTCCACCATTTTGAAAATGAAAGGAAGACGTTGTCGTGTTACCTCCTCTTAATTTTCGAAACCGTTACTAGGGGGCGCTCTCCGGCACTATAAATACTCCGCGATAATTATTCGCACCCTCTTCTTTTACGTCAACATGTAAATTTCTCGCGGAAGAACGCGATTTTAACGCGTTCCCTTTCTGGGAAACGCATGAACAATACATACACACACTCACACATGTACATACGCACATTCAGTCACTACGCAAACTTTGAACCCAAAAAGTTTCGCATTCATTTGTTACACACATTCTGTCATTGTCACTTGTAAGTTGTAACCTTTATTGTTGATATTTGTTTGTACATTTTTCGGAGGACGAATATTTTCTGTGAAAATATCTCGGACACTCAGACCGGTAAATGTTTAATACTGTTTATTATAAAACAGAGCATTTTAAAAAGCAAGTATAAACATATATATATATATATAGAGAGAGAGAGATAGATAGATAGATAGATAGATAGATAGATAGATAGATAGATAGATAGATAGATAGATATTGGTTCTTGTCGTTTCTTTATATTTCTTTTCGTGGACTCACATACCGAGCGAGTCTGCCATTCAGGAGACACACGTGTTTATCTCTCAACGCATACACTCTCCCGTGATAACTTTGTGGAAAAAAAATTAAATAAGGCAGAAATACAAAAAGTGAACCCATCTAATTTGTACGACAGAATAGGAAAGTCTCAGTACAAAGTGATTTTGAGCTGATTAGCGTCATGGAGACATTTTTAAGTTTTTCCTTTACAGAAAAGTTCAATCTTATAAGAATTTGAAAGTGATAGTAAAGGGAGATAACCATTTACCAACTATTCCTAATCTGGAACTCTTATTGGCTAACAGGACCCTTTCTTTGGGCTACGCAGTATATTCGAACCTAAAATCTTCCTTTGCTGCAAAACGACAGTCATAGTGACCACACGTTTATTTGAGCCGTCCTTTCCGACGATAATGGAAACCAGAAGCCACGAGACCGAAAATCCCACTTGTTCCTTGGACACTCTTCTAGAAGTTAACTTTGTAAATATATATTTGAAAGCCTTAGCCTTTAACCCATTTGTGCATTAAACCCTCGAATTTAATACTGTCGTTGAGTTGCTTCTCTTCTTCAAGTGTGTCCATCTTTGTCTTTAACTTGTGGAATTAAACTGCATCCATGGAAATTCTTTATAATTTGAGTTTTTAGTTTCTTTGAAATTCTTCTTTGGAAGCAACCAAAATTAATTTCTCTTCTAATACCTGAATATGCCTTCCTTTAGATGTAGGTACATCTTTCTCCGTTGTGATTTAACGTCTTATGCTTTGATATTTCCTTCTGACTTGAAGTGTGGGTGCTTTCTGCCTTGAGCTCTGAATGCTTTCTAATCTTATTAGCGGGTCAGTCTTCTTTTATAAGAAAACAGGAGGCTCCCAGAGATCTTTGTAGAATCTGATTTCTACATTTCATGGATCACACTTAATTTCCATAAGAATGCTATTTAAAAACGTCCTGATTGGACAACAAATATTAAAATAATATCTTATGCATTTTTCACTTGTAAAATTCTAAAATCTTGTGCAAGTTGAACACATATGGGCCCCAAACCAATTTCAGCAACTAACATATTTTGATTAGTCCATTAATACCAAAGTCATATTTACGGCTACGCACAAGTACTCAAACCAGAGACCCGCCAAAATTAATAAAACGTGTTCTCGAGCATCGTGACAGCAACACGATTCGTCTACTAAAAACTACGTCACACATTCTGAGGCTAACAGTTACCCATTAACATAAACTCAGTTTCTAGAACATTCACTGACTCAGTCGTTCACACAGCAGCTTTCGTTCATTTCTGCAAGTGAATGAACATCTCTAATTACTCAACTTCGCTAGTGAGAATCCAGTTGCCAAATGAATCTTTGTCGTTCAACTATCTGAAGTTTTAAAGTTACTTTGATAACATAAAACAAACTTTAAGAATTTACTCACTCACATCACACTGGATTTCATTTACACACAGAAAAAGTTTTCAACCACAGAACATTATCATTACACAGCAAATTTCTTAATTACAGAACATTATTCATTCAAAATTTTTTAACTTCTTGATAACATTACGGTCAAAGAAAGACAACTCTAGAATAACTAAGTTTTTTTCCAATTTACAGAGGAAATTTATATTTCACAAACACTGTTTAATTAAATCATAAACAGAATTATTCTTTAACTAACTCGGTGAAACTTACATCACCACAATTACAATAAATATTTCTTCAAGTAAACTCACATACCATAAGTACAAACGCCAAAATAAGAGTTTTACACACATAAATAAAATAACAAACATTATCAAGATTTCACTCACAAATCTTTACTCATTTCAGCATTGTATCTTTTATGCTATATAAATCAAAACATCGTTTGTTATTTAAAAACTCTTTTTTGTCTTATTTCTTTTGTTGTTTATTGTTTCTTGGCGTATTTGTTGAAAGTAAAAATAGTAGGGATTGAATTGAAGCCGTTCGATCCTCTACGCATTAATTCCAAAATTTACAAGCGGATGAGACCATGTCTCTGATTGGTTAGTAAATACAATAAAATATATTTTTTTCAAATTGAAAAAAAATGAATACGCCACAATTCACAAAGAAATAATTTGGGCGGTTCTTTAGCCGCTAATTCTAAAAATGTAGATTTTCACACAATTGAAACAATTTTTTTTTTTATAAAGCATCTGATTTCCTTTAAAATAAATTTTTCTCAAAAGAACATGTAAAAAAACAACCTAGACGATTATAGTATTCATTTATTTACACTTTAATTTACTAATAAATTACTAAATTTATTTTAGAGTACCTGAAATATGAATTTTTTATAAGATTAATTTACTAAAATAGGTTGAGAGTGTAGTGGCTGCTGTGCTTTTCCACGTCCACATTTTATTCGTCCGCGATTGACTAATAAATCAATACTGCCTTTCTATATGACAATTTAGCCATCGCAGTCGTTGCTTTGAATTTTTCGGTTTTGAACTTGCTTACTTGTTTCGTTAGTCCAAATTTAGCGATTGGTCAAATTTTAAACAATCACATATTTTAGTGCAAAATCAACTTTTCCCGCGTTTTCGCTGGGAGCCGATCTGTAGCTTTAAAAGAGGCGACTTTCTCACAAGCCGTCAGTAGAGTCCAACAAATTTCGCCTGTCAACACAAACCTATGACTTTACTCACAACATTTCAAACGCACACCCAGACACAGAATTTTGTAATACATATATCTCTGTGACTCAGCCAAGTTCAATCAACAAGGACTCTGTTGATTTCTCTAACACAACACACTTTCTGATCAATTGTATTCTTGTGTTATCTATTCTAACAGCAGATTTGTTCTAATATTGATTCCTGAACATTTCCCTCTCAAGAGAAGCTTCTATCGAGCAATCAATTACAAATCAAAATACGGTACAAGGGAAGCAACTTCTTTTCCCTTAATCTATACATTGAATACAAACTATTGTATATTTTGTTCTTGTATGTTATTTCAATATATACTTGTTTTTTCACATTTGGAGTTTTTTTGTTTTCTTGAATCATTAATAATACAAAAAGTATATGCATTAAAGAACACGCATAACAAGAGCATCTCTTCCTCTGAAACAAATTTTATTTTAATTTTAGATGAGACAGTAAACGTTCAATATTTGGAGTATATATCTCTGTATTAAACCTGGAGAGGGATAGGATATGCCATGTTAAAACACCCAAGAGACACATCCCATAATGAACACACCAAAATACCATTCTCAGAAACCCAGGCACACAACTGCGACAGATGGAGGAGAATGGTGGACATTGGCACCCCAACGACTCCTTCCGAAGTTAAGGGCGGAATAGTAAGAAAATCGCCATATTTATTGGGGACATTTCCTTGTCTATAATTACAGAACGTCTGTAATTTTACCGCAAATATTGCATTGTAGTTGATTTTCATATTTTTGATAATTTTTTTAAAGTTTTTATAAATTTTTGAATTTCTTTTCAAATTTATTTCATTATAATATGAAAAAGTGATAAATCCTTATAAAAACTAAATGATAAATATCTCATTGTACTTAGTTTACGTATTTCTATAATCGTGTCAATATACATTACCATGGGAGTCAAATGTGTATACAGTAATAGCGGTGTCAAGGGAAAAACCATTCTTTTGACACCGTTTTTTTTTTTTTTTTTTTTTTTTGTGAGTACAAAGGTTAAATATTACCAAACAATTTTTAACCATTATCACTCTGCATGAGACTTCATTTGCTGTACAAAAAGTATATCCTGACACTGAAGGTCACTGATCCCTGAACAATAGTGTGTTTGAATTTCATAGTTGTGCTATCATATTCTGCTATGGAAACAGAAAACACCTTTAAGTGAAATTGACAATACAGATATTGCAATTGAGAGATCTTGAATAAGAATGTAGTGGAAAAGGAAGTGATATTTATTATGCACAGTGCTAAAGGTTAATTTTAAAAAAATAATTCTGGAACATATTCAGTCACATGAAATGTTGACTATAAAAAATGTAAGAAAAACTCAAATACATTTTCTATTTTTTTATTTTTTGTCTCAGGTAATGTTGTGGATTACGCATGAAAAATCGGTCTCCAATAAATGACAAACGCAAGTATTTAAGCTAAGAAATTAAATGTATTTACACAAAATACAAAAGGTAATGCGGTCAGTAAAATCCAGGAACGCCGGTTAGTATTAATCAAAGATCGCTATATACAGTCTCGAAGTAAACTCCCTTAGAGTCAGGCATCCTTGTAACTGACTTCAAACGTCAACTCAATCACAGTGTCTATGTACTTTCCACTCTGTTTCTCCACCCTGTTCCTCTACCTTCAGACTCCCTGACTGACTGACTGTGGCTATTTTATGGCAGCAGGACGAGTCCATTTATATCAGAAAAGGGTGGACCCCATAATAGGTAAAAAATCTTTTTTGCTGAAGATCATTATAATAATATTTATAAGTTTACCATCTGACCATGCTTTGAATATTGCTGCCACATAAGGTCCGCTGACACGGTTATTTACTTGCAGCTCCTTGATAAAATCCAAGGAAGAATCAGAAATATTATTGGTCCTGATCTATAAACCTACAATTTGTCCATGCTTAGAATATTGCAGCCACATATGGCCCGGTGCCACTGCTAATATTTACCTGGAGCTCCTTCATAAGATCCAAGGAAGAATCAGAAATATTATTGGTCCTTATCTATAAATCTACCATTTGCCCATGGTTAGAATATTGCTGCCACATATGGTCCGGTGCCAGTGCTAATTCACTTGAGCTACTTCATAAGATCCAAGGAAGATTCAGCAATATTATTGGTCCTGATCTATATACCTATCATTCGTCCATGCTTAGAATCTTGCTGCCACATATGGTCTGGTGCCACGGCTATTTAACCGGAGCTCCTTGATAAGATCCAAGGTAGAATCAGAAATATTATTTGTCCTGATCTATAAACCTACCATTCGTCCATGGTTAGAATATTGCTGCCACATATAGTCCAGTGCCCCTGCTATTTACCTGGAGCTCCTTGATAAGATCCAAGGAACAACCAGAAATATTATTCGTCCCGATCTATAAATCTACCATTCGTCCATGGTTAGAATATTGCTGCCACATATGGTCCAGTGCCCCTGCTATTTATCTGGAGCTCTTTGATAAGATCCAAGGAAGAAGCAGAAATATTATTCGTCCTGATCTATATACCTATCATTCGTCCATGCTTAGAATATTGCTGCCACATATGGTTCGGTGCCACTGCTATTTACCTAGAGCTCTTTGATAAGATCCAAGGAAGAACCAGAAATATTATTGGTCCTGACCTATAGAACTACCATACGTCCATGCTTAGAATATTGCTGCCACATATGGTCCGCTGCCACGGTTATTTACTTGCAGCTCCTTGGTAAAATCCAAGGAAGAATCAGAAATATTATTGGTCCTGATCTATAAACCTACAATTTGTCCATTGTTAGAATAGTACTGCCACATGTGGTCCGGTGCCACTGCTATTTACCTGGACCTCCTTCATAAGATCCGTGAAAAAATCAGAAATATTATTGGTCCTGATCCATAAACCTACCATTTGTCCATTGTTAGAATAGTACTGCCACATGTGGTCCGGTGCCACTGCTATTTACCTGGAGCTCCTTGATAAGATCCGAGAAATAATAAGAAATATTATTGGTCCTGTTCTATAAAACTACGATTCGTCCATGCTTAGAATATTACTGCGACACATGCTCTGGTGCCACTGCTATTTGTCTGGAGCACCTTGATAAGATCCAAGGAAGAATCAGAAATATTATTGGTCCTGATCTATAGAACTACCATACGTCCATGCTTAGAATATTTCTGCCACATGAGGTCCGGTTCCAGTGCTATTTGCCTAGAGCTCCTTGATAACATCCGAGAAATAATAAGAAATATTATTGGTCCTGATCTATAAAACTACCATTTGTCCATGCTTAGAATATTACTGCCACACATGATCTGGTGCCCCTGGTATTTACCTGGAGCTCCTTCATAAGATCCAAGGAAGAATCATAAATATTATTGGCCCTGATCGATAAACCTACCATTTGTCCATGGTTAGAATATTGCTGCCACCTATGATCCGGCGCCACTGCTATTTACCTAGAGCTCCTTGATAAGATCCAATTAAGAACCAGAAATATCATTGATCCTGACCTATAAACCTACCATTTGTCCATGCTTAGAATATTACAGCCACATATGGTCCGGTGCCCATGCTATTTACCTCGAGTTCCTTCCTAAGATCCAAGAAAGATTCAGAAATATTATTGGTCCTGTTTCATAAACCTACCATTTGTCCATGCTTAGAATATTGCTGCTACATATGGTCCGGTGCTACTGCTACTTACCAAGAGCGCCTTCAAAAGATCCAAGGAAGAATCATAAATATTATTGGTCCTGACCTATAAACCTACCATTTGTCCATGGTTAGAATATTTCTGCCACATGTGATCCGGTTCCACTGCTATTTACCTGGAGCTCCTTGACAAGATCCGAGAAAGAATCAGAAATATTATTGGTCCTGATCTATAAAACTACCATTCGTCCATGCTTAGAACATTACTGCCACACATGGTCTGGTGCCACTGCTATTTGCCTGGAGCTCCTTGATAAGATCCAAGGAAGAATCAGAAATATTGGTCCTGATCTATAAACCTACCATATGTCCATGGTTAGAATATTTCTGCCACATGCGGTCCGGTTCCACTGCTATTTACCTGGAGCTTCTTGATAAGACCCGAGAAATAAACAGAAATATTATTGGTCCTGATCGATAAACCACGGTTAGAATATTGCTGACAGATATGCTCCGGCGCCACTGCTATTTACCTAGATCTCCTTGATAAGATCCAATTAAGAATCAGAAATATTATTGGTCCTGACCTATAAACCTACCATTTGTCTATGTTTAGAATATTACTGCTACATTTGGTCCGATGCCACTGCTATTTACCTGGAGCTCCTTCATAATATCCAAGGAAGAAACAGAAATATTATTTGTTTTGATCTATAAACCTACCATTTGTCCATGCTTAGAATATTGCTGACACATATGCTCCGGTGCCCCTGGTATTTACCTGGAGCTCCTTGATAAGATCAAAGAAGTATCAGAAATATTATTGGTCCTGACCTATAAACCTACCATTTGTCTATGATTAGAATATTGCTGCCACATATGGTCCGGTGTCCATGCTATTTACCTCGATTTCCTTCCTAAGATCCAAGGTCGATTTAGAAATATTATTGGTCCTGTTTTATAAACCTACCATTTGTCCATGCTTAGAATATTGCTGCCATATATGGTCCGCTGCCCCTGCTATTTACCTGAGCTCCTTGATAAGATCCAATTAAGAATCAGAAATATTATTGGTCCTGATCTACAAACCTACCATTCGTCCATGCTTAGATTATTGCTGCCACATATGGTCAGCTGTTAGGGAGATGTGCTTAAATATACTTTAATGTAAAAAAAAAAAAAGTTATTCAGTATTATTATTGTTTAAGTAATAAGCATTATAACATAGCACAAATAACTATATTTTGGAAAAATAAGTGAAATGTGGTGTTGCGGCCAGACCTAGACGGCTGAATGTTTGCCATGCCATGTTGTATATACAAAAAAAGCTATCAAATGGTTAATTTATAATTTTATTAATGAAAATGTATCCGATGATATCTTATTTGATTCAAATTTCACTAGGGATTCTAACTCTTCTCAATTTTAATTTGTTTCTTTGATTTTATGAATTACTTGTATTTTCTATTAATTAATAAATTTAAATCTATGCATTAATTAATTTTTTTTCAAAATTGATAGCTATTTATGTTCATTTTTAACATTAATAGCTATCTGCTGTGTTAAAATTTTGGATAATGCTATAATAAAAATTTAAATTTCATCTCTGATAATTTAAATGTCGCGATCTGGGAATAAAAGTCTTTTTGTCAAAGGAAGGGAGGCTACTCTGTAAGCCCTAAAAAACGTTTACGATTTGCATAAATTGTTTTCTTACATCTAAACTTTGTCCTTGTGTTTTTAGTTAGAATTTGTATAATTGTTGAAACAGAACTGAAGGACCAACAT
The DNA here is from genome assembly GCA_963932145.1 of Acanthosepion lycidas. NCBI lineage: Eukaryota > Metazoa > Mollusca > Cephalopoda > Sepiida > Sepiidae > Acanthosepion > Acanthosepion lycidas. The sequence continues at coordinate 74,900,144 of OZ010600.1, forward strand.
ATATATATATATATATATATATATATATATATATATATATATATATATATATATATATACACACACACACACAAGTGGATTCAGGCCAGTAGTCTGTAAATGTAATTAATTTATTTTAATAATTAATACTGTTTACAGAGTATTTAGTACTTAAATAAATTGTATCTAAATAACGTATAAACAGAAAATATATTAAATAATTATTGAAGTTAATCCATTTCATCAATACGTTGTCAATATTTACGTTAAGGTACGTTTCGTGAGCAGATATGATCGTTTAGGAAAGAACGTCGAAGATTTGTTTAAACAGTTATTCAGACTTTTCTAACCAGATGCTTCTTTCTACGAAACTTCTTGAACATTCATGCCTGTAAATGTAAATTAATACTGTTTATTTGAAACAGAAAAAGTTAATAAAATCCATGCTGGGCTTTCAAAAATAGCTTAATTCACTATTGTAGCCTGAACTAGCAACCCTGAGGGGAAAAAAAGATTGGAGAGGGTATATTTAGATAAGCAGTGGAATGATGAGTAAGTCGATGAGAGAAAAGACTACAGAATAAATGAAAGAAAAAGTCAACGAAATAGAGAGAGAAATATTAGAAAGAGAAAGAAAAGTTCACAAAGAGAAAAAATGTGAGAGAGGAAAAGTTAAAGAAAGGAAAAGTAAGAGAAAAAGGCTAAAGAGAAAATGTTAGAATATGGTAGAGGGCGTAAAGGTTTAGAAAGAAAGAAAGAAAGAAAGAAAGAAAGAAAGAAAGAGAAAAGGTTTTAAAGAGAAGGAAAAAGAGAAAGGTTAGAAATAGAAAAAATGAGGGGAGAAAGAAAGAAAGAAAGAGGAAAAGTTTATAAATAGGAAACAGGGAAAGGTTAGAAATAGAAAAAATGAAAGAGAGAAAAAAGAAAGAAAGAAAGAAAGAGAGAGAAAGAGAAAAGGTTATAAACAGAAAGAAACAGAGAAAGTTTAGAAATAGAAAAAATGAGAGAAAGAAAGAACGAAAGAGAGAGAGAGAGAGAAAGTTATAAAGAGAAGAAAAGAAATAGAAAAAATGAGAGAAGAAAAGAAATAGAAAAAATGAGGGAGGAAAAGAAATAGAAAAATGAGGGAGGAAAAGAAAGAAAGAAAGAAAAACAAATAAAAAGTAAGCAAGAAAGGTGACAGAGAAAACGTTAGCTCTGAATGAAAGAGGGGGTGTGTAAAGTTTAGAAAGAAAGAGAGAGAGGATGAGAAAAAGAAACAAAATGACAAAGAAAAAAGAAAGAAAAAAGAGAGAAAGGCTGACGAATAAAAAGCAAAAAAAATCTAGAAAGAAAAATCTAGAAATGGAAGAGAAAAGGTCAAAAGAGAAAACCTTAAAATAAAAAGAATGAGTGTGAGAGGATAAGTTAAAAAGAGAGGGAAGAATAATTAGAAAGCGATAGAAACAGATAGAAAGGGTTAGAAAGAGAAAGAGTGGGGGAGATTAGCAAGAGAGAGAAACTGTGTGGAAAGGTTAGAAAGGGATAGAGAGGGAAGAAAGATTAGAAAGAAATAGAAACCGAGAGGGAAAGGTTAGAAAGAGAAAGAGCGGGACGAAAGATTAGAAAGAGATAGAAACAGAGAGGGAAGGTTAGAAAGAGTAAGAGTGGAAGGAAAGATCAGAAAGGGATAGAAACAGAGAGAAAAGGTTAGAAAGGAAGGAAGGAAAGATTAGCAAGAGATAGAAACTGTGTGGAAAGGTTAGAAAGGGAAGATAGATTAGAAAGAAATAGAAACTGAGAGGAAAAGTTAGAAAGAGAAATTGAGGGAGGAAAGGGTTAGAAACAGAGTGGGAAGTTTAGAAGGAGAAAGAGAGGAAGGAAAAATTAGATAGAGACAGAGAGAAAAGGTTAGAAAGAGATAGAAGTAGAGAGGAAAGGTTAGAAAGAGAAAGAGAGGAAGGAAAGATTAGAAAAGATAGAATCAAAGAAGAAAGGTTAGAAAGAGGGAGAGAGGAAGAAAAGTTTAGAAAGAGATAGAGACAGTAAGAAAAGGTTAGAAAGAGAAAGTGAGGGGGATAAGATTAGAAAGAGATAGAAACAAAGAAGAAAGGTTAGAAAAGAGAGGAAGGAAAGATCAGAAAGAGATAGAAACAGAGAGAAAAGGTTAGAAAGAGAGGAAGGAAAGATTAGCAAGAGATAGAAACTGTGTGGAAAGATTAGAAAGAGAAAGTGAGGGAGGAAAGATTAGAAAGAGGTAGAAACAGAGTGGGATGTTTAGAAGGAGAAAGAGAGGAAGGGAAGATTAGAAAGTGATAGAGATAGAGAGGAAAGGTTAGAAAGAGAAAGCGAGGAAGGAAAGATGAGAAAGAGATAGCGACAAAAAGAAAAGGTTAGAAAGAGAAAGTGATGGAGGAAAGATTAGAAAGAGATAGAAACAAAGAAGAAAGGTTAGAAAGAGGAAGAGAGAGAGGAAAGATTAGAAACAGATAGAAACAGAGACGAAAGTTTAGAAAGAGAAAGAAATCAAAGCGTTACTTTTATGTAATGTGATTTCTTTTGTGTTTTCTCAGTACAGCTGTAATCAATCTCTCGTCATTTACTAAGAATAACTTAGATGTGGCACAAGGACAGAGGTAAGAAGCACCTGGTGAGTACTGAACTCACTAATCTGTTGTAAGTATTCTAGCGAGACAAGTTTGCTAACCATTACACCATGTCAAAATACCCTCATCTCACGTATTGTAATCCACTTCCCTTACTGCTTGGTTACATATAGTCTCTAAGCCTTAGCTATGCTAATTAGGCAGTCATTTACATATCACTACAGTTACAAAAGCAAAACAGCTAAAACGTAGAAACTTTGAAAAAAAGGTTAGAAAAGGTTAAAGAAAGAAAGGTTACAAAGAGAATGTAAAAAGAGAAAAACTTGGAATATGAAAGAAAGGAGAGAAAAAAGGTTATAATGAGATAGAGAGATAGAGATAGAGAGTAAGTTAGAACGAGAAAGAAAGGAAGAAAGAAAAGAAGAACGTTTACAAAGAGAGGGATAACAAAAGATTACAAAGAGAGAAAATGTTAAAAAGAGAAAATCTTGGAACGTGAAAGAAAGAAGGTGAGAGCAAAGGTTATAATGAGAGAGAGAGAGAGAAAGATAAAGAGAGAGAGAAAAAGAGAGAGAGAATGAGAAAGAAAGAAAGAAAGTTTACAAAGAGAGGGATAAAGAAAGTTTACAAAGAGAAAATGTTCAAAAGAGAATATCTTGGAATATGAAAGAAAGAAGGCGAGAGCAAAGGTTATAATGTGAAATAGAGAGAGAGAGAGAGAGAGATGGTTAGAATAAGAAAGAAAGAAAGAAAGAAAGAAAGAAAGTTTACAAAGAGAGGGATAAAGAAAAGTTTACAAAGTGAGAAAATTTTCAAAAGAGAAAATCTTGAAATATGAAAGAAAGAAGGCGAGACCAAAGGTTATAATGAGAAACGGAGAGAGAGAGAGATGGGGGGGAGTTAGAATAAGAAAGAAAGAAGAAGATTAGAAAGAGAAGAAAAATAAAAAAAGATAAAAAGTTAGAAAAAAGGGAAAGAGAGGAAAAGATTTTGAAAAAAAAAAAGAAAACAGAGGAACAAAAATGTTAAAAAGAAGAAAAAGGGAAGAGAAAGAAAGAAAAACATTACAGAATCATCAATGCTAGAAAGAAGAAAGTGAGAGATGAAAATATTAGAAAGAAAGAAAGAAAGAAAGAAAGAAAGATAACGTATGCAGAAAGCACTAATGAAAGCATCTTTAATGATCGTTGCCAAGATTATGTCATTACAGAAACTGCTGTGTTCCAAATCTGGTTTTCTGAACCTTCATGATTAATCTTGCAAATATCTACACATAATGAATAAGATCATTAATATAAAGGCCTCTTAACTCTGCTCTACTTCTGTTGATTGGAAGTTGCATTTTTTATACAAAACCCATATTCACGAAAATAAGTTTTAGGCAATTATTTCTAACATTTACTAAAAGCTTACCTTTACTCCTATTATGTTTCCGTACAAAATATTAGGTTAAATCATAAGTAATTACTATTTTGAGAAACTAATTGTAATGAAAAATGTATCATTCTAACTGTTCTTAAATACATGGCCGGTGCATACTACCCTCATACCTCCCAACTGAGGGGTGCCCAAGCCTAATTGGGGTCCCCGGGCAGTGCTTTGTAACACTCACTATCTTAATATTTGCTTTTTTCTACCTACATTTTTTATTCATTACAAATTAAACTAAGACCAACTGACTATTAAATGAATTTTTTGTGAATCTTGAAGTCATTCTGAGTTCTTTTTTCTTGTCCAAATCCGTGAATTTGCTTTGCTCATACTAAGTGCCGAAAAAACACTATATAAAATTCACTATTTTTTATCCATAATGTTGAAAATGTTAAAATTATTCAACTTTTAAACCAGAAAAATCTCAAGATGATGTTAAAAATTGCCACAAAAGATTGTTGATTTATTTAAGATGGAATATTCTTTTTTATTTTGAATGTTTTGTACTTTATTTTCATTAAGTTCAAACATCTCCTCATTTAATGTGATATATTTTTATATATTTTATAAAACAAAAAAAATGATAATATTATCTGTTGTAGCATACCTACAGACAATAATGGGTATGTGCCCAATCAAATAAATACAGTAGTAAATACTGTATGTTGGTCTGCAGTCGGAGATTTATTTCCAGCTGTGCTGGTTAAACTCTCTGTCTCCGGGCAGAGAGGATCCCAGACAAGGCCATGTTGAAGGGCAGAGTCTTGTCTCGGGAAACATCTATCTGACCCTTTTTATATGGGGTCTACAGGAAATTTTTGGCCGAGCGTATGGACTTTAATACACTACATTAAATTAGGCCTTGTGCCACTTCTGACTGCATGGGGCGGTTAGTAGATATCCTGCACATGGAGATTCGTTTACAGCTGCGCTGGTCAAACTCTCTGCCTCCAAGCAGAGAGGATCCCCAGACAAGGCTATATCATAGGGCAGAGTCTCATTTCGGGAAACAGCTACCTGACCCTGTTTTATATGGGGTCTACAGGGAATTTTTGGCCGAGCCTACTGGCTCCGATACCTCACATTAAATTCGGCATTGTGCCAAATCTGACTACAAGGAGCAGTTACTAGATATCCTGCAGTCGGAGATTTATTTTGGAATTCACTTGACTCAGTTCCAGCAGTTGAATACTACTTCTACACGCCACTGGTGTATCTTATATGTGCTGTTCTTGTCCTAAGTATTATCGTTCATTACCAACCTTCATGTGATTATTCTATTCAGTAACTTTTCCAAGGTTACAACATTATCAAATTTATGTTATGGATATTTTAGTAGTATCCCTATGAATATGCCATATTGTGGTATATACAGGATTGAATGGTGACGGATGAGTTCTTGTAGTGATAGAGTAAATTGTAATGAATGAATAGATCGTAAATCAGATTAGCTAAGTTTAGGATAGTCAGTGTTAAGCAGCTATACACCATTTCCCATTCAGCATTGTGCCAAAATTTTAATTATATCGCAATAAATAATCACTGTATTTATGTAAAATTTTTCTAGTAGAATTGTGCACCTATATTACATATGGCCCACAAGACTCTTGCACTGGCCCTGCTTAAACATATCATAAAAGGTTGCATACACTGGGTTGCATATGGCAATGTTTGATACAAAAGTATTGATAAGGATAAATATTGTTGCAGTAATCACCTCTTTGGTTGCAAGGTGTGAACGTTTTTCAGTAAATATTTACAGCTCTTTGGTACATTAGTCCTGCTAACAATATTTGGCGGACTCAAGTGAGTCCAGGTAAAAAAATTGGAAACATGTAACCTGGAATTTAATACAAACAGCAATTAATTCATGTTATTAACAAAAGAAACTACATAAGTACACAATTGAAATCAAAGGAAAAGACATTAAAACTAACTATAAGAATCTGCTTGTTTGTGTGAAACACACACGTGTGTGTATGTGCATATGTATGAGAGTTCAATAATCGACACACCAAGGAAATGAACACACTCTGACAGTGACGTTCTTTATCTATGTTTGATTACAACTGGAAGCAAAAGAAAAAAAGTAAGAGAAAGGAAATGTCTGACTTTTTATAGATGCTTCTGTCAAATCCCCGGGTGTGATAACCCACAGTCTTTACACCTGACTACAAATACTGAGCTCCATGGTAGAAAAATTTACAGTTCTTAACCTTCAATGAAACATTAAATGCACATTTATACGTCCAGCAGCTGCAACGTGTCCATAAAAGTTTGGTTGAAATGTGCTTGTCAATAGAAAATAGAGTTTTTCTCCTCTATGACAATTCATCCTGTGTAGGATGATAAACTAAGACTGCCCAAAAGGATGGCATCTTTACTGAAATCCATCAGTATGGTGACAATTACTTGGCTGATATTATACATAGATAGTCTTGAACATGATACAAAACTACATCCAGCAGCAAGGCCTATGATCAAGAAATTGAAGGTTTCAAGTAGCGTAATTTATAGTAAATTTACCAACAATACATTTTATGATCTACAAACTTATGCAAATTGAAACAAAGCAAATAATTATGTTATTATTTACTTTTTACATATTTTTCCAATGAAACATGACCCAGTGCACATGTTCGTACTTCGTATGTCCGTTCCATGAAGTCGTTCTTTGCAGATTGACTAGATTCTTGGTTGGATTTAAATCAGGAGAGTTTCCTGGCCAGTCTATAGTACTTTGATTTGCTTACTGGCAAGACTTGCCAGTGTGTTCCTGCAGTGTTACAATGTTCACACATTTCCTTGGAGTAAAAATGGCCATAGGACAACTAATCGACAGTCGAGACAATAGTGTCTGGGCGTGATGAACATCTGATGCTATCATGGATGACGCAATATTTTTCAAGGCCAAACAAATTTCATCAAATACCCTGAAAATAGATTCCTATTGCTGTACACCACTGCAAATGACCTAATCCGAGGAAAAATAGAAATCGATGACACCCTGTCACTCTAGTTGGTCTAAAACTGACCGTATGGTGAAAGAAAGTAAACTAAAGCGGTTGTTTCAATTAATTTGTACAAATGTGTACAAAATATGTATCTAAAAATCTATCTATTTGAGTGTGCAAAAGCATGAACACCTACTGTTTTAAAATTGTTATAACTTACATTGTATCGTGCGTATAGATTTGAATTTTTGTACACTAATAAAAGAATGAATGAGTAATATTTTGATGTCATGCATTGCGTTTTGCATGCATATTTTGGTGTTGAAAACAAAGAATTGAAATGCGAAATAAAAGACATGAAATAAAAAACAAATACATTAAAAAGTACACAACTCAACATACTTTAACTTTTATTAATTCTTGAGAAGTTCTGGGGGTGCAATAAGAATCAAAATTGCTAAGAAGGCTTTCATTTCATCAAAAAAAAGGGACATGTTTCCTGATGTTTACATACATGAAGACACTAGCATTTGATTTCTCTTTCTTTCACCAGACTCATATTTATTTGACTTGTTGACATGTTCTTGTTGACAAATACAGACAAAATAATTCACCTTCAGAAAGGTTATCAGGTACTAGCAGTAGAGCCCGGCGTTGCCCGGGGATGTAACAATAAGAGATAGATCAAGTATCGACCATCATAAAGATTGAAAAATAAAATTGACAAAGATTATTGTTTAAGGTTGACGGACACGCATGTCTTAATTAGTTTTTTTGTTTTATTTTTTGTTTTTTTTACGAATTGGTCAAACCCAAACTCAAACAAAAACATTATTTTCAATCGTTATGAGTCTATCGATTGAATAGAATTTTATTACAAACAATTGCCCTGTAAATGGAATTTTTAAAGCATTCTGAATGTAAAAATAAAGAAAAAAGTGTGCAAGACAATAAGAAACACTACCTGCCAAAAAAAGTGAAGTTTTGTTGAAATCGGTTGAAAAATGTAGGAAATCCGATCCCATATATAAACGAACACACACACACACATACACACACACACAAACAACCTGGGTTATACTTATTATAAAAGTATAACTCGATATGAGTTGTCCCCCTTTCATTCTCGCGATGCCTCTTAATCGTGTTTTCAAATTGATTTCGTGCAAAAACAATTGTGTTTTTCCAATTTTGGGTGCTGTCAGAACCACTGCAAGGTAATTTTACATAGTCCTGTGAAATTTTGTTGAAATCGGTTGAAAAATGTAGGAAATCCGATCCAATATATAAACGTACAGACACACACACACACACACAATCTGCGTTTTATAATAAGTAAGATATCAATGGCCACCAGTAGCTTCCATAAAATTAGTCAGGCATGGAAGATAGCTGTTAGTGATCAACATTGCTTTCCTCCACGTCACTAGCATGGTTATCATCTTCGACCACTTCACCGTCAATATACACTCAAGTAAAGACTTCAGAATCATCATGGGAGTCCTAATCGAAGAAAAACTCTTGGGTAAAGACATTTTTTAGATAGTGATGCAGCCATTTTTGTTTACAAAAATCACAAAAAAAATAATGTGGGTTTAATCGGTGTTATACTTCATGTAGAGTCTAGAAAAATTCAAAATGGTGTTGGAAAATGAAAGTTTAACTTTGTTCCAAAGCAGTAGTAGACAATTTCCAGTTTAAAATATCAGAAATAACAGTTGACATTTATAGAAACCATCTCAAGTTGACAAAATGCGCCTAGAGTAGCGAAAGGAGAGAATTCTACAGTGACAATTTTCACCTGCAGCGTGGCAAAGTCTAATGACAACTGAATTCAAAAACATTTTAATATCAAAACCTGTAGAATTTTATTGAAAAGTTATTGAACAGCTGCCTGATAATCCACAACAAGTCATTGCAAATAATGGTGAATATACAATAGAATAAAATATAATCGTACTTTGTTTTTTGAAGATTAAATAATAAAGACAAAGACGTATCTCCTCCCCAGATTTATTCAACCTCTACAGAGATGTTATCATAAGAAAGCTGGAGACCCTACCTGGATTTATTATTGGTGGCCATAATCTTAACAAGATAAAATATGCAGATGACACTGTATTGATAACAGACACAGAATGAAAACTATGAGACCTTCTAGACAAAATACATGTTGAGTATCCTATCTGAAGTTCCAAAATCTGACAACCTCCATAATACAAATGTTTTTCAGGTTCTGAGATGATTTGCCAAAAATAGAAAATTTCAGAAAGTACTGGGAAGGTTCCTAGGTGATGTACAGCTGCTTTAACTGACCTCATCTGCTCTGGGTAGGGATTCCCCAGTCCAGTTTGTTAGCAGTCATCACAGCAACACCTTCATTTCTGAATTACTTACCAGGTGTTTCACGCTCAGTAAAAATATTATTCAAAATGTCAAAAAGTCCTGCAAATACCCATATGGGTAGTGAAAAGAAAAATAGAAAGCAATTATGTTTAACAATATCACAGAAAGTCAAACTGTCGGAAAAAATAGACAGAGGAGGTGTAAGTGTGAAGCATCCAACTGAGGAGTTTGGTGTTAGAACATCCACCATATATGATCTCAGAAAACAGGAGAAATTATTAAAGTTTTATGCTGAAAGTGGTGAATAGAAATTAATGAAAAATAGAAAAGAGCCAAAAATGATGATCTTGATTATGTATTGATGGTTTAGTTTGGTTTGGTTTGGTTTGGTTTGGTTTGGTTTGGTTTGATTTAGTTTGGTTTATGGCATATCAACCTCAATGGATTATTAAATGCCGACAACATTTTTAAGATATATTCATATGAATAGAATATGTATTCTTTGGTTTAGATTGGTTTGGTTTATTTTGTTTTATGGCATATTAACCTCAATGGGTTATTTAATGCCGACAACATCTTTAGGATAGATTTGTATAAATAGAATATGTATTCTTTGGTTTAGATTGGTTTGGTTTATTTTGTTTTACTGCATATCAACCTCAATGGCTTATTTATGCCGACAACTTTTTTTCCTGGTAATATTTTGTTTTGTCAAAAATCTATTTCTGGTAATATTTTTTTTCCTCAAAAATGCATAGCTAGTAATATTATTTTAAAAAAATATATATCCCAAAAAAATATTGCTGGCAATAGTTTTTTTTCCTTGAAAAATTTATTTCTGGTAATTTATTTTTTACAAAGTATTTCTGGTATTAAAACATATTTTTACACTTTCATAAGGCTTATTACCTCAGTTTAGGGCTTAACTATTTGCCCATAGCTGGGACCCTAACAGGTGCTACCACCCCGGGTTAGGGTGGACCTGGGAACACCGGCAATTAAGAGGTGGTTCCATGCTCTTCAAAACCTCCTGATCAGTGGCCTTGCTGTTGGATGTATTTTATCGTCTTACCCTGGATGCGGATTTAGTTTATCATCATATCCAGGACGGGTGTATTGATAGAGGGAATTTATCAACATCAGAGTGAACATATGCCACTTATATAAAACTACATTCAGGGTATATTCATGAGATGTGTCATGAAACGTAAAGGGATATTGTGTTTATACTTGGGTTCCATTCCCAAACTGACCCATTTTATAAATGCTTTATACAAGTTAAATAGCCTGTATTCCAAAATCTGAAGAAATCTGAAAACCAAAGCACTTCTGATCCCAAGAATTTTGGATAAAGGATTAGTAAAAGCTGTAGTAAAAGAAGGTTAGAAAAAAAGGACTAGCCATCAATTGCAAGAAAACAGAAAGTATGGACATCAGCAAGAGAAAAATCCTTACAAATTGGAAAAAAACATCAAACAAGGGCAGAACTTTATCAGGGAAGCATTATAAAAGTGGATGGAATCCAAACATGCATTGGACTAGCAAAAGATGCCTTCCGAAAGCTAAGCAAAGTGCTGAGAAACAAAGAAAAAAGTGCAGGATTGCTAAGTGATATCCATCCACTTATATAACAATGAATGCTGGACAATCACGTCACAGATGAACTAAATGTCTAATATTCAACAAAGCTAAAATCATATGAAACCAGAATTATTTACAAACATGTGAATGTATGTATCTCTATTCGTAAGTATGATCATTGCTGCATATTAAAAAGAGCATGAGAAACAGGGACCATATTTACTTTAAAACTCACCCCTTCCAGTTTAATACGGCATTGGTAATGCTAAGTTTTCATTCCGAGATCATTTCAGCATTAAGTCTCCTGAGTTTTCATTTTTTTTTTCTTTTTAATTATTTCACCCCAAGAAGGCAACAAAGCCACTAAGACACAAGGGATTAATGAGTACAAGATAATATAAGAAAATAAAGAAATTATTAAAGAGAGAAAACAATAAAAGAACAAGAATTAAGGTAGCAGAAGATATTTATTTTAGGTGAATATTGTGGCAAACATGGTGATATATAAACAGATACAAACCCTAATCTAGTATTTTTTGTAAATGTGGTTATTCATATGTAACCATATATATATATATATATATATATATATATATATTACATATGTAGATATAATATGATGCTTGTAAGTAACTGTCTTATTTTTATAATTACTTACATGTGTATTTAACTTATAAACCAACCTTTATAACTTGATATATATAAGTTGTGTGAATGTGTGTTTTACACTTTTTTTTACTATAATTATGTTTATTTTAAATACAATTTTACTATAATTATGTTTATTCTAAATGCAATATTTTCTATAATTATGTTTTATCTAAATGCAAGATTTTCTATAATTATGTTTATTCTAAATGCAAATTTTACTATAATTATATTTATTCTAAATGCAAGTTTATCTATAAATATGTTTATTCTAAATGCAAGTTTTTCTATATTCATGTATATTCTAAATGCAAGTTTTCTATAATCACGTTTATTCTAAATGCAAGTTTTCTATAATCACGTTTATTCTAAATGCAATTTTCTATAATTATGTTTATTCTAAATGCAATATTTTCTATAATTATGTTTTATCTAAATGCAATTTTTTCTATAATTATATTTATTCTAAATGCAATTTTTTTACTATAATTATGTTTATTCTAAATGCAAGTTTTTGTGCGTCCTGGTTAAGACGATAAACTATGTCCAACAGCAAGGCGTTTGATCAGAAGGTTTTGAGGGGCATGGAACCACCTCTAAATTGCTGATGTTCCCAGGTCCACTCTGACCCGGAATGGTAGCACCTGTCAGGGTCCCAGCTATAGGCAAATTGTTAAACCCCAAACTGGCGTCAAAACACTATGAAAGTGTAAAAATAGATTTAATGCAAGCAATACATTTTTGTAAAAAATTATTACCAGCAATAATTTTTTTTTTTAAATTTTGAGTAAGATTGTTTAGTACCATCATTGTTAGCCACCTGAAGAAATGTTTTATTTAAATGTTAAAACAAAATGTACAATTTTGTAGTGGATACTTACATGTTCTAATGTAACAGTGTATAACAAATGTACCTGAGCAAGCATCTGAATTAGGGTTGGCTAGCTGCCCTAGTAGTGGTCAGCTATTATTATATATGTATATATATATGTGTGTATGTGTTTGTGTGTGTGTATATATATATATATATATATATATATATATAAATTCATGAATCATTCATACAAAAAACAAATATAGAGGTTAATGATTTAAATGGCGAGAATACATCTTCACAAACAATATAAATAAGATACATCAACCCCGAACCTGTATATGAATGATATGATCCCTGTTCGGGGTTGATGTATCTTATTTTATATTGTTTGTGAAGATGTATTCTCACCATTTAAATCATTAACCTCTATATTTGTTTTTTGTATGAATGATTCATGAATTTATAAATTATAATTGCACCTTTTAATTGAAATATATATATATATATATATATATATATATATATATATATACACACACACACATACATACATACACACATATATATATATAAAAGTAGATCTGGAGGTCAACACCCAGTGATACAAGACTGTTTCATGCTTATACACAATCTTCAGGCCATGTGCATTGAGTTTGGGCTAGACCATTTACATATGCTGGTCAATGGTGCATTATGAGTAGGTTAATTGTATTATTCTAATGGTTATTTGGTGGGCTTTAACATTTATATTTATATACACTATCACTGTTAGTGAACACATTAATCAATAAATATAGCATACTGTGAAACTATATTTTTATAATATATATATATCTATATACAAACACACATAAATGCACACACACAAAGAATATTCACCCACACACACATACAAATACATCTAAGAAATAATTGCATATATGATACAATTGTTTAAATGTTTGTGTGTGTTTTGTTTGTGTATGGCTGTACATTAGCCAATTATCAGTTACTGATTAATCTTTCTAAATTTATTGGCTAATTACTAATTCATCACCTGATTAACCGTATGCCAGAAGACGAACAAAAATTATTTGAAAATTTTTATCTTTAATTTTCCAATCATCTTCTTAATTTTCAAGTTTGACCTTTCTTTGACTGTAGATTATTTTTATTTTCCTGATCATCTTTATTTTCAAACTTGATTTTTATTTGACTGTAGATTATTTTTTAACACACAAGCAAAGATATTAAAAAGAAAGATAATTTCAATGGAGGATTTTAAAAATTTTAATATTAGTCAAAAAATCTTTAATACGGCACACAAATGTAAGTTCTGTCATTTGTCTGTTTCTAGGGCTAAATTAATCATTATTCAAACTATGAGCATAATTCAGCCATTAAGCAGCTTAGAAGAGAAGGCATCAATGGTCTAGTGGTTAAATCATATTTCCAATAAAAGATACCATTCCTTGCCTGACTTGCCATTATAGATCAAATTTTTATTTTCCTGATCACATTAATTTTCAAACTTGATTTTTATTTGACTGTAGATTATTTTTTACACACAAGCAAAGATATTAAAAAGAAAAATAATTTTGATGGAGGATATTAAAAATTTTAATATTAGTCAAAAAATCTTTAATACGGCACACAAATGTAAGTTCTGTCATTTGTCTGTTTCTAGGGCTAAATTAATCATTATTCAAACTATGAGCATAATTCAGCCATTAAGCAGCTTAGAAGAGAAGGCATCAATGGTCTAGTGGTTAAATCATATTTCCAATAAAAGATACCATTCCTTGCCTGACTTGCCATTATAGATCAAATTTTTATTTTCCTGATCACATTAATTTTCAAACTTGATTTTTATTTGACTGTAGATTATTTTTTACACACAAGCAAAGATATTAAAAAGAAAAATAATTTTGATGGAGGATATTAAAAATTTTAATATTAGTCAAAAAATCTTTAATACGGCACACAAATGTAAGTTCTGTCATTTGTCTGTTTCTAGGGCTAAATTAATCATTATTCAAACTATGAGCATAATTCAGCCATTAAGCAGCTTAGAAGAGAAGGCATCAATGGTCTAGTGGTTAAATCATATTTCCAATAAAAGATATTACCTTGGTGCAAAAATAATGACGTAATAATGTCGTTTTTTGACGTTACGTCAAAAAACGACATTATTACGTCATTATTTTTGCACCAACCTAATATCATTCCTTGCCTGACTTGCCATAATAGATAAAATCAGAATCAGTATTTAAAATGAATTTAGTTTTTTTCATAAATGTATTTTAATTAGACATAAAAATTTGATTTTAAATTGACCGTCTTGCCATCATGGGAATTGAATTAGTTGCAATAGGAAGAAATAATTATCATACAAGTTTGATCAAATTAATATGTTTTGCCCGACATTGTGACCATAGACATGAGGGAATACTTTTATATACCTTAAATCTTACAAATTTATAGCCTCTAAGATTTCTTCCTGTCTTTATTTTATTCTCATGTATTTATTCAGCTTGGTTTAGTCTGGTACAAGGCTACTAGTGCTGAGCACCTAATAAGGATGGAACTACAATTATACCAATAAACAAATTATCTGATTACTGATTAACTGTCTCAAAAATATTTTTTATATACTGTATGGCCAGATTCATATAGTTTTTCACCATCTTCTGGAATATAGTCAGAATTATCTGAAAAGTTTTTTTTTTCTTGTGTATCTTCAGAGATGTCAAGCTGGAACTTTCATTGAAAAAAAAAAACAACAAAAAATTAACAAGGGGATTTTTAAAAGTTTATCATTAATCACAAAATCTTCAGCTCTACTGAAACTTAAAAAATCAATCGCTTAAAACAATTTTTCAGGAAAACAGGTTTCTCAAGTCCAGTAGCTGTTATCACTCTTTCCAGTATTGATGGAAGTTTCCTTCCTAACCTTTTTTATGAAGTAGTGTAGAATGTCAACATCTTGATTATGTCATTATTTTCACCTCAACTCACATATGCTATCCATTTTAGTTGTTGCCATTGTTGAGAGTCCTTAAGTGATGTGGTTTCTGTTGGTACAGTACTTTGTTTGTGATTTTGTGGCACCAGTCCACAATGTTCAAAGAAATATCGTCTTAACCAAGATCCACAGGCTTCACTCACACAGGCTTCACTCACACAGGCTTCACTTGTCCCAACTATAAATAGCTATATCATCGGCATAACACCTCATTGTCAGTACATTGGCCTCAGGAGGAAAAACATGATCATTAGCTTCTATTAGGCGATACATTTGGGATGTGGTATGGAATGCTTAAATAACTGGCACCTATCTCTTCACATTTGTCTTTGTAAATGCACAGAGAACAGTCTAGAAAAAAATAAATAGACTGAAGCTCTCATTTCCTATTTGTTGTACTCTTGATGAGGATTGAAATGTTTCCATACTAAGGTTCCCATCAGACATGTAAGATTTTGTGGACTGATAAAGCTCCTCTATTAGATCAATGAATTCAAAACTTCAACGGTGGTTTCTAATGGATGAGAAGAGGCAGTCTCTATTGATGTGGTCATATGGTGGTGTGAGATCAACGTAGCAGATATACAATTTCCTATTATAGAGATATTCATTTTCCTAGAGTTGTTTGAGGACACATCTGCCATTATTACATCTCTTACCAGAACGAAAAGCAAACTGTCTTGTGAGGAGCTGACTTTCATAAAATGATGAGAGCCAAGTTATTAGGTTGGTGCAAAAATAATGACGGTTTTTGACGTTAAAAAATACATCAAAAACCGTCATTATTTTTGCACCAACCTAATAATATAATGTCCATTAACACTTTCGCCATAATGAATCAAATTGATATACCTCTGTAAGTGAGTGGATCCTGAGAGTTACCTGTTTGTTTTCATAGTGCATTAATGCTCAATAAACCTCTTTTGGGTGATGTATTTCTGATTCCAAACTTCCTAGATAAAACTGAGAAAGTTGCTACTGAATTTGGTAAGAAAATAAATTATCTTCAAACGTTTCTCAGCAATAAACAGTGATGCTTTATTATTCCCCAGTTTTTTAATAGCTTTCTTAATTTCCACATCAGTAGATTTATTCTTGTTTGGTTGGAGACAGACTTAGTAATGATTGGATGTATACTAGTCAGTCAGTTAGTCAGTTATGTGCCACACATGATACACACTTAGGCAATCATGTACCTTACGATACATGACTGCAGTAGATTGCCATTTCTTTCTGCAGTAGACCAGTTGCCATCAAAGGCTATAGAACCTGCTCTGTCTCAGCTTAGTGTGGTCAGGGTTGAAAGGTGACTCAAAGTGTTTTTAAGACTAGTACATTTCTTCTGAGTTGGTTAATTGTATGATGTTATATAATATATATTAGGTTGGTGCAAAAATAATGTCGTTTTTTCACATATGTTACTACGTGAGAAAACGACATTATTTTTGCACCGACCTAATATATATATATATATATATATATATATATATATATATATATATATATATTAATCCTTTCACCCCCAAGCAAGGCAATAAAGCTACTAAGATGCAAGGGGTAACTGAGTGTAAAAGAATAAGAAAAAATAAGCATTATTAAAGAGAAAGTAGAGTAAAAACAAAGGAATCAAGAAAACAGATAATGATTGTCATTGCATTTAAATTTTTGAAGATCAAAATTGGCTAGAGAGAAAGAGGCTGGAAGAGAGTCCCAGAAGTAAGAAGTGCAAGAAAAGAAACTGTTAGCATAGAACTTACAGTTACATCTAGCCAATTCAAATGTAAAATGATGAGATTTTGCCGCCAATCTATTACTGAGACTAAATTCATAAACTCTAGGTACCATAGAAGAAAGTAATATTTATTTTGAAAACACAAAAATGTGGCATAATTTAAAAAAAAAATTATTTCACCCCAAGCAAGGAAATAAAGCCATTATACGATTAAGGAGAGAACAATAAAAGAACAAGAATTAAGAAAACAGAAGATAACGGTAGACATTGCATTTAACATTTTGAAGATCAAAGTTGACTGGGAAAGATAACCTGTAAGAGCATTCCACAAGTGAGAAGTGCGAGAGAAGAAACTGCTAGCATAGAACTTACGGTTACATCTAGCCAATTCAAATGTAAAATGATGAGATCTTGCCGCCAATCTAGTACTGCGCTTACATTCATAAAGTCTAGGTTGCATAGAGCAAAGTTCATTAAAACAATTTCCATGAAAGTATTTATAGAAAAGGCTCAAAGAAGCAACATTGTTGTGGTGGGAAAGTGACTGAAGCTGGGATGCCAGGTTAAGACCAATAACATTGCTGATTCTTTGGATTTTATCAAGAATATCCAAATATATAGCAGAAACACCAAACCATATTTGAAACATGGGCGATTGGTAAATTTATAAATATGTAAGATAGATTCTGGAGAAAAAAAATCGTCTAGCATGGCACAGTGAACCAACTTTCTTAGCAACTGATCAAGCAACTGATCAAGCAACTGATTTAATTTAATCTTTTGGTCAGTGGAAAAGGTTTGCCTGAGAAGATACAGTGATTGACTCTCCTGAAGATTAGATTATTATTTGGTTTTTGACTCATTCCACATTTTTATTGTTTGTTTATTCAGAAATGTGGACAACTTTAGAATCTATACTCTTAAAAAAAGTTTTAAACTTTTTAAATATTGCAGGGTATGCATACACATGTGATACTCAGTGGCTACAAGTAGTTTCCATCTGAACGTGAGAAATTAAGCTGTAACAATGATATATATTTTGTTACTTACACTTTCAACCACAAATATATAGCATTTCTATTTATAAAACTAAAATAATGGACCCTAATTAAGGTAAGCATTGTTGTAAGAAGAGAAAGATGGTACATTGAAAGATTTATTAAATATTTTGAACTAGCAGCCATACCCAACTGGTCGATCAAAAAAAACGTTCAATTAGAATGGAGCAAAAATAGCATCATGTTTAGCGTTTATCTTCTTTAATTACTTTAATGTACTTTCATTAAAAAACATTCTGAATTAATGCATTTACTGATATAACAGAAGTAGTCTGTATTTATTCAATCGAAGTTAGCCGAGGATATGAAGGGGTAAAACAGGTAACATGAAGACCCACTTCAGACGACAATTATTTGGGAGTTTTTGAAATTCAATTTGTCAGTGTCCTACCGGGGATGTAAAAGAGGATACATTTATAAAGCAATTGTTTATTTTGATGAAAATTGGTTGAAAGATCAACGAAAAATAAGAAAGAAACCAGAGAAAATCACCATAAGACTGTGGAAATGCATACTGATCATACACATACACACATATACATACACACACATTTTGGGAATTATAGATATAGATAGAAACAGATGTTTCATTGAAACAGACATTAAGCCCCACCTCTACCAACAGATTCTTTTTTCTTTCTTTTTTCTCTTTTCCATTCTTTCATTATTCTTCATTTCATCCCAGAAACATCAATTATCTTTTTATGATTCTAAGTATAAGTTTCTTTTTTGTTTCCATTTTCCCTAAAACTTTGTTCTGTCAATGATATTCTCAGCATTCTTCTGTAGAAACACATTTCTGTTGGCTCAAATCCCTTCTTCACCTGTGAGAAAGTGTCTAAAGGCAACAGAAATGTGCTAGATTTAATAATGGGTAAAACAGATATTTTATTAAATGAAGGAGATAAAAAGTCAGAGGATTTGGCAAAGGACGATGAATATGAAGAGATGTTGAAAAGTTCTTGGCTTGACAAAGAAGTGATTCTAAAAAAAATGTTAAATGTTTGATCAGATTTTGAAAACAGAGTTAAGATTTCTGACTATATCTCTGAGATGAGGTATTATGATTACTTGTATTATTTACATTATTCAGACTGTTATCCTCATCTTCATTGCCATATTCACAACATTTCAGCCATTGTATGCTCTGGCCTTTTCCAGGTGATTGGAATTTTGAACTGAACTGTTTATTTCATCTACCGGGGTAGATTGTTCTAGTTCTAGTACTTTCTTTCTTTCTTTCTTTCTTTCTTTCTTTCTTTCTTTCTTTCTCACCTTTTACTACTTTCATTCTTCCTTTCTCTTTCTAACGTTTTCTCTCTCACTTTGATTTTGTCATTCTTTCTCTTTACAATGTTTTCTATTTCTCAAACTATTCTATCTCTCTCTTTCTTTCTTTTTTTCTTCCTTCCTTCCTTCCTTTTTTCATTCTTTCTTTATTTCAAGCTATCTCACTTTTTTCCTTCACTTTCTAACCGTCCTCCCTGACTTACTTTCTTTTTTTCTTTCTTTCTTTCTTTCTTAACTTTTACTACTTTCATTCTACCTTTCTCTTTCTAACCTTTTCTCTGCCACTTTCATTGTTTTTCTTTATGTTTTCTATTTCTCAAACTATTCTCTCTCTTTTTCTTTCTTTCCTTCATTCTTTCTTTCATTCTCTTTCTCATCTTTCCTACCACACTCTCCACAAAAAATTACTTAATCAGAATTAAAATAATTCTTTTAACTTCATTGAAAGTGGAATTAAATTTGACATTATTCCATTGATGATGAGAAATAAACACTGAAATATCAAAAATTCAACTGTGTTTTTTAAACATTAACCCTTTATTAACATTCAACATGATCTGTTATTATTAGCGCTCAATGTTCAACTGCCTTAACCTGTCCATGTATGCTCTGCCATGACATATTACAACATTATTGCAAATAAAACAGGAAGTCATGCAAAAATAGGGAGACTTTGATCTCAAACAGTGAGACTTTGAGAGACAATATTTATGAGTTTGAGCATGTTGAATGCTAAAGGGCTGATCTACAAATCCTTTATTGAAAATTATATCCTCAATGTAAAATCCTGTTTTGTGACATGCATAAAGTTCAACACTACTTTTTGGCTAATCAGAATTTGATGATAAACAAACAGAATTTGATATCCTGCACTTAATGAACTGAACCATTTTTATAAACACACACAAACACACAGGGCCAGTGCATACTACCCCTAAACATCCTGACTGGGATGGGCTCAAGCCTGATTGGGGGCTTTGGGCAGTGCTTTGTGACCCTTGCTATCTTATCAACATTTGCTTTTTTTCTATCTACATTTATAGACAATAAAAATTAAACTAAGCACAACTATTAAAAGATGAATAATTTCTGTGGATTTTAATATCATTCTGGGGTTTTCTTTTTTTTTCATCCAAATCTGTGAATTTGTTTTGTTCATGTGAATTATTGAAAAAAAACACAATATAAAATTCACTATCTTTTATCCATAATTTTGAATGTGCTAAAATTATTCAACTTTTTATCAAGGAAAATCTCAAGTTGATGCTAAAAACTGCCACAAAACATTGTTGATTTATTTAAAATGGAATGATATATAATGACAGGTCTCTAAATTGTATTTAGTTACATTGTATTTATTTTCAATTCTTCTAGTTGAATTGTTCACCTATGTTGCATATGATCCATTATTGTACATAACTAGGTTACAATAAAATTTGTATTTTATATGAATACTACATTATTAAAATTGAAATATAGCAGCGTGTCTATTCCTCGCCTGCCTGATAGAGCTCAAAAGCATCTATGTGGCCTTGTGGGTGATGAATTATTCCCCCCACACTAACAACCCCTTTCTCACAGACAAAACGTCACAAACCTCTAATTATTCTATAATTTCCATGATGTGTCCTGAAGAGCTACATTCCATAGTCCCACCAGATCTGACTTTTGCAAATGGGACACACAATGCCACATACACAAGGATTTATCATCCTCATTTCCTTCATATTCCATTAATAAGGGAGAAGTTCCACAAGTACAGTCTCTTCCCAAGAACTGATGCTTTGCAGATCAGACTCCCAGCAGGACGTTTTCCCAATCCCTACAATCTTGACCTCTTCAAATCTAGGGTTAACCATTATCTTTCCTACATAACCTCATGAACTTCATTTATTGCATTTTCTTATGCTCATACAACACCACACAGTAACCCGCTTCCTTGAGTGGCTCTTGGGCCTTGTATTGGGTAAACAGTAATATAGAAAACAAAAAAATTGTGTCAAACATAAGTCTTTGTACAAGGAAGGTGGCGCCTTGCATGTGGAGGGAGTGGAAGTAATTCTTCTACCATTTTTTCCTTCCAGAGAATTAAATAATTGCATCATTCATCAGCATCTTTGGCAAGAATGGCAATCATTCTTATCGAATGTCCCAATGAAGGATTCAAATATTACAAAACTTCTTACTATAGGAATATAAATATGAGTAGATAGGTTTGCCTATCATCCGGTTCACACTCCTCCCTGTTCTTTTGAACAGTAGTAGAGGTTTATTCTTTCTTTCCTGTTTAGGATTGGGTTTCTGGTTCCTTCAAAAGTCTACTTCTACTTTATAGTTCTCTAACTATACTTTCATTCATTAATTAACTCTTGACATCTTCAAGTCTAGAATTAGCTGTTATATTTCCTGTATAGCCCCAAGAATTTCACTTTCA
Source organism: Acanthosepion lycidas (assembly GCA_963932145.1). Classification (NCBI taxonomy): domain Eukaryota; kingdom Metazoa; phylum Mollusca; class Cephalopoda; order Sepiida; family Sepiidae; genus Acanthosepion; species Acanthosepion lycidas. Next base: position 74,922,003 of record OZ010600.1, read on the forward strand.
GTTCAGATCTATCTCAGTCTCTTCAGATCTATCTCAGTCTCTTCATATCTATCTATCTATAGTTTGTTCGTGGCTATCACAGTCTATTCATACCTATCTATTTATCCTTCTATCTATAGTCTGCTCATAGCTATCATAGTATTCATATCTACAGTCTAATAATATCTAGTTTATTAGTCTATCTACTGGTGGCAAAATTGTTTATTTGTGAAAAAATATATGTTTGTTATAAACTGGTAATGTTTTCCCAACATTGTTCTCTCTAAAAGTAAAACTATATATACATCAATCAATAATCAACAAAAATCCATTGACCATTCCTTGAGGTATTTATTTGTAAATATAAATAAAAAAAAGTAAAACAAAGGTGTAATTTCCTGTACTGGTCAAGTAAGTGTGTGGGATATAACTTTTTCTCATTTAAATAAATTACATTTTCAGCTGGATGTCATCGTAAAAATTCTCAATATGGGTCAAGGACACACAAGTCGTGTATCCACTATTTAAAGATGAAGACTGTTTTTTACTCAACTACTAAAACGCCTTTTTAAACAAATTATAGGAAAAAATTTACAGTATTAAAAGATTATGTTCATCATCACAGATATTGCTTTAACAATGGAAAATTTAGACAAAAATATTATGGGTCAAACTTTTGCATATTTTTTTTTTATTTCTTTATCGCGATGTCTAGATAAGAATAAGATGGTTTAACGCAACGCATGATTAGAAAAAGAGAAAGAAAGAGTATATGTGGACACCACTACTACTGCTAATGCATGTACAAAGTCACGCAAAACTAGTAAAGTATTGTTGATTTTAACTATTTAACAATAAAAATGATTGTGTGACTTTGTATCAGATATAACACACGAAAGATTAACCCCAGGTTCCAATCTGAAAGAAAGCCCAGTCGTTTATATCAAATGATCCACAATAAGTAAAAGAAAGAACGAGATAACCTTGCCTGCACACAATGCATAAAATTGGGAGATTGTCGCTAAGTTGCTCCATTGTTCGAATTCGTTGTTTTTTAAATATATGTGTGTGTGTTTGTGTGTGTTTGTGTGTGTGTGTGTGTGTGTATATATATATATATATATAAGCTCCAACTGAGGAACAAGCACTTTTATTTTAAAACCCCGTTTAGCTTAAACCAGTAAATAAATATCAATACGAAAAATCTCAGGCGCCGGGTTCTACTTGTGACCTTTAAACTTATAAGGAGGGGCGGTTTGACCCGTGACTGACGCTTATGATTGGTTGTTTCTGGTTACGTCATCGACACGTCACAGTGTGGCGCTGTGACTTTCTCCTGATCACGCACTTCATTACTGTCCAACAAGCCGCGCTGCGACTAACTTAAAACTTACTCTTCTTGTCTCTTTCGCTCTCATAAATTTTAATACATCAATAGTAAAAATGAAGCTGTTTTTTGTCCTCGGTACCCTTTTTCTGATTGCCGTCATCTGTATAGAATCCGGTAAGTTAACTTAAAGTCTTGATTTAGTACCAGCTGCTTTCTCAACCAGGTGTCAAGAAAAAATACTGAACTTACCTGTTCACTTTTTATCCGACCTATATTATTTTTATTATTGTTAATGAAGCAGCCATGTTCGGCAGGTGGCAGTTTACTTTTTTTTTTTTTAAGGTCGCTCTTGATGTTCCAGATTCAAAATTAGAAAATCTTGCTTTCCTTACTTACCTTATGAAACTCATATCAGTCATATTTGTTTTGAGCTCATTGATTTTAAAATAAAATAACTACTGAGATTTTCAAGCGATTTATGACTTTTTCTAAGTTTATTTTGTTAAAGTTACATTTTTTTAAAAATTGAATCTCTCGATCTGTTTCAGGAACTAGAAACGACCTATTAACTCTTGCTCTGTGTTTAAATATAAAATGTTATGTTAATTAATTCTATTGACATTGGGGAGAGTAAAAAAAAAAAAGAAGGACTTTCTTTGTCGCTCCAAATTAGTTTAAATGAGGGAATCGATCAAGTCAAGAGAGATACGAATAACTTTTTAATTAATTTCTGTAATCAGTTTTGCTATCCTTACACTACAGCTGAGTTCAAAACCTTTTACAAGGCGATTTTTTTAAACCTCACCAGATTTTCGTTAAAAATAACCTGAGAAATATTTTAATTTTCACTATTTTCCACCATAAATATGAATATTTTATTTTTAAAATAAATCAAACTTCTGTTCTAGCTTATTTTCTATTCATTTTTTGACAGTTCGAATGATTTATATTTTCTTTAAAATTGAAATTTTACGAATTGTCCTAAAATTAATAAACTCTTTTCCTCTTTAGTTTTACTTTTAAAATAGTTTGTATTTTCTCATAACAAAAAATAAATTTTTTTTTTCTTAAGAATTCTTGTCATTCTTCTTATTTCTTTCTTTTTTCTTTTAAAAATTTAAATCACTTTTTTATTCGGTTCGCCGAAAAGTTTAATTTTTATTGAAGTTTGTTTTTATACGGTAAAAAATATAAAAATACTATTTTTTTTTTTTTTTTTTTTTTTTAACTTATATTAGAACCAAGATCTTCATAAGAAAACTGAAAAATATGATTATCATATTTTTCAGTTCTCTTATGAAGATCTTGAAAGAATAATCGTCCTGGTCATCAAAGCAGTCTCCTCTTCTTGCAACTGACCAAAATTCGGTCGTTGAAAAATATTTAAATGATGCGTGGGTTATTGTCATCAAATGATCAATCAAGGTGTGCCGTTTGAAAACGTTAGAAATAATGTCTTTATTTGTTTTTTCAAAATGTAATCAGATCAGCGAAGACCATTAACTTCAACTTAGTTCTTAAGGCAAGAAGAAAACTAACATGAACTATAAGTCGGTCTTTTTAACTTTTGAAACAGTCAGGCAAATCCAGTAATCAATGAATAGTACTACTACTACTGATTTTTTTCTTCTCTCAAATGTCCTGTTATCATTCTTTGTAATCGTTCGTGTGATTAACGATAGAATAATTATGCATTGTTTTTATGTATACATAATTTTAGATCTATAATAACATAAAAGGTAGATTGATTTTCTTTTTCAAGACGCTTGTTTTTTTTCTTGTTTTTTTTTTGTTTTCTTTTTTTTTAAGCACTTGCATTTTTTTTAATATTTGACTTCTTCAAGGTGATCCATTCTTAACCAAAAAAAGCTGACACTGAGATCTTTGGTGTTTTTAAATAACTCATAATTTAACAAATTCTAAATTTAAGTCTATTAATAGTAAATGATCAATCAATGTTCATTCTCGGTTAAGTTGAAATCGTAAAAACACTAAACAACTTTGTTGAATTTGAAAAGTTGTTTATATTTTTTCACCTTATAACTTTGAAAATAAATTAAACTTCAAGGAAAATTATTTTTAGTGTTGAGGTAGAAAGAAAGCGTCAAAATAAAAAGTAAGTAAATCTTATTTGACCTTGCATTTTTTTTTATTTTATTTTTTTATTTTTGCTTTGTATGGTCAGGGTTTTTTTTTTTTTTCTTTTTCTTTTTCTTTTTTTAAATTCAAAGGACATTCGTAATATAAGCATTGAATGCATTTCTTATGAGAGCCCTTCCCCCCCCCCCCGGAACTTGTCCAGTGTAAATGACCTTGAGACTTTTTTTCTTTTTTTCACCTTGTCGACGATCACTTCCTCATCATACCTCTTCTACTTTCTGGATCAGATTTTTTTTTAATTTTCTTCTTTCATAATGAGCTTTTTACGGTTTTACCAATAATCTACCGGTCCTAAAAAAAAAAAAAAAGAAAGTTTTATTAGAAGTCAGACAAATTGGCACCTGACATTTTCTAAGGCTCTAAGTGTTGTTATTTTAAATCTGTATTGATAGTAGTGTTCTTCCTAGAGTTAATTCATTAAAATCGGATATTGTTCTTCCTATTGTGGAAGTGTGGGAGAAGAGACTCTCTCTAGCTCAATAAAAACAGAAAACCTCTTTAAACAGAAAAAAAACATACCAACAACCGTTCGGTTAACCGTTAAACCCATTTTTAAGTGGATGAGCTATGATCAGATAACAACTTTTCGTTTTAGTTTATTAATTAGAATTATTACAGATTTAAATTCTGCACGATAGACGTGAATCGTTGTTTTGAGAATGTAACTCCGATTTTTTTTTTTTCATACTCTCTCAAATAACGATTCAGATCATATCTATTGTGCAGAGTTTAAAATTATGTAAAATTTGTAAATTAATAAAAAAAAGTCACACTAAGCATCAACAACGAGAACATCTCGACGAGTAACAGCGACCAACGATTTTGTTTTACTTTTAACTTTTAGCATTTTTTTCTTTTTTTTTTTTTTTTTTTCTCAATGATTTGTTTTTAACGGCTTATCAACCTTTTTTTAAGACAAGAAATATTTAGATTGTAAGAATTTTGTGGGAGATAATGATTTAAAAGTTAACCCATAGCTGGAGGGAGAAGAGGTTGATTCATACTTTTCTCAAGGGCATTTGCACGTAATGAACCCAACTGGAATTGGAACAATGCTCCCCGTTTTCCAATTCCGAGCCGTTATTCGTTACACCCCCGCACATTCCAAGATTATATACCACCTGATATTCCTTTTTTTCTTTTTAGTGATCAGGGTGCTCTTGTTTGTGGACATGTGCCCAAACTAAAAACTAATTTTAGTTCACAACAACGTGTGTTAATGGTTAACGAGGTACTCTAGCCTCATTGACTAGTAAATATACCGGGTATTGAGTTCGAATCGCACTGGATGCTCCATACTTGTGACCTTGCGCCTAAGCTTAGTAAATAATGACAGCAAAAATCAAAATGAGTTCGGACTGTAACTAGAGATTTTTTTTTTTTTTTTTTTTTTTTTAAACAAAACTATTTTTTATCTTTTTAAGTATTCAAACTTTTTTTTTAAGTTTTAAGCTTTAATTTAAAATATAATTTAAAGTTATTGTTTTATTAATAAATTACTTTTTTTTTTTTTTTTTTTTTTTTTTTTTTGACTTGGTAGCGGGCATATCACCAACCAAGTGCTTTGCTTATGTCAGACATTTTTTTTTTCTTTTCGTAAAAAGATAGAAACTGGGGTTTTTAGGTTATAAATCATAATAAAGATAGTTTATCTATCAAAAATGTCAAAACTGGCTTTGTTGAACAAAGCTTTGTTGAGCAAGCGACTACACTCCTTTGCAAAAGGTCACCTTTATGTCACTATGGAAGTTTAGTTAGTAAATAACAAAGACTCGCTTTAAACACGAAAACTGTCTTTTTTAAATTTTCATGTGCCAAACTGAATAAAAAAAAAGGGGGGAACAACTTATCCCCCCCCCGCAAAAAAAGGGATTTTTATTTTTGCATTATATTGTAATAATACAAGTTCATTGTTGATGGGAAATAAATCTTAGTGTCGAATTTCACATTTCACTCCATTATGTAATTGCTCTCTAGTCTAAACTCAGTTGTTTCTCCATTTATCTTTTTCTTCTCTCTCTTTTTATTTTTGTGGATCTTTCTCTTCTCTCTCTCTCTCTCCATCTGTAATCATCTTTCTATGCCTGTCTACATATCACCTTTTTCGTCTGCTGCTTCTTCTCTCTATGTGTGACTGTCTGCTTCTCTTCTCATTTTTTTATCTATGCGTGCTCTTGTCTCTCTCTCTCTCTCTCTCCAGATGTGTACCAGTACTCATCAACCTACCGTTTTTTTTCTCTCTGAATCTATGTAAGCTTTTCTATATTTGTATTTCTCTCTCTTTCTCTCCATCTATGTGCCTTCGTCTTTTCTTTCTTCATGTATGTATTGCCGTCAGCCTATCATTATCTTTTTCTTTGGTTGCTTCTTTCTGTCTGTCTGTCTGTCTCTCTCTCTCTCTCCATCTCTTTGTGATTGTATGTAGTCGAGTCGCTCATAATTTTATTTTTAACCAATTCAATAAAATATTTATGAAACAATAGCTCGCGTGTGTTAGTTAAGGAGTTTATTTCATTGCTATATATTACCTGGTTGTTTAAAAATCGTAATAATTTTACTAGCTACTAGCAGATTACCTATCAAGAATGACTTCATTCGTACAGATTGGCACTTTTTTTAGCTGAGGATAAGAGTATCTGTACTCTGAAAAAGTGTTACTTGTAAAATAAATGGACACACATTTTTATATGTAATGTACATACATATAAAAATGGCTTGGTCACATTTTCTATATAAGACATTTTGGGTGACGAATTATTAATATCTTTAAAATTAAAGGCCACAATTTCAAGGTGCATTCCTTTTGATAAAATTCTAATATGTAAAGAAAAGCAGAAAAACAAAGTAATGCCAGTCCTAATTTAATTTTAAAATTACTACTACTACCTTTTCTTTTTACTAATGTTCGTTCACCTAATACAAGGCCCAAGAGCCACTTAAGGTAGAGGTTTATGGTGTAGTGTTGTATTAGCATAAGAAAAGAAGTGAAGTTCTTGGGGCTCTGCAGGAAAGATAACGGCTAACTCAAGACTAGTAGAGTTCAAGATTTAATTAGTTTGGCTGCAGACATTAGGAGTGTACAGTTGAAATAGACTTTAAAAGGGAACAGAAACTCTATCCAAAACTGAAAACAATGTTTAAACCTCTACTTCTGTTCAAAAAAACTATGGTTTTCTCCTAAGAACTCATAACAATTAATCTATAATAATGAAAAAGAACCTGTAGGGATCCATGATTGCTTCCATCTTGGAGAGACATGACATTTAAAAAAAAAAAAATTCTCTTTTAAAATAGCTTCCTCTCTGGACACATGCAGAATACAAAGTGCTGTCATAGAATTTCTATTTTTAAAAAGAGAAACTACTGCAAATATTCACATGAGGTTAGTGAATGTTTATGGAAAAGCTGCAATTAATCTAAATATAGTCAGTATTTAATAGCACTCTTGAGATGAAGGAGAAACTGACCTGATTGATATGTCCTGCTGTGGCAGGTTTGTTGCTGCTGACGTGAACAAGGATAACACCAAACAGGTTGATGTTCTCACTGTAGCTGACAGGAAGATCACTATTGCAAAACTCTGAAAGCCTTCAGGTGAATCATGGTAGTGTTTGCAATTTACTGCAATCTCTTGACTGCTCAAAGTGGTTTCCCAGAATCTTGACAGACTCAATGAAGAAGAAGCCCAAGTGTTTCAAAAAAGTTCACAGCACAGATACCAGCTTCCTAAGCAGGATAGTCACAAGAGATAAAATCTAGGTTTATTATTATGACAGAAGCTTATGGTTGCATGCTCTGTGATAATCACTGTTTTGAGAGTAGAATGGTCATACCATTAGAATTTATACCCAGTGGCACTACCATTAATTCTAATGCTTATGTGAACCCCATTGTCAAACTTAGAACAACAATCTTTCCAGCTATGCCCCATTAGATGAGTAATAGACTTTTGTAACATGACAATGTAAAGCCTTACAACAGCTTAAAGACCAGGCAAGTAGTTGCAGCATGTACTTGGACAACCTTTTCTCTGGCACCCTTAGACTCATCTATTTGCACTTATGTAGAAGGCACTCAGAAAACAATAGTTCCCCAATGATGAGATGAGACAACTTTGAGGCAGGTATAAATGCCTTTATACAAAAGTAGGGTACCACAATTAAAAAGGAAGAACTAGAGTTGAAATATCGAGTCTTTTGTGTTTATTTTGCTTGTGTTTTTTTATGATTTTCATCTGTTGACCTCCATCCTTTCAATATATTAAACAAAAACCATTGATGGAACCAATGGATAACTTGCCAAAACCTAAAAGTCTTATCTAGATATAGTCTCAAAGAAAAAAGACAATATTGGGAAAAAAAGAAAAAAGTCTAAGGCAAACTTACCTACTCAGTAAAGTCTCTGTAACCTAGATTGCCTGTTTCAAAGTTTGAACACAATCTTCAGGCTATGTAATGTAATGTAATGTATCTACATTAAATTTAAACTAAGCAAAGAATCAAAAATAAAAAAAAAACTTTTTTTATAAATGGGTCATGACCCGTAGATTGGCATCTAATGGCATTCAGACTAGTGTGGATGTAAATGGTTACATAAATTATATAAACTAAACAATGTTGTTTCCTAAGAAATAAAAGTAGGGTGGAGGGCTAATTTAACATGATGCTAAACAAGTTATATACTTTGTCAATTTCCTACAATTTTTTTTTTTTATAGTTAATAAATAAATAAATAGCTTCTTTAAGAAACTAGTAAATAATTGAAATATATAGAATTATTTGATAAATTAATATGTAACTGTTGAATAAAGATTCTTCATATAAGATGTTAATAACACTAACCAATCAATATAGAATGTCAAAAATGCCAACCAAATACCAATACATCTGTGCAAAATGTTACCAATACTACCAGAAGATTAATACAAAATTATATTAAATTCTAATTAATCTTACAAATAGAAAGATAAGCCAATTAAATATAACAAATTATTGGTATTTTTGACAGCATATAGCATACCTTAAAACTCTTGTGGAGATACCCGAGTAAGAATTATTTCTAATATCACAACACAGGAAAAAGAATTGTTCTGACCTATTTCTTCCATCACCTAAGTAATGGATAAAAGATTTAAACATGAAAAAGTTTCATCCTGAAAATGTAGATGTGTAAAAATCAAATGATATCCCTTAGTTTCACAGGGTTTCTGGATGCATAACATTCAATGTCTGTATGAAAAGTTTGTTTGGATATTCAAGCCTTGAACAATCAACATAGTTGGCCATGGGAAAAGCATGGAGAAGAGTTACTTTGTGCCTTGTTGAGGCTCAAAGTAAAAGCGAACCTCACAGGGAACAGACCTCACCTGAATTCAAAAGGCAAGTCTGTTGGAATTATAAGGCTCCTAGGAATGAATATATCTTTTTTTTTTTTTTTTTTTTTGTCTGCTTCAGTTAAGATAGTTACCTTGATGATTTACAGACAAAATTGCCTGGTAATTGAGTTTCATTTCACCATTTTGAAAGGTTGAGATTGTGGTAAGCATGATGGATGTCTCAACTTGTGGTTGAAGCCTGTGAGAAAGACCACAAGGGAGCTCTAGATAATTGAGGAAATTAGGTTCTGATCAAACACTGAAAGTGTTCAGAACTGTCAATCAGCTTGTACAGCTGAATCTCTCAAAGAATTTGTTGGAACAACTTTGGAGAAATTTTTGTCTCACTCACAAAGCCATTGGTAGTCTTTCAAGTTATTTCTATCTCTCTGTCTCTCTCTCTCTCTCTCTCTAATATATATATATATATATATATATATATATATATAATGGACTCTCCCGTCAGTGTTTCAACGTATGAGGATCTGACAACTTAATTGATTCAGTTATGAAATTTTGTGCAGAAATCTTAAGTGGCACTTAAGATCCACTAGTGATTTACAAAGGATGCATATGGAGAAAGAGTAAGGATTGTGGGATGAGATCACTGTTAGATTGGCTGACCTTTTAGATCTTGCTCTCACTTCTTGAAGACAATTCAGACAGGCTGATTAAAAACTGCTGAGTACACTAAAACATGTTGATCTCCATTCTACCCACTCCAAGGCTAAGCGCTACCAGGTGTTCTGAGGTATATTGACAGCTGACAAGTTGCTCTTCAGCTTGTCTTTGTATCTTAGCTATGGGCATCCTACATTCTTGGAATCTTAGGTATCTTGTCATCAGACATTCTCAAGACATGACCAGTCCACCATAACTGAGACTGTATGAGAAAAGTCTCGATTCCTCCAATATTAACCTGTTAAACAGGTATACATCAGATGTCCTATCTTGAAGGTTAACTCCACAGATAGCATGCAGACAGCTTTTATGGAAAACATCCAGCTGGCATATATGGTACCTGTATGGAGTCCACGACTCTGAGCCGTACAAAAGGATGGCAAGGGCAATGGCTCTGTAAACCCAAATTTTCATATCCAGTCGAATACCCTGCTCATTCCGCAAGCAATGGCAAAGTTTGCCAAAAGCACTGGTAGCCTTAACAATCTGATGCATGATTTCATCATCTGAAGTTCCACTGTAGTTGACTTTGTTAACAAGATAGGTGAAAGACTTTACATAGTTCAGGACATTCAATAGTCTCTCTGGAAATATATATATATATATATATATATATAATATTCATAACATTAATTTAAAAAAGGGGTCAATACATGAGTAGAACAATAAATATTTATTATAAACTGTTACGTTGGAAGAATCTATCTCGCTCTCACACATGATATAATAGGCTGATGAAAGAAATTCAAGAGATAAAAGAAAGAACAAAAATAATAATATTGCTAATAAGACTAATAATATTTATTGTAATAGATGTAGATAGGTTTACCTGTCATCCAGTTCACACTCTTCCCCAGTCTTTTGAACAGAAATAAAGGTTTATCACTTGTTCTTTGTTTAAGATTGGGTTTCCCGTCCCTTTCATTCCCTTTCACTCCCAGTAACCCCTTGCATATTAGTGGCATTATTGCTTTACTTGGAGTGAAATGATTTAAAAAAAAAAAATAAAAATAAGTAGGCTTTTTGATCAAATAAAAGCATGATGATAAAGATTTTAAAAATTGGGATTTTTGGACATGCCTGTATCTTTTCTTAATGAGTTGAGAAATAAAAAATGAAGTGAGTTTTTCTTTTTTCTCACCACATATGTTCTATTACTAATGAGATCTTGGAGTTTTGGGCTAGTTGTTTGCCATGATTACAGTTGTAGAGAGTTTGAAGAAACTTTTTGTGGAAGCAAAAAAAAACAAAGTGATAATGCTAAATGGGGTGTGTGAAAAGAATGGAAGAGAAGATGGTCAGAAATGGTTATTATGAGGATAGCATAAACAGATAATCATTGATCCTTGACCTGAAAGGTTTGAAGAAGCAACCATACTTGTGTCTATTTTACAGAGTGGTAGCTCTTAGTGAGGGATGGGTGCTGTCTGAGTGGAAATTTCTGCTTAAATTTAGAACAGTATGGAAATGAAGATGATTCAACTCTGTGGAAGTGGCATGGTGTGTCTGAGCTCTAAAGGTCACAAAGGATCTGTCTGAAAACTTTTTAGTATGAAATAGAATTTTATAAATATAAAAAAAGATCAACTTTTTTTTGTTTTCTTTTTCTTTCTTTAATCAAATGAAAGAACTATTTTTATTCAAAATTGATTTTCAAGGGCTATGACCTTGGAGGCCAGCACCTCCTATCCTATCATCTTTTTTTTTTTTCCAACTTACTTCCCCATACCAATTTACCTCCAAGGGTGTAATAGTTTGGTCGTGATGCAGCTCACAAACCAATTCTACCTCCAACAACTTCAGAGGTCAAATTTGTTCTTCAGAGTAAACTCCATATCTCACGTCATTTTTGTTAGGAATGGCAAACTGTGCTTGGTGACTTTCACTGACCTTGAATAACCTCTGAGGTCAGTCTCACATAGACTGTTAATACTTTTAAAACAGACACTTTAAAATAGAAAAAAAATTACTCACTGAATGTGTTTGATCAAAAAAATATAATGACAAAGAAATAGCAAAAAACAGTGCTGACTGGTTATCGATTTTTTATTATTATTATTTTTTTTAAACTGCTATTTTTATATTTTTTCTTATCCTTCCCTGACCTTTTTCTTTCTATTTATTTATATATACTTTTAACCCTTTCCCTGCAATAAACGTGTATATACTTCTTTACCAAAAGTGTTTCTTCAGACATATATGCTTAAACATGTCCAAAACATAACGTTCAGAAACCAGCTACAGACATGTTTATACATTGATCATGCTTCTTTTTATGCTATTCTTAGATTCAAACAAATCCAGTTGTCAACTCATATGTCTTGTAGAGGTGTTAGCCATCACTTTGGTACTTCAAGGTGCCTTAATTACTTTATTAAAATCGAACAAAAAAAAAAAATTGTCTGCAAATGAAATGTTCTGCCAAAAATAATTGACAGGGAAACGGGTTAAAATGTCCAGGTATTTTTTTTTTAAGTATTAATAAAATTTTAGGACTTCACTGTATATATAAACTATATTATTACTTGAGGTCTTGTGGTTAATCATACAGGAAACTGTCACTAAGACTTTTACCATAATGCTTGAACATACAAATATATGCACACATATAGATATATCAATAGGTAGTATTATTATCATTATTTTATATATTATTTGTTTAAATGTTTGTTTTTTTTTTATTTGGATATTCATATTTTAGTAGATGCTATATTAGCAGTCTAATCATGTAAAACATCAAATTAAAATTACACAAAAAAAAAATGACCAATACAATTGACTATATGGTAAATTAGTGTCCTCTCTCTTATCTATATATATATATATATATATATATATATATATATATATATATATATATATATTAGTAGTACAGTGGCTTTCTGGAACCTTCTAGAATTTGTTTTTGTTTATTTGTAAGGTTGTATGTTATGCTATAGTTATAAAGATGGAAAGAATTGTACCTAACCAAAGGTACACAAGTCAATACGTGATCAGTATTTGGTTGGATCACTGCGAAGAGGGGGTATAATGTTGAAAGACTTGAAACCCCTAATGAACCTCAGCTAGAAACATCACTGATGATGTGTACCAAAGCATCCAATAGATGTATTTTACAAAATAAGCTGTTACATGTATTAAAAAATAAGTACTATCCAATTACATCATTACCAACTGAAAAATAAAACTTTTTTTTTTCTTTGTTGCATATATGGTTAAATCAAATTTTTGGTTTAGGTTTGAGGACTAAAACAAATTAATACCTTTTTCATTACTTTTGAAGAAAAGTCCAACTTGACACAGGAACATAGGGTTACCAAAAAAAAAAAAAAAATATATATATTGTGTGTACACCATTACTTTTCACTACTTGTTAATACAGAACCATTGGAGATTAATGATTTTTTTTTCTCCTACAAGCTGAGGTCAAATAAATACAAACTCAATAATAGACCTGGTTTATCAGTCCAATAATTGATGATACTGCCAAGGTTTTTTTTCACAATGGCTTTACATTTTCTTTGATCAATATGGACATGTACTCACACCCATCACTGATAGTTGCATGTTTTTCAAATCAGAGTTAAGCTCAAATGTAAGCCAAATAATTTTAGTGAATGTTGCCAGAATGTTATCAATTTTGTTTGTATGTACATATGTGTGCTTACTTATTTATATCTATCTAAAATATATAATTGTATGACAAGGTGGGAAAAGTTTTCTTGTGATGTGTTTCATCCTTCAGGACTTCATCGGACTAAATTTGTTCTATTATTTATATTGTTTGTGCTCTTCATCGTTATTGCCATATTCATAATATTTCAGCTGTTGTATTCTCTGGCCTTCTACAGGTGATTGGAATTTCTAACTGAACCATTTATTTGTACACTGATGACAGTAAAGATGAGGACAACAGTTCGTACAATGTAAATAATTACAATACTTCATCTTGGAAATATAGACAGATATTAAATTATGTTGGTAGGACTACACTTGGGCATGACAGAAAATAATTTACCTGTGTATAGTGCAACTGATTACTGAAAAGGCATGATTTTTAACCTATTCAAAACATTACCTGTGTATAGTTCAACCCTCCCCCTAATTTTGGCTTAAAGAAAAACTGATCATAAAAGCTCACCCCTTACTTGAGTATATACAGTATACATAGGCTTGTGGCCATATCCCATTGTGACGAGTTCTCATGCAATCACTGAAGTTAAGCAACTTTGATCCTAGTCAGTATCTAGATGGGTGACAATTTGGGAACATCAGGTACTGTATGCTTGGATGTGCAGATGGTGTAATAGATGGCGGAGTTCTAGTTCCAGTCAGGTTCGTCATATTCACTTATGCATAAATACCCTTGGGAAAGGTATGAATCCAACTCTTTTCTCTCCAGTTATGGGTTAATTAGTATGGCTTGTATCAGTAAAATCATATTCTCCAAAAAATTCAATCTAAAAATATTTTCTAGCTTTAAATAACCTGCAGAAAGTTGATAAGCTATAAAAAATGATCAATCAGAAACCACTTTATTTATATATATATATATATATATATATATATATATATATATATATATACACACACTGGAAACGACACTGGATAAAGTGTGTGACTTCAGAAGAGAACTACTTTGGATGGGATTCTATGCCAGATTGATGTTTTATATCCGCAGTCTTTTATAATTTCACTTCTCAATGTCAAAAGAGATTATTAATAGCAAAAAATAAAATCAAATGTTCAACATATCTACCTTGACTTTGTTTCACAGAAATGCTATTTACTCGGTTTTATTTTTTCTGACTTAGAATCAAAAAAAGAAAAATGTTTGATTCCCAAGAAATTATTCCCTCAGACTGTACCTCCCCATGGCACTTAAATGGTCAATTCCTGACGCCTGTGGTATCCAGAAGAGAGCTTAAGAAATGCTTGTCTCTTTCCACATGTATTCATTTGGATGCATTAAACAGCTCGTTGTCTTTGCCCTCGTGGGAAAATGAATAAATAAACTTTTGTAAACAGTCAACTGCATTTGATTGGCTGGAATACTCTTTCTTTTTTTCCAGGACAGTAGTTAACATGCTGGTTCCACAAGTAGAGGTTATATATGTTTTATATATATATATATATCCTTTCCTTCTCCCGTCCCCTCACCCTTCCTTCTCCTCCTTTTCTCCCTCCTCCCTTCCTTCTCCTCCTTTTCTCCCTCCTTCCTTCCTTCTCCTCCTTTTCTCCCTCCTTCCTTCCTTCTTCTCCTTTTCTCCTCCTTTTCTCCCTCCTTCCTTCTCCTCCTTTTCTCCCCCCACACCCTTCCTTCTCCTCCTTTTCTCCCCCCCACACCCTTCCTTCTCCTCCTTTTCTCCCCCCACACCCTTCCTTCTCCTCCTTTTCTCCCCCCACACCCTTCCTTCTCCTCCTTTTCTCCCCCCACACCCTTCCTTCTCCTCCTTTTCTCCCCCCACACCCATCCTTCTCCTCCTTTTCTCCCCCACACCCTTCCTTCTCCTCCTTTTCTCCCCCCACACCCTTCCTTCTCCTCCTTTTCTCCCCCCACACCCTTCCTTCTCCTCCTTTTCTCCCCCCACACCCATCCTTCTCCTCCTTTATTTATTTTTCATCTTGTCTAATCAGTATATTAAAATTAATCTTTTCACTGTCCACTCAGATTACTGGATTGAATAGCTTTTTTCTTTTATAAAAGACACATTTTTATTTTTTTATTTTTATTTTTTTGTATACTTCATCTTCATGTAGATTTCATTTTGTATTCTGCAAGAGGCAATTCTATTTTAAGCATCAGTTTGGCTTATTTCCAAATCTCAGTCTAAACTGCTGGCAGAATTCTGATTCTTTAAATTGTTTCCTGATTTCTTCCTCCTCTTTTTTTTTTTTTTCTCCCCCTCCCCCCTTCATAGATCTCCAATCAAAATCTGTGTGATTGGATAAGGGATCAGGTGAGCTTGTTTATATGCTGCTGCTTCTACTGCTGCTGCTGCTAGCTAACATTGTGAAAAATAGAGAACAAAGGAAATCGGGTAGGATAAATATTAATAATCACACTCCTAAGGGTATTAACATTATCTGTTCTGCTGTATAGAAGTCAGTATCTATTTTGTCGGATGTTTTAACTACAAAATGGTAACTGATTCTTTGTGTTGTGTTCCTTCAGGATATGTGCAATCATGGCTCTCTACAAATTCCTGTCTATGTTGCTCTTAGTAACTCTATACTGTCTCTCTTTGTCTCAGTTCTGCCTTTCACACATACAGACTTGTTAAAGAGGTTATTCCAGCTTCTCTTGTTTTCAGTATGTCTTGTAAGTGTTAAATTCTCTGGGTCTACTTTCCTCATTATATCTCAGAAATTTCAATTGTTTCTTTCTGATTTTAATCATAAGTGTACATTTAAATTTTATTTTCCTTAATATTTCATTGCTTAAACGTTCAGTATTGTCAGTATCTATTGTTAAAACTCCTTCTCTGTCAGGTCAAATCTCTTCATCTGCAGAGAACATTCTCAATCATATAGGATTACGTAGTAATTCAGCAGTCAAACGAGTTAGTTTTTCTAACATTTTCCTATCTCTTAATACTTAGCTTCGTTTCTGAAAGGCATCTTTCACTGTCTTTGGATTTCATTGTTGCAATTTCTGTCATTTGTTATTACCTTTGAGTTTCAAATCGACAGGTTGGGACATTTTATTTTTAAAGAAAATTCCATTTGTGACATTCTTATCCATCCACCCCTTTTATTAAATAACCTTAAAATTTCCTCTCTTAATCATGGCTGCAAGTATTCTAGGGTGAAGTGTTTCATTTGAATATTTAATAAAAAGATATTTGAAATTAGGATGTCTTGGTGGATTATTCTTGAAAAAAAAAAAAATAATAATAATCCCAGTCCATATTTGAAATTCAAAGGTACAGAAGTGTGCAAAATTGTAACAATTCTACCAAGAATAGACATCCACATCCTTCTTGTGTATAATGTTATAAAGTTGGTCAAATTTATTTCTCTTTATGGTGCTATAAAATCGTGCTGGAACTGATAACAAAACAAGACTAAATTTGTCTTTGTAGTCTCAATCTATAGTAATACTATTGACTAATTAATATCATTTGTATGATATCATTGGAGTAATGGATAGCGGCTCCGATTGAGGAATCGGAGAGCTGAGTTCAAATGCCAATCAAATCCATTACATTCACTTACGTGCTAATACCCTTGGGTAATGAATGGATCCTCTTCATGTCCCCCACCTATGGGTAAATAGCAGGATAGACTAGGTTCTATAGCCTTGTATGGCAACTGGTCTACTGCAGAAAGAAATGGTAACTTACTACAGTAAATAAATCTGCCTCGTCAGTCATGTATCAAAAGATACATGATCGCCTAAGCATGCATTGCACATGGCACATAACTGGCTGATGACATCATTAATGCCATTAATTTTCAAAATAAATACCAAAACTTTTTTTTTTTTTTTTTTTTAAATATTTATTATTTGAGACATTAGTGTCAAAAATTTCAAATATAAGTCTTATATATAGGAAAAGTCTATAGATCGCATTCTTCAAAATCATTACAAATAACTGATTTGATTTTCTTTCTTTATGATTTATCAACCCTTTGTGGGTTATTTAAAGCCAAAACATGTTTTGGATGGTAAGATTAATTTTTCTTTTCTTTGATGTGAATGGATATTGCATTAAAAATTTTGGGAGCTTTTTCCAGATATGTCATACTATTTAATCCATAGCTGGGTACAGATAATGGATCTATACCTTTCCAAAGGATATTTTCATATAAGTGAATAAGTACGAATGAACAGCAAAAAAGCGTATTTAAAATTAAAAAAAACAAAACAAAAAAAGACAAATGTTTAAGCTTGGATCTTAAATCTAAAATATCCTCCTCCACTTTTTTTTTTTTTTTTTTTTTTTTTTTTATTATTTGAGAGGATCAAAAAAATAATTAGAATTAGCAGTATTAACTTTTGACATAGATGCTATCCTCACTTGACTTTTTATTCTGATGCTGTACACATGGTTTCAAAAGAATGCTTACACTTGTTATAATTCAAAATTGAGAAAATTTTGCTTATAGCAAGATTATTTTATCTCTCTCTCTCTCTCTCTCTATATATATATATATATATATATATATATATATAATTTTTATTTATTTATTTTTTTTTTTTTTTTTTTTTTTTTTTTTTGCAAAAAGAAACCCTTGCAAAAAATGTATGATCGTTGGTCATTTGATTAGATTTTATGAAGTCAAGAATTATATGGGAATATACATGAATGGGACTTTTTTCCCCCTTCTCTTCAGTGTCGAAACATGTTTGCAATCCTTTTTGTTTTACTTGTCAGCCTAAGCAATTTAATCTTTTTCATTTGTGTGGGTACAGTTTAATGAAAGGTATTATGCAAGAACTAAAGTTTTTTTTTTGTCTAAGACAAAATGGAGATATTGTTCCATGTGATAATAATATTCTTCTTTTAGATTTCTCTTTGTGCTTCCATCTTTGTAATGATTAAGTTAGTAGTTGTGTGTTTTTTTTTTATTTTTATTTTTTTTTTGTTTTTTTTTTTTTTAAAATGCTCTATTGATTATCTTTTTGAATCTTCAATTTTATCAACTTTCTCAAGGTCATTTTACAAGTATATTCTCTGTTTATTGATTACTGCTACATAGCATCCTGGGAACAGCATAATTATGTACAAAAGAAAAACTAGCAGGTCTCTCAATCAGTATATATTTTGATCATTTCTTTTAAATCTCTGAATTTCTGGAGTGAGCAGCAGGCAGAGTAGGTTTAAGGCTCCAATTTATACACTCAGTATTGTCCCACAGGACAATAAACTAGTGAATTAGTGTTGGTCTATGAATTTCATGTCATAGTAAAAGTGAGGTTATTGCCTGTCTGAGTAATGCACATATAGAAATAGTGAGTAATAACTAAATAGGATACAAGAACAAGATGAGGTTTCTGTAAACACAGTAGGATGGGTAGATTAATACCTGATCACCTTGCTAGTAATAAATTTAATAAGGTTATGATAAATCATTATCATATTTTGAGCTTAATAATATTTATGAATGAGCGTAGTTGTTGAGTGATAGTTTAAGACCTGCTTGTACCTTTCACTTCCTCTTTTTTTTTTCTCTCTTATTAAAAGAAATTCTTACATCAGAAGTTCTAAATAATTGGGAATGGCTGACAAAAATATCACAAAATAAAGTCTTCTTACTCTAGCAGTGATTCAAGATCGTCTGTAGATGGTGATGAAGGTAGTGACTGGAATGGCTGATCTGATATTTCTTTGATGTTATGCCCGGACAAAAAAGATTCCAGTTTGAAATAGTTAAGCAGTGCATTAAGAATGATATACTTTGGTTGAAATTGTCACAGGCATCAAATAAAGTTACACTAGTTCATAATTAAGATAATAAACATTATTGATCTGCTGAGGGTAATTCAAATGTCAACATCAAGAAGTTTAAATATCTGGGAAGCGATTTTAACAGAGGATGGAAAATGTGACAATGAGATACAAACATGCATTGGACTAGTGAAAGGAGCATTCTAAAAGCTAAGCAAGGTGCCTAGAAATGGAAAAATCCTGTTAGAAACAAAGAAAAGAGTGCTGGATTGCTATGTGATACCCATCTGCTTATATGGCAGTGAATGCTGATGAGGAGAAAATTAGATGCAGCAGAAATGTGGTTCTACAAAGGGATATAGAAAATTCCACAGACAGTGAGTAAGCAACAAAGAAGTCTTAAAGAAAAATGGAAGCAGAAAGAACACTTATACTCAGAATCGTCAAAAGGTTGCTAAATTTCCTTGGACACAAAATGAGGAAGGGGAGGCTTGGAAAACATAATCCTCATGAGGCATATTGTGGGCAACAGAGATAAGGAAAAGCTGTGATCCACTTGCCTAATGAGTTTGTGTTAATGCATGGCGGAACGGGAGAAAAAATGCTAAGGACCACAATGGGTAGGAAGTTGTGGAGATATATGATCGTCTGCCCTGAAGATGGTAATGCAGTTTTTCCTTTCAGTAAGTTTAATCTGTAGTAGTCTTTAAGAGTCAAACAGAAAAATCTGGAGATTTGAGCTGGTGGGACCTAGGAATATAACTTGCTATTGTAATAGCAATAGAGTAATCAGAAGTTAGCATTTATTATACTTAAAGCTTTTAGTTTATTTTTATGTTATTTCATGTGTTTTTAATATTCTATTCGGTGTTATCTCATGACCTATTTGTATGCATGTATAACTAAAGGGTGACAGTTTGACTAACCTTATATGAATTTGTTTAACTTTTTCTTAAGATGCTTCCCAAAAGGACAGAATTTAAACAGCACATGCAGTTTTAATGCAGTACAAATTTTTGCCACTACTCTTTGGGAGCCAGTATGTGTGGGTAGCGTATTTGTTATTGGCATTGAAAATACAGCCTAGTCTGTTATGTTCACCTTTGTCCACATATCCTTGGGTAGGGCATTTCAGTTCGGAATTCTTTTTTTTCTATGTCCTCTCCTTCTTTTTTTCTATGTCCTTTCCTTCTTTTTTTTCTTCCTCCCTCCTTTCCTTCTTTTTTTTCTTCCTCCCTCCTTTCCTTCTTTTTTTTCTTCCTCCCTCCTTTCCTTCTTTTTTTTCTTCCTCCCTCCTTTCCTTCTTTTTTTTCTTCCTCCCTCCTCTCCTTCTTTTTTTTCTTCCTCCCTCCTCTCCTTCTTTTTTTCTTCCTCCCTCCTCTCCTTCTTTTTTTTCTTCCTCCCTCCTCTCCTTCTTTTTTTTCTTCCTCCCTCCTCTCCTTCTTTTTTTTCTTCCTCCCTCCTCTCCTTCTTTTTTTCTTCCTCCCTCCTCTCCTTCTTTTTTTTCTTCCTCCCTCCTCCCTTCTTTTTTTCTTCCTCCCTCCTTTCCTTCTTTTTTTTCTTCCTCCCTCCTCCCTTCTTTTTTTCTTCCTCCCTCCTCTCCTTCTTTTTTTTCTTCCTCCCTCCTCTCCTTCTTTTTTTTCTTCCTCCCTCCTCTCCTTCTTTTTTTCTTCCTCCCTCCTCTCCTTCTTTTTTTTCTTCCTCCCTCCTCTCCTTCTTTTTTTTCTTCCTCCCTCCTCTCCTTCTTTTTTTTCTTCCTCCCTCCTCTCCTTCTTTTTTTTCTTCCTCCCTCCTCTCCTTCTTTTTTTTCTTCCTCCCTCCTCTCATCCCCTTCCCTGTCTATATCCCCCATCTCCCTTAAGTGGCTATTCTCCAAACACCTCCATGCATTTTTGTAATATAATCAGCAAAAGTGGTAGAAAATTACAGCACAATTTTCTATTGTATGTTCAATAGCCCTAACTTTGTTCAAGTTTAAAATAGAGATAGAGATTGAACAAAGGACAAGGTTTCTTTTAATCCAAATCAAGGCTGAACAAAGAAAAAAGGCTTTTTTATTTCAAATCATCTAATAATCTACTCTAATTACTAAAATGTTGGATATTTGAAAAGTATCTGAACCCAAATATTTACTGCTTTATATCTGTGTTTCTTGGCTAAATTTACATCAGGAACTCCTTTAACGTGTTACAGAATATGAAATGTATCCTTTGTTCATAGCAGAACTTTCTTTAGGTTTTATATGAAGAATGGTAACATTGTTGTTTGCTGTGTTTTTATCCAATTATCAAATACATTGCACTTATATTTTATCATAAAAGGACATCATGATTAACTTCTTTGGTGAGCAAATTATATTGATATGAGCATTTAAAGTGTAAATAACAAAAACATAAAAGAAACATTATTACCAGAATAAATTACATTCTTGAGTATATAATCCTGTAGTATATGCCAATGTAATTTTTTTTTTTTAAAGTTGTACTATATTATCTATTAAAATGTTATGCGTGTATTTTACTGAAATATTTTCTTTCACAATAATAAAAAATAGAAATGAACCAGATGTTTAGACATTGAGTATTTCTCCTAATTTCTGTTTCAAAATTTATTTTGTAATTTTCAGGTAAAGGTGCTAATTAGACATACCAGGTAATGCATTTTAAGGTGTTAATTAATCTGTCATGCTTTCTTAGCAGCAGACTTAGCAATGAATTCAATATAATCTTTCCGCCTCATCTCGGCCAAGAACATTAGCCCAAGGTGGCACAACAAGTCACTCTCATGGAGGTTAGTATCAGCCATGCTGATGCAAGGGGTCATTCAGGTGACTGTAGCTACAGCACCCAATACAAGATTGATATTTATTTCTTAATTTTATATATGTAAATGTTGATATAGGTTGTAAGAAAGATATAAGTTCAGAAGAAGAAAAAGATAAAAATTAGTGAGTAATGGCAACATGACCTTGAAAATATCCAAAAAATTGAACCAAGATCAAAAAACAATCATGAAAAAAAAAATAGTGGTTTCAAAAATATCATGAAGATATTTTAAGAAAAATTAAATGGGTAGCAAGCAAGAAAAATGGATTGATCAACAAGCAAATATTTGAAAAGTGGTTGTGGACACAATTAGAGAAAAGATACAGAACACTAAGAATATTGACAAGTCAAGTGACCAAACTAATGTCTTTTAAATAAACATGTGGAAGCAAAAAATGTAATTTGGATTAAGTATGTGAAAACATATATTCTTCAGGTGATATATATTGGAATTTTAAACTGAACCTATTATTTAGTACACTCGGATAGACTGTTCTCATTCCACATGCCATGCCTTTCCTGGATATCTCAATTTCAGTTATTTCCCTTTAGTAACTCGACTCTCCAAGTTTTTGTTCACCTCTGCTGTTGCCAGGTATTGAACTTACAAATCTTTGGGTGAAGTCACTGGATTATTTCAACCAATGCTTTTATCCAGTGGGCCATGTGTCCTTGGAGACACATTGTCCAGTGGATAAAAATGTTGGTTGAAGTAATAATTGACCTACAATGTATATCACCTGAAGAAGGATGGAGCATACAACGGCCAAAAGAATGAGAATAAAGATGAGCACAACAGTCCAAACTATGTAAATAGTGTAAATATTATATTCAGTGGATACATATGATTGAGTAGATATTTTTTAAACACTAATTGACACTCACCTTGACATACAAAAATCTTCTACTGAGAAAACTACCTTCAAGCTTGTGTGCTTTAGACAGTTCAACCACGAAAGACAAAAAAAAAACAAAACACACCTGGCTTGAAGAGATATGCAAGTTTGAACCATGTCAAGAGGCACATTGTTTTGAATGTTCAGGACAGTAGGCTCCAATTATGCTGTTTTAAAAATCAGATGTCTATTCAGTGTGTATCAAATAATAGATTTCTAGTAACAAGAAATAACGTTGGATTATATAAATGTTTGATGACCAAGTGTCATATGCCAACCTTTTTGAGAAATGCAAGATTGGTACCATCGAGACCTTCATAATGCAATCACAACTACATTGGGCTGGCCATGTGGCAAGGATGAGTGATGGCTGCATACCAAAAGTTTTTTTTCTATGGTGAACTCCATAGTGGTCATAGAAATGTTGGTAGACCTTGACTTAAGTACAAGGGTAAACTGAAAAGAAACTTTTCCTACATCAACATTCCATTCAAGAACTTTGAAGAGATCAGGGTATCATTCCAGCTGCCATTCAGGAATAATGCACCATCAAGAAGTAAGCATCATTTGACTACATGAAACACCAAAGCAAAATAAGACAGCTAACAGTGTTCCTGCTGTACTTGGATACAATAATTCTCCTGTAATGTTTGTGGTCTTTTGTGCAATTTTCAAGATGGTCTCACAAGTCATGCCCGTCATAGGCATGCAGATAATTAGTTTGTGGTCATCAGTACCTTATATGTCAAACTCGATGGGAGAGTCCATCATATATATATATTGGAAAACTTTTATAGACAACCAAAAAAACTACTTACCAAGAACCTTAGAGAATAGTCTCATTGGCTTGCATATGTTTTGTTAAAATTCTTCAAACCATCTCAGATAATCTTCAGTCTGAGTGGTTGGAACCTTTTTTAAAAAATTTAAAGGAACAATTTAAACTTTTATGGATGTGTTGTGACTATGTACATGTAGCAACTATTGCTAAAAAAACAATGTTCATTGTTGCTACATCTGTGCAAGAGAATGTAAGGCTGTAGCAGGACTAAAATGCCACATCCATACTGTCCATATTTGAGAATGGATCAAGCAATGACATTGCTGGAAATCAATTTTCAGCAATCATATATACATGTGAGTATGTGCATGAGTAATCAAATGGAAAAAAAAAACACTTTTCCACCATAGAAGGAACTTCTTCAAAATAATAATCAATTTTATTGATGGAGTCTGTTTTATGTGTGCTCAGACATTCATGAGTCTATCATACCAATCCTCATGGTCCTGAATCAAGGTCATTAGAGTGGCTTCCTATGTCATTACATAGATAGTTGCTGGGTGACCAACTTCTCTTGTGCTATGGCAAGATGTCCAGAGTGATAGATCACCAAAAAGTTTGTTTTGTTCACCACTAGTGTCCTACAAAGTACATTATGTGTTCATATAAGATTATAGAAATATTAGAGAATGGGTCCATAAAGCTGTGATTTAGTTGGATGTTGTCAACAAGAGATGTTAAGTATAACTCAGCATTTGAGTGTAGGTTCCATCAAGCTTAGACTCAATGGTTTTGGTTAATGTCTAATCAGTGGCACCATAGATTAAAACTGACTCTATAGTGGTTTGGAAGAATCTCTGTTTGAGGTTGTCTGGCAGATCAGATTTCCAGATTACATCCATCTTATTCAAGGTGGCCCAGGCTTTAGTTAATTTTCACATCCTTTTCAGTAGAATATATTTTGCTTCCTAGGTATGTTAAAGTTTCCACAGATTTTCATTGGTTAACCTGAGACAGTTTGTATTGAACCTTGCTGATTGAATCCCATGAAAAACTGTAAACAGAATTTCCTAGATTTCTATATGCTAAATATACAGTGACATTCAGCTTTACATTTGAAATTTGTGACACTGGGTGTATTTACAAATAATACTTAGCTGCTTTCATTCAGTTTTCTGTTGCTTTTGTTTTTATTTTTAGCACTATTGTTTTTAAATATCCCACTTTATGCCAGCATTAGTTTTCTCAGCAAAGAAGGTATGTTATATTTCTTCTCGTAATTAAATATACAAGAGTTGACTCCGTCAATAAAACTATGATTAGATTGAAAACCTTTCTCCTAGGAACAAAATGTGTAAATAATATAGGAGGTTTTTTTTTTGTTTTGTTTTTTACCATCTTGTCATATATATGAGAGAGATGTTTCATTGAATAATTTAGACATGTTCTGTATATTTATTTTCAATTGGATCTTTTCATATTCAAGGTAAGCTTTTTAGTGTTTTTATATATATATATATATATATATATATATATATATATATATATATATATATATATATTAAACGTTATTTTTTAGTGTATACTCATATTTGAGTAGATGCTCTGTTTATTTATTTTTGTCTACTAGGCTAAATATTCTACAGATCTTATTAGAGAAAAATATGAGCTCTCCTGTCAAAAATAAACAGTGTCTACTCAAATACAAGTACCCACTAAAAATGATGTCTAAGTATTAAACATCTGTTGGATAAATAAATTTTTAAAAAAATCCATCCATTTCTTTTGTGTGTGTTTGTGTATGTGTGTGTATATATATATATATATATATATATATATATATATATATATAATGTATATAGTTTAAAGATGTGCTCAATATCAGTGATAGAACATGTAAATATAAAAGTGAACACTGAAGTCAATGCTCACCTAATGTGTGTGTGTGTATATATATATATATATATATATATATATATATATATATAATTTATTTTTAATCCAACACTATTTCTTATTAAACATTTTAGTGGGTATACGTGTTTTAGACAATCTTTTCTTTTTAACAGTGTAAATCGCATATAGACATTTATTTCTTTTCCCCTTTTTTTTTTTTTTTTTTTTGCTACAATTTGTATACACTTAAGAAAACTGTATTGGTCTTAAGGCAAATTAACTGTAATAAAGCAAAGCAACTGTAATATGTCAAAAAGTTCACAAGCTAAAAATTAGGTTTGGCACACAAGACAGGCCAGGACTGAGTCATATGAAACTGGAACTGGACTATTTTATTGGTTAGGAAGAAATCCCAGGATGCATTTGTGCGCTTCTGCCTTGGGGTGGGCAAAGTGTTTTGCAGTTATTCACACCAGGATAGAAACAAACAAAAAATTTTTTTTTTTTTTTTTTTTTTAAACAAGGACAATGTTGATACGTAGGAAAAGGGGCTTGTCAAATATGACTAGGATAAAAAATCTGGTGTGATTTGTGTTGATGAATATTTCATGCAAGTATCTGTCATGCCAGCCACCAAAGACAGATTTGCGAATTGAGGTGAGGGGTGGGGTATAACACAGAAGTGAAATACTCAGAAACGAGTAATAGCCAAAAATGATTTTGTACTAGAAAACTTGGACAAAGTATCAAGTTCTCACATATGCAGTGAGTGTAAAAAGGGAAAGGGTTTATTTTTATCCCTTTCATATAAGAAAATGTACATGTAGTTTTAGTATATTAAAGTGTAGGTTATTTTGAATGATCCCCCCCACTCCGCTAAACATTAGTGCTTAGAACTGAAGATTTATAATTAACCACTGAAATATATATATATTCATTCAAGCATGTTTCATTGAATAATATAGACATTATGTCTATTTATTTTTATAATCATCCTTTCTAGTTCTCTAATTATCTTCTTGATGTTAAGTTGATATTGATCAAAGAATTCACTTCTGGTGCTGTCCTTGATGAATTTCAACTTAAGCATCAAGAATATTAGGTTGGTGCAAAAATAATGTCGTTTTCTCACATAGTAACATATGTGAGAAAACGACATTATTTTTGCACCAGCCTAATAGAGAACTGGAAAGAATGATTTTAGAAAAATAGTCATATGCCTGTATTATTCAATGAAACGTGCTTGAATAAATATATATATATATATATATATATATATATATATATAAAAATTTTCATAAAATACGTGCATTGGATGCTTTGGTACACATCATCAGTGATGTTTCTAGCTGAGGTTCATTAGGGATTTCACGTCTTTCAACAGTATGCCCCCACTCTACAGTGACCCAGCCGATACTGATTGGGTATTACTTGTGTACCTTCTGTTTTTTTCCATCTTCCTGACCACACATTGTGACTCCTCTTGGCAATTTATAGTCTAATCCTGGATAACTTCTGAAGATATGTATGTATAATTTTTTTTTTTTTTTTTTCTTTTTTTTATCTGAAATTTGGTTAAATTTCTGTATTCAGTTTGTATATGGTCAAGAATTAAGGAAAGCATTGCGGATAGACAAAATAATTTTATTATATGCATAATATCTTTACATGGTTGAAAATAGACAGGTTAGCCAATATGAGTTTCTTAAAACTATCAGCTTTATCTGTTTTAAAAAGCAGAAAATAGTTTATTCACATTTGTATGCACATTACAATTAATTTATTGTTTCATAGTCAGCTGTTATAAAAAGCTTTTAATTTAAGATTAATGTAATCGGTTTAAGTTTGTCTTCTGACAGCCAATGCACCAAATAAAGCAGCTGGTTTCAGTGGCTGACATTTAGTCTTCACCCCCCACAAATGTGGTCTCAAAATTACAAAAACTTGACATTTACCTGTAAAAATAAGCTATCCTAATTAGTTTTTTTGCATCTATTTTGTTTTTTTAGATAATCTTCCAACCTAACATGTAATTGAAGGTAGTAAGAGAAATAGAATTTTGTATTGATATTGAAGAGTATGTAGGTCTGTTGTATATTTGAAAGAAAAATAAAGGAATCTCATATGCAAGTATCATTTTCTTTCTAATTATTTATAAGTAGGCTTGTTTAATATTGTTTTGGGTGTTTTTTTTTTGGTTTTTTTTTTTTGTTTTTTTTCGTAAATTTTTATTTCTCCCTGTAGAGTCGAATTGACAAAGTTTGCAATAAACAATAACAAGAGAAAGTAAAGAAAAAAGAACAGAACAAAAATAATATTAATCAAGCAAACAATATATGCAAGACAAAGCAACAGTAACAAGGCAAAAATTTCACAAATTAGGAATTGGTGTTGATGCATAAAAGAGGGATACAGACAGGTGATCTCACTGGATTAGATGAGACTGTGAAGTAACCTATTTTATTGGTGAAGAAAAAAAATTCCCAGCATGCATACATTTGTGTTGTTTTGTCTATAAATTGAGGTGTGTGTGTGGGGGGGGGGGTTTGCTTTTTTTTTTTTTTTTTTTTTTTTTTTTTTTGCAATCATTCCTACTAACTGAAAAAAATACTACCAAATAGGATATTTTAGGGGTTTTCTCATCAATTTTAACTCTTTCCAATAAATAGGAATCTGTGTGTCTGTTAAGCAATTTTCAAAGATAAAAAAAAAAAAAAATTACTTTAATGCATTTACTATGAATGACTGGGATTTCTTAGTTCGATCTCGATTGTGAATGATGAAAATTTCTGCCACAGTTAACTCGTATCCTCCTAACAGCAGTTTAAACTTCATTTAAAATTCCTGAGCAATCTTGCTGATATGCTATCTCAGGATATTTTGAATAAAAACAGAGGATGTCTGTGTCTTTCTGTGTGATACTTTTTCACTTAAGATCCAACAACCAATTTTGACCAAACTTGGCATATACATCGTACAATAGGTTCTTAGCATAAGAAAATCAATAATTTTTAAAAACAAAATCAATCAAGCCATTCAAAAATTGATAAATACAGCTTCTTTCCTCTGATTTCATTCAAATGCTGTATGTAGGTTACTTACATCATGACAAGCTCAATGAGACCTCATTTTTATTTCTATGCCACTGCGTTTAGCAGGAAAAAAACATGAAAAAAGAAAAAATTGATTTCAAAACAAATTTTAACCAAAAAACACCTTAAATTTTCAAGCAATCTAATACAAACTTTACTCAATTTTAGCCAACAATCAGTTGATTGTTTAACAGTCATTTAACTTGATAATTGAGTTCACCCATATAGTGAAAACCGGCGTAAATAGCGAAAAATAGCAATTTTTACTGGATTCTTTCTTATTTTTTGTTGTTTCCTCAAACTTGACAATTGTTTTAGAAATATATCCTCTTTTACATTGCTGGTAGCACTCTGACAAATTGAATTTCAAAAACTCCAAAATAATCGTGGTTTAAAATGGGTCTTCATTTTGCCTGTTTTACCCATTCATATGTCCTCTGCTAAATTTGATTGAATAAATACAGACAACTTCTGTTATATCAGTAACTGCATTAATTCAAAATGCTTTTTAATGAAAGTACTCTAAAGTAATTGAAGAAGATAAACTGTTACATTTAAACGTCGTGCTGTTTTTGCTCCATTCTAATTGAACGCTTTTTCTGATCGACCAGCTAGGTGCTAGTTTTGAATAAATCTCATTGATTCAGAACTGCTTGTGTAACAGAATAAAACAGCACTGAAAATAGCAAATGATTCTGTGTGGCTATGGTCAAATGCAAAATAAATAACAGAACTGCCCAAAAAACAGATTTGTCAAAGTTTGTAATAAACAATTACAAGAAAAAGAACATAACAGGGCTAAAAGAAAATAAAGCATTAATTAATAATCATTATATTAATTAATAATATAAATGTATAATAATATAAGGCAATCAAGCAATATATGCAAAGAAAACCAACAGTAATAAGGAGAAGCAACAGTGTGGCAAAAAGTTCACAAAAACATGCTCGGACAGGTGAATATAGCATTCTGACTTCAAGACAGATCAGGACTAAATCAGATGAGACCATGAACAGGCCTATTTTATTAGCTAGGAAAAATCCCAACATGCATTAGTGTGCTTCTGCCTATAAATAGGGAGGGGAAAGTATTTTGCAGTCATTCCTGCTGGTTTGTTTTATATCATAGGGCTTTTTGTAGGTTCTCTGTGAATGCGATATTGTGGTATATATAGGATTGAGAGGTGATGGATAAGTTTTTGCGGTGATTGGGTATATTGTAATGAAGGAATGGGTTGTGATTATGATTGACTAGGGTAGTTATGGATGACCACCCTTTCCCCCTTCAGCCACAATTTCTGTAACAGAAATAAAATACATTCCTATTGGCTTGTTTTACATCATGGGGCCTTTTTGTAGGCTCCCTGTGAATATGTGTTATATGTAAGATTGAATGGTGATGGGCGAGTTCTTGGGGTGAATGTGAAAATTGTAATGAATGAATAGGTCATGAATCTAAATAACTAGGTCTAGGATAGAAAATGTTGACCAGCTCTACCCCTTCTCCTTCAACCTTGTGCCAAAATTGTTCAACTTAGAACAATAAATAATCATTACTACTAGTTTGAAAGCAACAGTTCATTACTCATGAACAAACTTCTTTTTCATCTATATGCCATGTCACTTCAGAATGTAGTCAGTTATGGCTCTCCACAATTTCCTGTCCCCTGTAGCGCTTAATAAATTTTGTCTTTTTGCTATCTCTCCCAAACCCTGCTTCATCCATTTACTGAAGCTTGCCACGCCGGTTATGCATTGTTTTCCTCTGTCTCTCATGCCTTCATTATGTCCTGTGAGTATCAAATTTTCAAAGCCCTCTTTCCTCATCCTGTACCCTAGAAATTTTAACTATCTCTTTTTGATATTAAGTATGTTTCCTATTTGTTTCCATTTTCTCTAAAACTTTGTTATTGCTCACATGTTCGGTTCATGGTATTCTCAGCATCCTTCTGTAGAACCACATTTCTGTTGCTTCAAGTCAGTTCTTCATTATCTGTCTATATTTCTGAGATGAGGTACTGTAGTTATTTAATCTATTTACATTGTTCAGACTGTTGTCCTTATTTTTGTTGCCATATTCACAACATTTCGGCTGTTGTATGCTCTGGCCTTCTTCAGGTGATTGGAATTTTGAACTGAACCCTTTATTTCATCCACCATGGTAGGTTGTTCTAGTTCCACATGCCATGTCACTTCTGGATATCTGTTATCTCCCTTTAACTCGACTCTCCAAGTTTTTTTTGTTTTTTTTTTTCCATGACTGCAGTAGCCAGGTATTGAACTCACAACTCTTTGGGTCAGATCACTGGATCGAACCAATGCTTTTATCCTCAAGAACGCATGGCCCACCTTCACCTAAAGAAGATCTGTTCTTCAATTTTGAGGAGATTGTTCAGCACCCACTGCCATACAGAAGAACTGGTCTATTATAAGATATATTGTAATGATAATCTCTCTATTTCTGAGATGAGGTATTGTAATTATTTACATTGTTTGGACTGTTGTCCTCATCATATTCACAACATTTCAGATGATCACCAGCAATGGTAAACACATGCCTGGAATACTTTGAAGAAATGGCATTAGAATCCACATCACTAAAGCCAACACTCTGGCTGAGATGTGTAGATGACACCTTCATACTCTGGCCACACGAGGAAGAAGTTCAGCTACTACAGGACTATGTAAACTCAATAAGCTTATCGATACAGTTCACAATGGAGAGAGAAAACAACAACAAATTCTCCTACCTGGCTGTACTAATATCTTGAACAGAGCATGAGTTCAAGACATTCATATACTGCAAGCCAACAATCACCAGACAATATCTCAACAATACCATACAGTGTAAAGAAAGGAATCTCTGCTGCTTACAACATCGAGCAAAAGTCATAAGTGGTGACCCCGACACGTATGAATAAGAAATAGTCAGTATAATCAGTACCCTACAACATAACAACTACCCTGGGTACATGGCAGCAGCTCCGACAAATTGGGATAGAAGGGTACATGAGGATAACAACACTCAGAAAACATCTTCAGTCTGCCTACCCTATGTGAACGGATTATCTGAGAAAATACAGAAGATGTGGTTCATATAACATCAGGACAACCATCAAAAGTGGTTCGACACATAGCAGACACCTCTTCCGAGTAACTCCCCTCTACCCCCCTCAACACACACACATACTGGAGAAAATGACAAGACTGTGTGTAGGCCATCCCATGCAGCTGCTGTAAGAAATATAAACAAGCCACCTCCTTGAGGTAAGACTGCAAGGACATTGTAAAGCTGTAACATGAGGGGAAATAGAAAAATCAGGTATAGCTGACCACATATGTAGGAAAAATGGAGATCATGGCCGTCTGTGGGATGAGGTTGAAATTGGAAAATATGAAAACTTACGGTATCAGCACATATGCTAGGCCCCCCAAAATCTAAGCCAGCCAAGCATAGAAATTAATCCAGTAATATAGAGTGCTAGAGAAAAGCAATAATAAAAACAAAACTGCAATATGAGCTATGGAGAAAAAAAAGGTTGCTTTGACATTAAGTTTATAAGTCCTCAAAATTCATACACTGATTTCCTCAAGGACACATGGCCCACTGGATAAGTGTTGGTTGGATCCAGTGACTTGACCCAAAGAGTTGTGAGTTCAATACCTGCAGTGGTGAACAAAACCTAGGAGAGTTGAGTTAAAGGGAGATAACTTAGACATCTGGGAGAGGCATGGCACATGGATCTAGAACAATCTATCCTGGTGAACAAAATAAAGGGTTTGTTTAAAAAATTCCAATCACCTGAAGATGACCAAAGTGTACATTGTGAATATCGTAATAAAGATGAGGACAATAGTTCAAACAATCTTGTTATAATACATATACCTTGCCAGGTAAATGACATTTATAGGTGAATGGTTATACAAGATTAAAGTTTTATGCATATTTTATTTATTCTTCTTCTATGTGCTGCATACCTTCAGAACATGGGTGATCGTGGCTCTCTCTACCTCTTAGTGGTTTTCTCCCATAATGCCCCTGTTCCATAATGTCCCATTCTGCCATCCATCCACACAATCTTGTCAGGTACGTTTCTGGCTACCTTCCACTATCTTGTCCTTGATATGCTTCATGACGGTTAAGTTTTCCAAACCCTCCCTCTTCGTTATGTGTCCAAGGAATTTCAGAAATTTTTTTTAGGCTACATAAACAAAAATAAGTTTTTTTTTTTTTTTTTCAATAACTGAGTCTTAAAAAAAAAAAAAAAAAAACTTATGGGTTAAAACTAGGTACTTTCACTAATTCGGTATACGTAAGGTTTAAAATGAATTTTTAAAAATGTAAAAGCTTTCTTGAAGCCTTCATTTTAGCTTTAATTGTAAGCTAAATGATTTAAAATTTACTATTTCCAATAAGCAAGATACACTGTGGTGTATTTCAAACAGAAATTATTGATTACGATCAATTTTTTTTTTTTTTTTTTTTTTTTTTTTCAGTAAAATCAATAAAGACGGCCATTTGTGACACATTTGTAAACAAAAATTAATTCTCTCTTATAAAAATCTTGCAAAAATATATTTCTGAAACATTATTTGAAGAAAATTAGCAAATTTAAAGTTGTTTTTCTGACATGTTAATCGATTTATTGACAGACAAATGTGTTCATAGTTAAGTATGGTGGCACATATGATAAAGTTTATATAAGGTGGGGGACTACTCTTAAAATAAATGACCTTTTAATGATAGTTATAGGTTTGATCATCCATACTTCAGAAATTTTGCACATATATAGAAAAACAAGTTAAATTTTTTTTTTTTTTTTTTTTTTTTTTTGTTTGGGTTTGTCAGATTGTGATATGCTTGACAATATGTGATTAGTAAATAAAGTTTTGCTTAATAATATTTCTTAAGAGCTATCACATTGAAACTGAATTTTAAAAGATTTAAAAAAACTTTATTCAATTTAAAATTGTAAAAAAATGGAAATAAATCTTTTTATTAGACAGTATTGTCTTCAATATATTTTATTCATAAAAGCAATTAAATTAAGGTCATTTTTTGTGTTTAAAAAGAAATTAAAAATAACAAACTTATTTTGAACTGAAACAGACCTTAAAATAGTGAACTTTATGGAAAGTTTGAAAACTGAATAGAAATTTGCAGGTTTGTTTGGGGTTTCTTTTTTTTATACAAGTAAAATAAATTTACATCATACCTAGGTGTTATGATCTATAGATTTTAGTTTTACTGACAGTTTAAATGAATAAATATTTATATCTTTTTATCATTCATACCAGGAATGTAAAATTAATTTTTAAACAGAAAAAAAAAATCCAAAGAATCATTTTTGGAATTAGGTTAAAAATTCTACGAAGCTGATATTGCTACCCCAAAAAGTTCCAATATTTTCGATTCTCAATTCCAATTAATCATCCCATCACTAATTTATAGAAAATGCACAGGGAAGCTATGTTATGGCAGTGGAAAAGTGACTGAAGCCAAGATGCCAGGTCAGGACTGCAAATTGCAGATTATTTTAAATTTTATCAAGAATCTTTGAATGAATAACAAGAGCACCAGATGTGATGCCAATATTTAAAGCAAGCATGAACAGTTTGAATTTTGTAGTAATTTTTGATGAAAAAGTAACCCTTTCTTAATTAAAACTAATTTTAAGGGTCCTGGGTATGACGATAAACTACATCCAGTGGTAAGGCTTCTGCTCAGGAGTTTAGAGGTTTTGAAGAGTGTGCAACCACCTCTTTAATGCTACTGTTCCCGGGTACACTCTGACCTGAGATGGTAGCACCTGTTAGAGTTCCAGCTATGGACAAATAGGGAACCCCCAAACAAAAATTAACATTAAAAAAATTTAAAAAAAAAAGTTAGGTTTTATTGCTAGTGATGCATTTAAAAAAAAAAAAAAAAAAAAATACCAGCAATAAAAATCTTGTTGGCATTAAATAACCCATTTAGGTTGATATGCCATAAACCAAACCAAACTGAACAAGTGTGAGGGTATCCAATGAGGATTGAACTCGATGCATTATTAACAGTCAGAAAGACTAGCTCGATAATTTCCAATTTGTTAAATTAGGTCGATAATATCACAATAGAACATAATAAAACCATCTTCAGCTGGGTCTCTCCATATTTGGAAACAAACCCAAGACAGCAGCAAAGGGGACCTTACAAAAGGAAAATTTATATGAAAATTTCCTTCACTGACTGGAGACCAACTTTAAACAAAAATTAATAGTCATTAGAATTATAAAATCAATACGAACAATCCTTTTCTTAGCTGCATAGAAGTATGTGCTTGCCAGGACTACATACAATTTTGAATTCAGAATTTTTCCTTCTAAGCTGGTTGTCACTCAAGGCTATAGAACCCAGGCTGTTTTACTATTTACCTATAGCTGGGAGGAGAAGAGTTGAATTCATACTTTGCCCAATGGTACTAGCATGTAAGTGAATTCAGTGCACTCTCCTGGAATTTGAACTTGGTTCTCCAGTTCCTTAATCCCAGCTGCAATTCATTACTCTATCATGAAAAATTAGTATTTATAACAGAACATGACATTTGCTTTTTATTATCTGAATTATTAAACTCTGAATTTTGTTTTTATTCTTAAATTACAAAGCATATTACATTTCTTTTTTTCAAACAGAAGCCTTGTAAATATTTTAAACAATGTAATTGGGGAGTTGCAAGTCTGGAAAAACATTTTTATTGTAGCAATTTTCCATCTCCTTGACTGGTTGTCATCCAAGGTTATATAACCCAGTCTGTCCTACTCTTTTCCCATAGCTTGGTGGGAAGTTAGATTCATATCTTTCTCTAGAGTCTAGCATGTAAGTAAATGTAATCAACTGAGATTTGAACTCGGCTCTCGGATTCCTAAATCCAAGCTGCAATCCATTACTCCACCATCTTTCCTTAGACAAATGTATTAAAACAAATTATATGAAAAGAATTAGAAAACTCTTGTTCAAATAACAAGCTATACCAAATCCTACCCACCATTGGAAAACAACTGAAACCTGGATACACAAGAAAAAAGAAAGTGATTATGGCATTAGTCATAAACATACAACCCACCCACATAAAGAACTACTGATGTGTACAACTTTTCTCAGGCCACACATTGTACAGCATATCTTGATAAAATGTGATGACCTAAGACTGATTCATCTCGGATATTATCAATAAATAGTTTAAAGGAATTCAACAAAACTCAATCAAAACAAATATTTGCATTCTTATGAAGAGTTAAACTATACAGAGCATCTCTAAAGTCTGGACACACACAGGCAAAAATGCATATTTTCAAAAAATGAAATTTTCAACAACATTTTATTGAATTGAAATGTTAATGAATAACATCTTCAATATAATTTCCGCCATTTGTGATGTAAAGATTGATGCACTTTACAAGATTCATGTGAACTCTATGCAATAACTTCACATTGCCGTCAATTTTAGTACATTCAATCTTTGTGCATTCAAATGTGTTGCATCTGTGATTTTCATTGAGTACACCATCTCTTGTAGTATACCCCAGAAAAAGAAGTCAATTCTTTCTTTCTTCTAACAAAACCATGTTTAATCTGTGGAGTTAAAATATATATATATATATATATATATATATATATATATATATATATATATATATAGTTAATGAGATTTCCTATATGTCCAGACTTCAGTGATATCCTATATAACAAAAATAACCCTAAATACCTACATATGTGTATATACATCTGTCTATTTTTCTGAGATGAGGTATTATGTACACTATTTACATTATTCAGCACTGTGGATAAAGGTGTTGGTTAGATCCAGTGACAGGACCCAAAGAGTGTGATTTCAATACCCAGTTAAGGCAGTGGAGAACTTGCAGAGGGAAATTAACAGGAGATAACTGACATCCATTAAACATGGCACATGGAACTAGAACAGTCTACCCCAGTGAGCGAAATAAAGGGTTCAGTTCGATATTCCAACCACCTGAAGATGGCCAGAGCGTACAACGACCGAAACGTAATAAATATGGTGACAAAGATGAGGACAATAGTCTGAATAATGTAAATAGTGTATATAGATGTGTATATAAAATCAGTTTTTAAAAGTTATAAACATTTGTGATGCAACATAACACCCTTCAGTTGAAGTATCATTCAAAAGACCCATCCCAAATATTTCTCCAGTGTTATAGCACTCATTACTAAGTTAACCATTATAAGCCAAATAATTAAGTATAATTTAGTCTTGCTAGAGGTCACTAGTGTTATCTGGGTACACAGAATCAAATTTGAGATAGTACTAATAGTCTGAAACATGGTCGACATTCATAAAGAAATGCTGGAAAAAAAATTTTTTCTTTCATTTGGCTGATTCTTATTGAAGAAAAAATGCTGAATATTAATCTAAATAATAATAATGTAAAAAAGAAAAAAATCTGGCAAAATCTTTAGTGATTGAAAAGTTACAGCCAGTGGAAGAAATGCAGATGATTTTGCTGAATATCTGTCTTTAAATATCATTGTTAAAATACAGAGCAAGTGATTTTCGCACTACATATATGACAATATAAACTAACGTCTTTAAAGAAATATGTACCAGATAAAGATGGCATAAATAACTTTATCTACATTTTTATGTTCTGTATTGATGAAGATAAACGAAAACGAAAAAAAAAAAAAAAAGCCTTAAATTCAGATTATAAATCAATTTTTAAATTCAGACTATAAATCAATTTTTAAAAACTAAAAAGGCTTAAATTCAAACTATAAATGCTTTTCTACTATTATCAGTGACACTTTTCATCCACCAAAATTGAACATTTTTTTTTATTTTCCTGGCTTTTAAATTCTGATGCTGTGCAGCTTGTAACAGTTTAAGTACAGTAGAATCCATGACAACTGGACTAAGAAGGCTTTCTGGGTATGAGGAATTGGTTACAAAGTCCAAATATGAGGGTTTATATTTAGATTAAAATAATAGAACTGAAACCAGGTTGAACATTTATTTTCAATGTTTTATACCAAACAAAATAAGCTAATGGTGAGTGAAATATAACGGAATTGATTTTAAGGAAAAAGAAATAAATTATGTAATGTTAATGAAAATTCATTAAATTAAGTATGCCATATATGAAAAACAAATAATGTAACAAGGATTTTTTTAATCGCTGTTGCATGATGATTCTTTCTCTTTTAATGTCATTATCAACTTTTTCTGCATTTCATTTTGCTTTCGTTCTTGAAGTTTTTTAAACAAAGACAATTTTTAATTCTGTGTGCGTTATTGCAATCATCATAGCTGAATGCTGGCTTTCTTTCCATAAAACTGACCTTTTCAATAGCTTTTTCAATTTCAATCCAGGTTTTATCATAATCATGCATCTCATTGCTATCTTGTTGCCGATGTATCTCGTTGTCATCCTTTCCTCTTATTCCCATCATCTTTTGTACCAATACAATCCATTAGAGTGAAATAAGCATATGAGAAATTATCCAAAGCAAATTTCCTGAAAAGCAAATTTCAAATCGGTTACATATCACCCAAATAGTTCAA
This sequence comes from Acanthosepion lycidas, assembly GCA_963932145.1. NCBI lineage: Eukaryota > Metazoa > Mollusca > Cephalopoda > Sepiida > Sepiidae > Acanthosepion > Acanthosepion lycidas. Next base: position 74,959,993 of record OZ010600.1, read on the forward strand.
ATATACACATCAAAATTATGTCTGGATATGCGGTACTCTAGATATGAGGGATTCTACTGTGTGTGTATGTATATATATATATATATATATATATATATATATATATATATATATATATATATATATATATATATATATATATATAATTTTTTTTTTTTTTTTTTTTTTTTTTTTTTCTGAAAGGAAGATTTTTAAGGATTTTAGCCAAGATCAGTCAAATTCTATTGTTATTTTGAATTATCTTTTCTCAAATTTTCTCTTCTGATTGTCATTAAAACGCAATAGTAAGGTGAAATACTGTTTTTTTTTTGTTTTTTTTTGTTCTTGTTTTTTTTTTCGTTTTTGTTTGTTTTTTATTTTTTGTTTTTTTTTGTTTTGTTTTGTTTTTACCTTACTCATCATCAATTACCGCATGTCCTCTAAATTGTACCAAATGTGTGAAAGACTATTTTACTAACTATTGTTCCATAGAACAGCAGATCTCTTCCCTGTTACAATAGTGGCTCAACAGATCAGGTTGAACCATGTTCTGGATATAATCATGGCAATATTCAATACTCCCTTCACAAGCCCTAATGGTGAGCAAGAAAGTTGTGGTATTCTATCTGTAATATCAAAGATTAAGGTTGTGTGTCATTGGTAGATACTCATGTGTGCATATTACTCTCCGGATCTACATTGCTAATGATAATGGTAATATTAGCTGTCCCCTTATAAGGAACCATTTGCCAATCATTGACCAAGCTGCCAGTTGAAATTTATAAAATCTTACCCTTAAAACAATTTTTCAGGAAAATAGGTTTCTCAAGTCCAGTAACTGTCATTGATCTTTCCAGTACTAAGATAGTCTTCCATCCTAACCTTTTGTTTTGAAGTAGCGTGGAATGTATAGATCTTGATTATTATTATTATTATTATTATTTTCTCTTCAAGTCATATGTGATAAATATTTTAGCTAATACATAGCCTTGTTTAATGCCACCAGTGATTGAAAACTGGTTTAAGAAGACGTCTCGATGGTTCTATCCTGGAGCATACGGATCAATCTGGGTGGGCAAAAGTGGATCACATTTCTGGTCCAAGGACTTTGTTGAATGCCTTCTGGAAATCCCAGAAGATGAACATCAATGGTTTTTGCTGCATACAACTTTTCTCCTGTATGTGTCACACACAGAAGACCATGTTGACAGTGCCTCTTGAAGGATCTCTTCCATCACTGGGAGGAGTTAATTTGGTATTATTTGCATAAAGAACTCACCAGCAATGCTATTCCCCCTACCCGATACCTGGGGGAGTACCATTGCTGCAAATTGACCTTACTGGGTGTCAATATGAAGAGGATCAGCGACATACTGTCAGGAGTACCTGACTTGTCCATCTGACTCCACTACCTACACTTCTCTGTGACTTCTGCTCACAACTCTTCAGAAGTTGGCCGTTGTTTTTGCAAGTCTTCAAGTAATGTGGTTTCTGTTATTTGGTATGGTTCTTTGTTATTCTGTAATGTCAGTTGACACTGTTTGAAAGAGGATAGTCCTTGCTAAGATTTACTGACTTTGTTCATGAAGGTAAAACCTGTTCTCACCACTTAACACTACAGTATCATGCAACACCACTGAAGACTTAAACTAATGGATTTATGATTTAAGTAGTGGTTTGGCTAAATGTATGCATACCTGTTATTGTGTAAATGATTCCCAGATTTAGGTGAAGTTGCTACAATTTGTTAGTATGTGTTTTGTTGTTTAGTTTTTGGCATGCCATACAGATTGGAGGTTGTTCTTTTAGAATATAAGAATGTGTTCTCATGGAGTGTCCGATATGAAGTCTGGAGATTGTCATCTTTCCTTCTCCTATAGTAGATTTGATGTTGTATAATTTGTTTGGGCAGCTGATCCATTGTTTCTGCCATACTTTCATAAATGTGTTAATGGTTGATCTGAGGTCTATCTAATAAATCTGTAGATAGTTTTTGTCTGCTGAATCAGCCCTAGAATTTGGTGATATTACTATAAATATGTATTGTTGGTAATTTTTTTTTATGCATAAAAATGTATCGCTGGTATTGTTACTATAAAAATGTATTTTTATACTTTCATAATGTTTTGTTTTTGTTAGGGTGGAGTCACTATTTGCCCATAGTTGGGGCCATAACAGGTGCTACCACCCTGGGTCAGGGTGGACCTGAGAACAACAGCAATTAAAAGGTGGTTCCACACTCCTCAAAACCTCCAATTTCTCTATCAGAGGCCTTGCTGCCAGATGTAGTTTATCGCCATACCCAGGAATAGAAATGCATAGCAATTCTCTGAATTATTGATTGATTTGTTTGTCTTATCAACGTTTTCAAGGCTTATTTAAAGCCAGAAAATATTTTTTAGATTATGATAATTTTTTTTAGAGATAATAAGGATTTACTGATACAAGTTCTACTAATTAACCCATAGTTGAAGGGATAAGAGGTTGATTCATATCATTCTCAAGGGTATTTACACGTAAGTGAATATAACGAACCAAACTTGAATTGGAACTCGTCTCTCAGATTTCCAATTCCGAGCTATTATCCATTATACCACCCACACATCCAAACTTACAACACCTGGTATTCCCAAGCAGTCACCCATGTAGGTACTGACCAGGCTCGACATTACTTAACTTTAGTGATCGTACAAGAACCAGTGTTTTGACATATGGTTGTAAGCCGCAGTGCTTTGAAATGATCATCTTGTATCTCAAACATTTACAATCTAACCCCCTGTCAAATGGCTTTGATTTGAGAAAAGGAGAAAATTTTTGTTCTATTACTTTTTTTAAAATTTTGTTTTAAAAATAGATTGAGATAAATCTCTACAAACAATTGCGCGCTTTAACGAATGAAAGTAACTTAGAAAAACATATTTGTAGTTAATTATATGCAGTGTTTATTGGCATCATGCTCAGAAATAGGCAAAGATATCTGGAGTGAGCTAACTTCAAATAACCTGGCAAGAAAAAAAAAATTCTTTTACTGTTTTCTTACACAAAAGAAGATTACTTAGGCTATTTATACAAGAAAAAGTATGCATTACTGAAGAAATAATTTGAGATACAAAACAAATTTGATGGAGCTTCTGTCTGTGTTTGTCATATATAGCATTAGTGCTTCTGTGTGTGACCCTATAAAAAAAAAAATTACTTAGGGACCCAATTCTAAAATAAGCAATATAGTGCTGGCCATAGGAAAAAAACTTGTAGGTATCGGGTTGAGGCAAGCAACGTTGAAAGATTGTTCTTGTGTCTTGACCATGATAAAGCTGAACCTGCCAAGTAACTTTATTGTAATTATGGGTTTCTAAGAATGAACAAATCCCTCTTTATTCTCCCCCCACCACCTTCTCTGTACCATTTTCTTGTGTGTTTATAGCATAACAAGTGAAATGTAGAATTAGCTAGACAATTCAAATTCTAGGCTCATCTTTACTTTTGCACAAATACCCTTAGAAAAGTAATGAATCCATTTCTTCTCCTCCCAGCTATGAATCAAATAGCTTATATGGCTTTACATAGCAACCACTCGAAAAGAAAGAACAGTTCTGAATTCAAAGCACGCCTGAAGAGAATTGGTTTTCTTCAGCCGATCTTTCCACAGACAAAACCACTGTTGCTATGCCAGCAGTATACATGGTGCACTTATGATCCTAATAGGTTATGAAACTCATGATTGCTGATGCTCATATTTAAAATGGCTAATAAAAAAATTTTTAACTAGAAAATTTTAAAATTCCTGTTAGAAAACATTTTTCAGGGCAGCACAATGTTTTCAAAAAAAAAAAAAAAATCAAGCTTTTTAGTCTTTATCTTTCATTTGGTTGGAAAAATATTTTAATCTAGAATTGACCTCTGGTGACCTCAAATGACCTTGGAAATCAGCTCAACTTTTAATCTTGTTCTTTCCAACTTGCTTGCACTTACTAATTTATCTCCAAGAATGTAATTGTTTGGCTGCAATACAACTTGTGAAAACAGCAAGCTATTTTCTACCTCTCCTGACCTCAAAGGTCAAATTTGACCTTATCCACTCTAACTTTTGTGAAGTCAGTAAACTGCATTTGTACTTCATAGCAAAAGAACATATTCTGCTAGAAATTGCTTCATTTTGACTGAAATGGCAGGTATACTGTATTCTTTGATGACCTCTGGTAACCTTGAATGACTGCCATGATAAACATCACATAAACTGTCACGATGCCATAGATAAAAATCTGTTGCATTAATGTACTTGGAAAAAGATGACATTTTTTTATATAATTGTTATTTAGCAAATTTGTTAATCTTAAATAAATTGAAGTTACATTTCATATATATATATATATATATATATATATATAATCTTGGCAGTGTGTCTGATTCACAAAAATAAACCTAAATTTTTCTACTAAAGAACATGAACGCTAAGCATTTGACAGACATCAGCTAAAACAACTCATTTTATATTTATTCTCTCTCCTTGTCTGTCCGTCCATCCATCTCGCTCTCACTCTCTCACACACACACACACACACACATATATATATATATAAACAGTTTCGCTGTATCACACCTCCTCAGTGTGGTTTGTCATCTGATTGCTTCAAGCTGGGATCAAAACCCAACTGATTTGGCATCAGTCAGATATCTTACCTCTAGGCCATCGTCTCTCACACACACACACACACACACACACACACACACGCACAGTGGAGTAATGGATAGCAGCACTGATTTAGGAATCAGAGAGCCATGTTCAAATTCCAGTCAAATCCATTACATTCACTTACTGCTAATACCCTTGGGAAAGTTATGAATCCTCTTCTTCTCCCTCCCAGCTATCGGTAAATAGCAGAACAGACTGGGTTCTATAGCCTTGGATGGCAACTGGTCTAGAAGAACAACTCTGAATTCAAAACCTGCGGAAAGTTGTTTGGGGACCTTGTGGCATGTAGTGCACCAGGTCTCTCTATTCAGCTCTTTAAAAAGTGTGGTTGGTTCTGCACAAAGCCTTCACTGCTATAATGAAATCCCAACTTTTAATTAAAAAAAAACAAATTGGAAGATAAATTTATTTTCTAGAAATTTCATGAAATTAAGTTTGTAAAAAAAAAAAAAAAAAAAAAAAAAAAAAAAATCTCAAAGTTTCATTAAAATCCGACAATTATTATTTATTTATTTTTTTTTTTTTGCAAGACTTTCCAAATTGGCTTATTTTACCGGAAAACAATTGCAAAAAAATTCCATTACCAGTTCTGTTATACTGTTGACATATAAAAAAAAAAAAAAAAAATTTCAAGTGTTAGAAAGGAGTAGAAAGTTTAAAAATAAAATAATTAAAAATCCTTTGGTCTTTCCTCTTATTAATTGCATAAACATTTTGACAATAAAACTTTAAGTTTGGGGCTTTTTCATCATGACTGTTTTTTTTTTGTTTTGTTTTTTTTTTTTTTGAGAAAACATGCAGGTACCTATAATATATATATATATATATATATATATATATATATATATATATATATATACACACACACACACTACATTTGCTCTATATGTTACAAACCTAATCCACTTTGTCTGAATATAGTTGACTTCATTACTTATGTAATTATCCTTGGGAGAGGTATGAATCTTCTCCCCCCCCCCAACTATGGGATGAATAGCAGGACAGAGTGGGTCCTATAGCCTTGATTGACAACCAGTCGACTGCTGAAAGAAATGCCAGCCTACTGTATGAAAATCTTCTATCTAGTCAGTCAGGAACAATGAAACCTGATTGCCCAAATGTGTATTACATATGGCACTTAACTCACTGACTTTTATACTTTATTTATAATTAATATTTTATATTTAACATATTTTTATATTATATTAAAAGGTGTTTAGAAAAGGAGAATTATCAAATGTCAGAAATAGCATTAAAAGTTCTTTCCTGCTATTCAAATCCATTTAACTGTTTCATTTTTATTATAAACATTGCATTTATTTTTTACAGAGGAAAAAGTGTCTTATAGATCGACTAGTAACAAGTTAAATGTATTCACAAATTGTATACAGGTTTAATGTTGATATTAATCTCAGGCAAAAGGTTACCAAAGAATGGCACCTATTAAAGATTAAAATTAGTAGCAGTAACCTGTAAAATTTGATTACCATCATTTTTTGACAGGTGAGTGAATAAGTTCTATGCATAAACAACATCACTTTTAGTTAACTGTGCAAAAAAGCTCACAATGCCAGTGTTTTTCATTTCTTTTTTTTATACACAGAAAAATTTTCCACAATTTCCCTCTGGTAATTTTTTTCTGCATTTTCCCTCTGGTAATTTTTTTCTGCATTTTTCCCTCTGGTAATTTTTTTCTGCATTTTTCCCTCTGGTAATTTTTTTCTGCATTTTTCCCTCTGGTAATTTTTTTCTGCATTTTTCCCTCTGGTAATTTTTTTCTGCATTTTCATAAAATACAAGAAAATTTTTCCCATTCCTAATGTTAAACATCCCTACTGCAATAGGTTATGACAGTGTTAGTGAAAGATGATTAATATCAAATTAATCTGTACTGATAGTTTTCTCTTGATTTTTTTTTTTTTTTTTTTTTTTTTTTTTTTCAAAAACTGACAATATTTATTGCCATGGCTTTAAAGAAGGCAATATAGTGTTGATATTTATGGTGTTAGTACCTTTAGTGATTGGTTACCACAAATCTTTAGCTTATTTGTTACTATAAGTATACTTAGCTTCAAACATAGTGCTATGATTACCAAGCCTGCATTGTAAATCATTACTAGTGAATTTATTTTGCATTTGCTGCTCAATTATTAGTGTCTTGTGAGACTAAGGTAAGCTTGGTAAATATTTACAAACACATTTATACTAAAAATTGTGAAATTACAAAACTCGCTCTTGTAATTACTGTTTTCAACATTTTTATGTTCGCTTTAGAAACTGATCACTGTCAGAAGAATTTCAAACTTTTCTCCTTATTTGATCTTTGGGAGAAGGTCATTCTCATTCTGCTGTCTATGTCTAGGAATATCCAGTTCTTATCTAGTACTGTTCAGTTATTGCTTTCCCTGTTTCACTGAAGTTTAGGTCTGTACTAAAAATGCTTATGCAATGTATAGTCACAAAATTAGCATAAAAAGTATTTTGGCTTTAAATAACTTACAATGGTTTGATGAGCTTTAAAAAACAACCAACCAATCCACCAAACATTCTTGTAGATTGAACAGTGTTTAGTTTAAAATTTTCAGGTTACTAAATATTAGGTTGGTGCAAAAATAATACAACCAGTACTTGAAGATGGCCGAAACAATTTGACTATAACAAGAAAAATGAGGACATTTGTCCAAATAGTTTCTTGTATCCTTGAAGTTATACATTCTTTTAACAGAAATATTGTCTATCATCATCTTCAGGTTAATCTCAAAACTGCCATTTAAATATTTGATAATGTTAGGGTCATCTCATCTTGCAACCTAGCTTATGGCCACATCATGTTGAAACACTAGTTCCTATACAATCATTGATGTTAAGTAATGTCAAACCTGGTCAGTACTTAGATGGGTGACTGCTTGGAAATACCAGGTGTTGTAAGCTTGGATGTGCAGGTGGTGTAATGAATAACGGCTTGAAATTGTTAATCAGAGAGTAAAGTTCCAATTCCATTTCGGTTTGTGATATTTGCTTATACACAAATACCATTAAGAAAGGTATGAAACCCTCTCTTCTCTCTTAGTTATGGGTTAAATAGTAGGAATTGTATCTGAAAAAATCATCTAAAAAAAATGTTTATGCCATATTGAGTAACAAAAAAAGAATTATTCATTCTTAGAATAATAAAAAAAATATTTAGCTTTAAATTACCTACAATGTTTGGATAAGCTTTAAAAAACAAATTATATATATTATATATATTATATTTATAACAAGAAAATATATATTATATTTATAACAAGAAAATATATATTATATTTATAACAAGAAAATATATATTATATTTATAACAAGAAAATATATATTATATTTATAACAAGAAAATATATATTATATTTATAACAAGAAAATATATATTATATTTATAACAAGAAAATATATATTATATTTATAACAAGAAAATATATATTATATTTATAACAAGAAAATATATATTATATTTATAACAAGAAAATATATATTATATTTATAACAAGAAAATATATATTATATTTATAACAAGAAAATATATATTATATTTATAACAAGAAAATATATATTATATTTATAACAAGAAAATATATATTATATTTATAACAAGAAAAATGAGAACATTTGTCCAAATTGACTATCAGCATATTTGGGCTAATCTCGAACAACCATCTAAATATTTGATAAGCTTGGTGCAGTGTTTCTTAACATGTGTGCCTGGGCACACTAATGCACTGTGGAAGTTGACCAGGTGTACCCCAATTTAACCAAAAGGTAACTTATGAATTATTTTTATATTTAAAAAAAAAAAATCTTTGTTTTTAAAAAGTTAGACACCAAGCTCATGGCTTTCATGTCTAAGTCAAGTCTTTGTTATTTAATATTTTAAACTAAATGCTAAATTCGTTAATCTTTAAGGAGTGCATAATACTCTCCCTTTTGCCTATCTCAACAGATTTTAATCAGTCATTATGAGTCTCTCTAAAAGAGATGGCATAAATCTTTTTCAATGAAAACTGTACCACTTAAATATACAATGTAATGTCTTCAAAATAAATGCTTATTTTAGGAGACTTATTTTCCTATTTTCAAATTTTATGACTAATTTTTCCTTATTTAAAATGCACAGCAGAGATTTTGTTATTCTGTTAGTGTGCCCTTAAGTAAAATGCTTGAAACACTGGGTTAGGGTCATCTCAACTTGCAACCTAGCTTATGGCCAGATCATACTGAAACACCATTTTCTGTATAATCACTGAAGTTGAACAGTGTCAAGCCTGGTCAGTAACAAGATGGGTGACTGTTTTGGAATACCAGGTTTTGTAAGCTTGGATGTGTAGGTGGTGTAATGGATAATGGCTCAGAATTGTTAATGGGATGGTCGAGTTCCAATTCCAGTTGGGTTTATTATATCCACTTACACTCCATACTTTTGGGAAAGATATAAATCCACCTCTTCTCCCCCCAGCTATGTGTTAATTAGTAAGACTTGTATTACTAAACCATTATTATCTCTCTCTCAAAAAAAAAAAAAAAAAAATGCAAAATCATTGTGTACAAAATATTTAGATTTCAGAATTTGATATGCCACTAAACAAAAACAACAAATTAATCAACTTGCAACCAAAGCTAATTTAAATATTGTCCATTGCTTAATCACTCTAGTTAAGCTGTGAGTGATTTGATTTGCCGCTAACAGATGACAGCCGTTTAAAATTATTGACTTTCTTAAGTTATTAAGTATCAAATTTACTTGATAAACTAAACCAACTATTTGGTCAACCCAATAGCATGCACTCTTGGTAAAAGAAAGCAAATATGGGTCCCGATGCAGAGACTGGCATTTAAGGCAAACTATGGATTCTGATGTTGATATTGGGCGCTTCAAAGGCAAGTTAGGATAAGTAGGAGTTGCTTTTAGCAAGCATTAAACTTGTAAATAATTTGGCAAAACTAAGACTAATACTCACTAAGTATAGCACATCATAGGTTATGTTTTTAAATAGATGGTCCAATAATAATTATAATAATAAATTATTACTCCTCCCAGAGATTTAGAGGTTTATCTCGAGTTTCCCATTTAAGATTGGGTTTCCAATTCATTCTAAAGTCTTTTCACTTACAGTAGCTCCTTGTGTCATAATTGCATTATTGCTTTGCTTGAGGGTGAATGGATTAACAGATATATATTTATTATTATTATTATATATATATATATATATATATATATATATATATATATATGATCAGGTCGAGAAATTTCCAGTTATCTCTTCTTTTGCATCTTAGTGGCATTATTGCCTTGCTTGAGAGTGAACTGATTTAAAAAAAAAAATTATGAAGGGCTTTTTTGGCCAGCTGGAGAACTTTTTAGCCCTCTCTTGTACATATGGCTATTTCCCAAAATCTATTTCAATGGGAATATCAGAATACTGATTTTAGGAAGTGGGTCATGTGTGTAAAGAAGATCTATCTACCTCTTTCAGATAAGATAATAAATTAGAAGGCAATTATCTAGATTAAGTCACTCTAATCTGTATAAGGCTACAGCTCTCTGTAATCCTTTAGGAGAGGGTTTTTTTATCTTTATTGCTTTAGTATTTAATACTTTTATCTGTGCATTTTTGACACACTTACTGCCATTATAATTTGGAGCTGTTAAGCTTTATTTGCTTTTATTATTTTCCTCTATATAATTTATTTTTTTCTTTATGCCTATCATGTTCAGTACTATATCACCAACACCAGTAAAAGACTTAGATTAATTAAAAATATACTGATAATCCTATTTTTGCCATTAAATGAAATATCACCTTTTGGAAAGCAGTGTTAGTATGGTGACTGTATGAAGAGTTTTGCCTAAGGTTAATTGGAGCTTGTTTCTATCAAAGTTTGTGAAAGAATTAATTAAAAAATGAAAGCTTTAAAGTTTACAATTGGCATCTGTTTTAAAATGGGCATGTTCAGAAGCTAGCTTTTTTGGTAAAAGCTAAAAGTCTATAACACACACACACACACACACACACACACACACACACACACACACACACATATATATCCATCAAGACATTAATTTCTGTAGTTTAGTGCTAGCAGCAAGCAGAAATATTTCTCCTCCCGATGATGGCCATTTTGGTCGAAACTAGTCGAGGAATCTAAATGGAATAATAATAAAAAAACGAAAGAATATTAATCTACAACCCAGTGTGTCTGAGGATTTTAATTTTTATTGTTCAAAATATATATATATATATATACACTTAAATAATTCAGACGTTTTATATCTATTTTAGTTTTAATCCATTCTTGTCCACAAATTGATTTCTTGCTGGCTGTAAAAAATTAAGAAAAATTATAGTATTTTAATTTAGTATTTTTATATAACACTTTGATGCTACAAACATTTAAGAAATTTCTTAGTATGCTTTATTTTAGGTAGCAAAGTGTTATATAAAAAATACTGCAATTAAAACTTAAAAAAAAAAATCACTTAAGTTACTTGTGTTGCATAGAGATAGAAAAAAGGTATCTTGAATTTACAGTGTATAACACATCCATAGATATGCAACCCTTGAAAATGGCCTTGAATGAGATTGAAAGTACTTGGAAAAGTAAAAATTATTTGAAAGAAAATGTATTATCTACTGCCTAACTGTGCTTGCATTTGCTGTTTGGTTTCTGTAAACATTCACTATTTCAGGCTGCATTTTTTTCTGTATTGAAGTTTTCATTGGCTTCATATACACTTTCATGTCAAATGACATTTTGCCAGACTACTGTGTGACTGCATTCAGAAATTATGGGTTATTAGTGGGAAGGTTCAATCTTTACTGCTATCCTCTCATCATCTTGTTGTGGGTGATATATTGGCCTGCAAACAGATATTGAATGACAGACAACAACAAACAAAACAAAGACTTTAGTAAAAAATAAATTTTGCCAAATTTATTTTTGTTAAAGAAAAATACATAAACAAAAATAATGTTAGTGTAAACTAGGCGGGGCGCATTTAGGGGGTGAGAAATAGTTTTGTCCTGAGAAGGACAGTTTTGTGGTCAATAGAGTGAATGTCCTGAGAATGAGTTTTCTGGTTACTTGAGTTGTTCTGAAAAGGACAATTTATTGCATATCATTGGCAAGGATGGCTGTAGCTGGAGGCCTGCTGGAGTGATGGCTGCTGACAAGCTGGAGCTGCTGATGATGGCCAGGAGCTGTGGATAGGCAGTTGGCTGCTCCTAGAACAAATTAAACTTTGATCCTAGTCATCGGGGCTGCATAATACTAGTATTTACCCTTAATTCCCCACCAAGATTGGATGTAACACAAGGTAAGTTATTTAACTTGAGGAACCAGAGCATGTGCACTCAGGCCATTGGTCAAAATTTACCCAGCCCTTTCTTGTGTGGGATCGGGCACAAAACTTGTCTTAGCTGTTTATGGCAGTAGAACAGATACTACAGTATGATCATCTTGAACCAGTCTTACAACTTTTTTCTTCCAGGTTTTTTTTTTTTTCAAGTGGGAGTGCTGACAGGGTACCACAATATGCCTCTGATGTGGATGAATATAATAAAATAAGGGGCATTATATTTGAAGTGACCTACCCATTTTATATGACATTTAGTGTCGATTCATTTTAATGATCATCTTTTCTAAATTACAAATAATCCTTTTCAGACAAAGGAAATTTCATCAAAAATAGTTCAGTTCATTTTTGGAAGAAAAGTACTAGAAATATGGTCCAAGCTTTCAACTTAAGTCACCATCTGTGTAGGTACAAACAATTGATGAGTTTTATAGAACTATAGTGTTGTGATGTAAGCTGTGTGTGTTTTTGTTTTTGTTTTTATTATATACAGGGTGTCCATAAAGTCTCTTTACAATTTAAAAATTTATTTAAAAAAAAAAATGAGAAGACAAATATGTGGAAATTCTTACAAAATGAGGTGTACATATTGAAGTTTATTTTAACTAATTTAATACACCTCAATATGAAAACCATTAGTTGCATGAAACACATCAACACAGTACTAGACTTCTTGCTATGTTCACTGTAGTATACTCACCAATGGTGGCAATGGCATCTTTTGTTTTAGAATAGCGATGTCTTGTATTTTTGTTCATCATGTCTTTAACATAACCCCATAGAAAGAAGTCTAGGTTAGTGATATCTGATACCATAAACAGTTTTAAAAATTCTTGAAATTTTAAAAGTAAAATTCATAGGTGAAAATGATCATTAACTAATGGTATCTTAATTACCATTGTAAAGAAAATTTTGCTCCGTTTAATGAAAATAAACATTGAGTGCTCATTGTGGGTCTGTTTTAACATGTTTCAAATATTATATTGTGTTAATAGGACTTGCTTGGATTATACCAATGGATTACTACCTGTTTGTGTGGGTGTATATATATATATATATATATATATATATATATATATATATATATAATAATATTTTTATATTGTATATACACACAAGTATGCATATGTATTTTACAAAACTTTTAGGGATCACAAATAACTTCATCTTATATTGTTTTCTTTTTTTCCTTCTATTACACTAGAAACTTTTCTTCTTCTATGTCTTTGAATACAAAATCTGACCATTACATTGATCAACCTTGAAAAATGTCTGTGTCTTATTTGAATTCATTTATTTATTTTGCAGGTTACGGAATAAAATGCTTTGTGTGCAACTCTTACCATCAACAAGACTGTGGCGATTGGTTTGATAATGCAACACACAGTGTCCATGAATGTGATAAAGACCAGGACAGATGCCGAAAAATTGTGCAGCAAAGTGAGTTTTCAAAGTTTTGGAATTAAGCAAGGAGACTTGCCTACTGAGGATATCTGCCACCCTCTCTTTCCTTTTCCTCTTGGTTTCTTTGCAACTCTTTGGCATACAGTAAAAAAAAAAAAACTGGTCTAGCTTAACCCTTCTTCAGCAGTATTATCCAAAATGCAAATTCTTCATCCCAAGATTCATTTTCAGGAGAATTTTTAAGCTTGTCAATATAAAATATATTTTTCTCTATATTCAAACAGCTACAGAAGAAAAAAAAATTTTTTTTTAAATCATCAAGTATATTTGTATTGTATTTACCTGGCTACAAATACAAAAAGTAAGTTGGCAAAATGGAAGTGAATATTTGCCATCCTAGGAATTTTTTCTTTCAGTTTCTTGCACTTCTGATATATATATATATATATATATATATATATATATATATATATATAATATGCATGCTGCGATGGTTAAATTGTCGTCATTTTATATTTTTAATATTTACCAGGCTACAAATACAAAAAAATGACCTGCATGTTTGTTTTTGATTTTGTTAAGTGTACAGTATAGAAGGGTCAGGGTCAGTGGTGCACTATCTGTGAGAAAAGAACACAATGATGCAATTCACTCTACCAGAAATTTGGAAACTGCATGCTGTACTGCTTGGCATTCATGCTGGAAAATTCCAAAACGGACAGTGCAAAAGACTCGGAAAGGTTTGGATGAGTCTGTTGGTGATTATGAAGGTGCAGCAGATGGGGAAATTTGTTCTGATCGTTCTGATAAGAAAATAACTTCCAAATTTGTTGGTGAAAGCCTCAGTTTCAACATGAAGGCCTACATAAAGTACCTTGAGGTGGTGCTGCTGGAAGACCCTATGTCTGGTAACGGGATTCTGCACCATGTCAAACAAGCAGGAGGACCCAGTTATGGATGTCAGACAATTTCTGTGACCACATCACCCTTTGCATCTGGCCACCTAACTCTCTAGACTGCAACCCCCCTTGATTATTATAAGTAGAGTGCAGTTGAGCGTGAGACCAACAAATCTCCTTGTAACACCAAAGATGAACTGAAATCAAGGATTATGGCAGCATTCACCAACTTAAACAAGGAGACCATCTAAAAGAGATGCTGGAGATTCTGGGGGCTGTTTCTTTTTTTTTTTTTTTTTTTAGTAAATATATTATAATAAATGTATTACAAGATATTTTTGTGTGATTTTGGTAAATATAACTGTTAAAATGGGATGTCAGTTATTTTCGTTTTTGTATAATTTGGGCGACAATTTATTCATCGCACCTTTTTATTTATATATATATATATATATATATATATAAGCGTTCAACCCAAACAAGGCAGACAAAACCACTATGACAGAAGGGTATTACTGGGTGTGGGAGAACTAGAAATCGGAAACCTTACTAAAGAGCAAAAACAGAATAATAATAATCAAGAAGAGAGTAGATAATGATTGACACTGTATTTAAATTTTTGAGGTTTAAATTTGACTGGAAAGCAAGATGCTGGAAGAGTTCTAAAAGTGAGAAGTACAAGAGAAGAAACCGTAAGCATAGAACTTACCATTACATTTAGCCATTTCAACTATAAAGTGATGAGACCTAACTGCCAATCTAGTATTGTGCTTAAATTTGTAAAGTCAAGGTACCAAAAAGGAATTCTCATCAGAATTACAATGAAAATATTTCTAGAAAAGGCAAAATTATGGTGATGGGAAAGTGACTGAAGTCGAGATACTTAGTCAGGACTGATAACATTGTAGATTCTTTGGATTTTATTAAAAATCTCTAAATACATGTACATCAGCTGTTTTTTCATGTTGTCTTTAATCTGGTCCTTACTCTCAATGTCAGTGTGAACTCTAGGAAAAATCAAAAATTGCAGGGAACCAAATCATGATGGTGGATAACCAACATAGGTGATGCTGTGTATTGCAAAACAAAAAAAAAACTTTGCATAAGAATTTGAGAAAATTGATAAATTTTCAAGAGACTTCCTGGACTGCTTATAAAATCTCCAGTTCTTCTAATTTTCACAATATCAGTTGCCAATTTTCTTTCATTGGAGTTCCCACACCTGTCCAACATTGAAAGGTTTTCTGCTTGTTGAATTGCAGACTTTTCAAAAATTTTTTTTTTTTTTTTTTTTTTTTTTTTTAAATCATTTCACCCCAAGCAAGGCAATAATGCCACTAAGACACAAGAGGTTGCTGGGGGTGAAACTACCACTCTAATTTGTGAAAATGAAAGAAAATTCAGTGAAAGAAAATGAGGAAATTTAGGGAGAAGGAACCGGAAACCCAACCATTTCCGTGGATTCTTGACTAAGTTTGAATTACTGGTACTAAAATTGTACCTAGACCTCAATCTTTGCTGAAAGCCTCCATCGGTGAATGTCCAAATTTTAAACATATCTGCTGTAAATTTGACATTCACATGCTTAATTGCTGACTAAATAACTTGGTGCGATAGTGTTAACACTCCTCTGATTGGTTGGCAAGTTATATCAAGGTTACACAAACAGTTTTCAAAATTATATAGAGTTGACTGTAGTCAAGAACACAGTCAATGTGAATGATCCTTTCTTTAGCTGTATCGTATGTGCTTTGCCAGGCAACATACATTCTTGGTGGCTGTACGGTTTGAGTGTCAGGCAAAGAGAACAGATGTAGTTATGGCAAGTGGTTTCCATCTGTCATCTGACCCAACTTGTGATAATCAACACAGGTTAAGTGAAGGAACTGTGTTTCGTTCTTATTCAACCATTCACAATTATATGCATTTGGACTATAGCTCTTATCTTTGTTGTTTTTACCACAATGTTTTGGCATTTGTACCCACTGATTTCCTTCAGTTGTAATTTTAAACTGAACATTTCTTTAACTGTAGATTGTTCTCATTCCTCTGCCCATGAATAGTCATATCTCTTATTGATCTTCTTTCTTTCTTTTTTATTAGTACTGCTTTTTAGTGCTGACCCAAAGATTGAACTATTACTACATCACCAAATTCACAAACTGATGCTTTAGTCCATGAGGCTATTGTCCTTTGGGACAATCCAGAATTTAGAACAAGGAGCCTTAAACCTAATGTTCTCTCCTTCTGTCAACACTGCTGCTGTCATGCTTGACTGCATTAAATGTAGCTTCTCTTTTCTTACTTCTGCTGCTGTTGAAGCCTTGCTGTCAGATCTCTTTATTTATAATGGCTCTCTTATGACATGTATTTATATGCTAGGCCTACTTAAGAGGCCCTTGTAGCATAGCATGTGCTGATTCCTTCAGACATCTAACTTTTAGTGTTCTTCTGTTTACAGCATTTTTACTTCTTTCCATGTAAAATAAGTCTTTGTCCCAGAAATTCTAACAAAAATTCTTGAAATATTCAAAATGACAGAATTTTTTGTGATAGACGTCTTATAGTCTTAGAAATTTGATTGTGTCCTTTTAACTGTCAATTGTTTGTTTTCTGTACACTTCACTTGAGAGCAAATTTGACATTTTCACCCCTTTCCTCACTCTTCTCTCTACATTTTTTTTTAATATTTTTGTCAGTTGACAGAATGTTGTTAGCTAAAACAATCAACACATAGATTAAACAATGACTATTTTCCTCAAACATAGTGCATAAATGTAAGATAAATTCTGTCCTAAAATCAGGTTTCATTGTTTTAAGACAGCTTACAAGTAAGTTATCCAGATTTTTTAAAAATTTTTAAATGAAGCATTTTTATTGTAAAGCCATAAATAACTAAGTTGCATGACTTTGCAATAAAGAAGTAATCAAAGATTTGAACTTGATTTTTTTTTTTTTTTTTTTTTTTTTTTTTATATATTTTCAGAACTTGTTCTGACATGAACAAAATCTTCTCAATTCAGCAATAGAGATTTATTCTAAAAAGAAAAATTAGTAAAAAAAACAATCTATATATTTTTTATTTTTTTTATTTCATTTTCTTATAAAAGAAATGTGTATGGATGCATGCATGCAACTATCTCTCTTTCTCTTTCTCTGCATGCATCTCTCTCTCTCTCTCTATCTCTCTCTCTCTTTCTCTACATGCATGCATCTCTCTTGTGGCAAGCAAATTTTTTCTTCCACCATATGAGTTCGAATCCTCGTCACCAAAGTTGTTGCAGAGTTATTTCGCAGTGGAGGCTTGTATTTGTACTAAATAGGTCCTAAAATAGGTTCGACGTACAAAACGTTATGAATTTGATATAATAGTTATTACGCAGAGTAATCTTGTTGTGGTCGCTGACTACTTTCGTACTTGACTAACTGTCGACTACTGTCATCTGACATCAACTGACCCTTTTCTCTTACTAATCCTACTTATATTAGGTTGGAGAGTCTATTAACTATAGAATAGATGTGTTTCACCATAACAATATCTCTCTCTCTGCATGCATGCATCTCTCTCTCTTTCTGCATGCATGCATCTCTCTCTCTTTCTGCATGCATGCATCTCTCTCTTTCTGCATGCATGCATCTCTCTCTCTTTCTGCATGCATGCATCTCTCTCTCTTTCTGCATGCATGCATCTCTCTCTCTTTCTGCATGCATGCATCTCTCTCTCTTTCTGCATGCATGCATCTCTCTCTCTTTCTGCATGCATGCATCTCTCTCTCTTTCTGCATGCATGCATCTCTCTCTCTCTCTCTCAGCATACCTCAATCAATTGATTGCATCATTAAAATATGGGGGGGGGGGAAACGGTATGTATGTATGTATGTATGTATGTGTGTGTGTATATGTATGAATATATATATATATATATATAATATATATATATATATATATAGACAAAATTAATGAGAAACTGGAAATATGTAAACATCACTTCAGTTAGAATTCCTAAAGGACAGTACCTCACACAAACATTTTTACACTGTCATTAAATTTCCTAAAATTACTAAAATATATGAATATCGTTAAGTGTTATTTTACATCTAGTATTCTATAAATTTATAATGGATTTATTTGTGTGTGTGTGTCATATATATATATATATATATATATATATATATATATATATCAAATATGACATTGCCTTATTAAAGCATTTATTAAAATATTAAGTTGTCATAAATACCCATTTTTTGAGAACAAGTTATAATATTTTGTAGAATGAAGTTTATCAACAAAAAATGGAAATTATTTACATTCCAACGTAATACAGTGTGTAGCAGAAATACTTCCCACATTTTAAAAGTTGACAAAAAGAGCAAGGTAACTGCATTTAAACAGGAATTATCTACCTGTTGTTTTATCAAACAGCTATAGTTTTTATTAATTTGGTTTTAAAAATGACAGCCCCTCCCAGCAAATGGTGGCCTCTATTCATCATATGCTCTTGTAGATGATTTCTAAACTTTTTCCATCACATTTTCTGAAGTTTGGGCACTTCAAGGTCTTTCCAACTGAACCTGTGCCAGTATCAATTTTCTATCTGAAACAGCATCGTTCCAATATAACAAGAAATGAGCATGAAAACTTCTCTGTGATGCAATTACAGATTCACCAGTTTGTATTAGGTTGCACAGTTTGCACCAGTCAAATAATGGTAACTGATTTACACTATAATGGTAACTGATGGTATCTGAAATAAAAAAAAAAAAAATAATGGTAAGGCTAGATGAAAACACCCATTGCCACTTGCCTAAGTTTACTAGCACCATACACGTGACAGTTTAAAATGTGGGAGATATTTCTGTCACACCATGTATTACATTTTGTGGATTATTCCAGAAACAAGCATTAAATATTAGCACAGATTGGAAATAAAAATAAGCTTTCGGTGAGATATAAACTTTTATATCTTTTTATCCATGAAAGCCTATCTATTTATAGCAGCACTGATTAGGCTACGACTCGGCACCAAATGTTACTTAAAGGTAGTAATCTGTTCATATTTGTTTTTGTTTCTTTTCTAAATGCCATACACTACCATTTTGTTTAATATTTAAATTTCTTTGAAGCATTGGTAATAGTTTCATTTTGACCAGTATTTTTTTTTTTTAATTCTGTTTCTTTTTATCTCAAATTTATTTCTAATCTGTGATTGGTTAATTAATGATTGCAGAATTATGATCTGGGACTTGTGATTTAAAAAAAAAAAAATAAATGAATATATTGGGTCAAAAGGTTAATAATACTGGTACTTGAAAGCTTTATGAAATTATAGCAAAA
>OZ010600.1:74979888-75022718 GCA_963932145.1 Acanthosepion lycidas
TTTTTCTCTTCTCTTTTCTTCTCTTTTTCTCTTCTCTTTTCTTCTCTTTTTCTCTTCTCTTTTCTTCTATTTTTCTCTTCTCTTTTCTTCTATTTTTCTCTTCTCTTTTCTTCTATTTTTCTCTTCTCTTTTCTTCATTTTTCTCTTCTCCTCTCTTTTTTCTATTCTCTTCTTTCTCTTCTATTCTTTTCTTTTTTCTATTCTCTTCTATTCTCTTCTATTCTTTTTTCTCTTCTATTTTCTTTTTTCTATTCTCTTCTCTTTTTTCTATTCTCTTTTCTCTTCTGTTTTTTCTCTTCTATTCTCTTCTCTTCTCTCTTTTTTCTACTCTCTTCTCTTCTCTTTTTTCTACTCTCTTCTCTTCTCTTTTTTCTACTCTCTTCTCTTCTCTTTTTTCTACTCTCTTCCCTTCTCTTTTTTCTACTCTCTTCTCTTCCCTTCTCTTTTTTCTACTCTCTTCTCTTCTATTCTCTTTTTTCTATTCCTCTTCTCTTCTATTCTCTTTTTTCTATTCCTCTTCTCTTCTATTCTCTTTTTTCTATTCCTCTTCTCTTCTATTCTCTTTTTTCTATTCCTCTTCTATTCTCTTTTTTCTATTCCTCTTCTATTCTCTTTTTTCTATTCCTCTTCTATTCTCTTTTTTCTATTCCTCTTCTATTCTCTTTTTTCTATTCCTCTTCTATTCTCTTTTTTCTATTCCTCTTCTATTCTCTTTTTTCTATTCCTCTTCTCTTCTATTCTCTTTTTTCTATTCCTCTTCTCTTTTTTCTATACTTTTCTCTTTTTTTCTCTTCTCTTTTTTCTATTCCTTCTCTTCTCTTTTTTCTATTCCTTCTCTTCTCTTTTTTCTATACTTTTCTCCTCTTTTTTCTCTCCTCTTCTATTCTCTTTTTTTTCTATTCCTCCTCTCTTTTTTTCTCTTCTATTCTTTTCTCTTTTTTCTATTCTATTCTTTTCTCTTTTTTTCTCTTCTATTCTCCTCTCTTTTTTTCTCTTCTATTCTCCTCTCTTTTTTTCTCTTCTATTCTCCTCTCTTTTTTCTCTTCTATTCTCCTCTCTTTTTTTCTCTTCTATTCTCCTCTCTTTTTTTCTCTTCTATTCTCCTCTCTTTTTTTCTCTTCTATTCTCCTCTCTTTTTTTCTCTTCTATTCTCCTCTCTTTTTTTCTCTTCTATTCTCCTCTCTTTTTTTCTCTTCTATTCTCCTCTCTTTTTTTCTCTTCTATTCTCCTCTCTTTTTTTCTCTTCTATTCTCCTCTTTTTTCTCTTCTATACTTTTGTTTTTTCTCTATTCTCTTTTTTTTTCTCTTCTATTCTCTTTTTTTTTTCTCTTCTATTCTTTTTCTATTCCTCTTCTCTTTCTATTCTATTCCTCTTTTTTCTATTCTCTTCTATTCTCTTTTTCTATTCTCCTCTCTTTTTTCTATTCTCTTCTTTTTTTCTCTCCTCTTCTATTCTCTTTTTTTCTCTTCTCTTCTCTTCTCTTTTTTTCTCTTCTCTTCTCTTCTCTTTTTTTCTCTTCTCTTCTCTTCTCTTCTCTTTTTTTCTCTTCTCTTCTCTTCTATTCTCTTTTTTTCTCTTCTCTTCTCTTCTATTCTCTTTTTTTCTCTTCTCTTCTCTTCTATTCTCTTTTTTTCTCTTCTTCTCTTTTTTTCTATTCTATTCTTGTTTCTTCTCTCTCTAGTTGTTGTGTGGGTGGTGTAATGGATAATGGCTCTGAATTTTTAATGAGAGAGCTAAGTTCCAATTCCAGTTGGGTTTGTTATATTTACTTACACACAAATACCCTTGGTAAAGGTATGAATCCATCTCTTCTCTACCATGGTTATGGCTTAATTAGTAAGAATTGTATCACTAAATCATTATTATCTCCCAAAAATACTTACAATCTAAAAATATTTCATAACCTGCAAAGTTTTGATAAACCATAAAAATCAGATCAATCATTCAATCTCTCTCTCCCCTCATGTGAATGTTTTTGAATATGTTTCATGGACGCAGGTCTTTCTTTGTGGGTTCATTTCTGGTATTAAATCACTTTATTTTTCAGATGGAGAAACATATTTTAAATGTATATTTTACATGTTGCTGCAAAAAAAATTGTGGAAATTAAAAAACTGGTTACTGCATTTGCAGTTTTTAGCTAGTTTGTGCAGCATTATTTTAAATTAATGTTAACTTGATATAGTCAACTTTTCTGCTCATTTTTCAATTTTTTTTTTTTTTCCCTGTTTTGAGGCCTCTCTTTTATTTAATTGAAGATTTGAGAAATATGCCCAAACTTCTAACATTAAACAGGAAACAAAAGTAAATATTTAAAAGAGAATAATTACCACCTGAACCAAATTCTTTCAATGAGCAACAACTGATGGTTCATTGTATCAATGGACCTATTTTAATTTTTCTGTTTTGATAAAAAAAATATTTAGAAAAAAAATCAAGTTGAATATTTATTTACAGAGTCTTGTCTTCTTTTAGGATACAAAACTTCTCTTTTTTTTTTTTTTTTTTTTTTTTTTTTTTGTTCTGTTAGCTTAGTTTGATAAAAGTATAGAGAAACCGGTAAAGATTGAACAGATGACCTGCCATACCATCATGCTGATCATCACTTAATCACTCTTGCTTTAAACCAGTCATGGGCAAACTGCATCCCAATTGGCTTTCTGAATGGCATCACTTAAATTCATGAGGAAAATAGCATTTATTACAATGTTTGTTTCTTTGTCACTCTCATGCATAACCACGTACATAAACAATGATTAAGTACAATGTTTCTTGAATTTTGTAACCATTTAGTGAAAGTAACGTCATCAGCATTTTAAATCGTTGGCGATTTTTCACTAAGGAAGATCATAAGTGTAAACATCTTTTGCTTCAGAAACCTGAAACGTCAATGATAATTATTATTCTTTTACAAATATTTTTGTCTACTCAAATGAATGAATTAGAAATGAATCACTGCCAGCAATCTGCATTAATCATGCTGTCATCAGTGAAAATATTATACTAATACTTCAATTTTTTAAATTATACAAGGAATCTTTTCTCCAAAGAAAAACAAAAACTTTTCCCCATTTCTAAAGCAGATGGTTTTGTTGGAGAAAATGGCTGCAGTATCTTTAATAATAGCATTAATAATATTAGATTGGTGCAAAAATAATGACGTAATAATGTCGTTTTTTTACGTATTTTTAACGTCAAAAAACGACATTGGTGCAAAAATAATGACGTAATAATGTCGTTTATTGACGTATTTTTTAACGTCAAAAAACGACATTATTACGTCATTATTTTTGCACCAATCTGATACCTTAATTCTTTTAGTGCTGTGGCTTGCCTTGTGATACACTGTACCTTATGCAGCTCACTGTTCATAGATTGCCCGTGCCTGTATTAGGTCAATGCAGGAGAGGATACTAGTGAGACATTCAGTGAGGTTCAACCTTAATATACTAATGAATTTTGGTCTGCAAAACAAATTTCCTAACAATCAAGTTAAGTATTTCAAATGCCTTAGTGAAAAACAAATGTTAACTTTGTACACGGCCCAAGAGCCACTACAGGTAGAGGGTTACAGAGTAAGAGGCATAGTTTAGGTGGGGAAGTTAACAGTTAATCCTAGATTTAAACAGGTTAAGATTGTAATGAGTTGGGAGTCAGTTCTTCAGAGCTTTATTTACTAATTGCATGTATAAATGCAAGAAAAATAGCCTCTATAAACAATATATATAATATTGAACTAACCATCAACTCCGATAGCATCAATTGAGGACTATGGGGGTCAGTGCTCCCAGCATGCTAAACATTGCTGCTGTGGTTTCTGCTGCTAGTATGTTCTTACAGAATGGTATTGCTAGCCTCTGAACTGGTTTTGAATTCAGAATTGCCCTTTTTCCTGAAAAGCCCAGGCTGTCTCTACTATTTAACCCATAGCTGGGAGGAGAATATTTGTGTTAAAGTTGGTTTGTTGATTTTTTTTTTTTTTTTTTTTTTCAAAGCAGCATATCAAACTCTGGGGTATTTAATGCTGAAATCTAAATATTTTAGGCAATTTTATGGCTTCAACTAAATTTTTACTACTATAAATAGGTATTGTTAATATTATATATATATATATATATATATATATATATAAAATTAATATTAGTGGTAAATATACACATACATATGCAAAATATATATATATATACATAGGTGCATACACATACATGTATATTATTTCAATAAAAAATTCCAAGAGGATAGAATACAGGTAGAACTCAATGTTCAGGACAGAGTAAGGATATAATAAGGCTTAAACACTAATATTCCATGGTTATAATTTATTCCATTGGAATCGTAAATATGATCCAATTCATCAGACCTACAAATTCAAAAAGAAAACAAAAAAAACATCTCCGGAAATAAAAATAGAATTTAGAGAGAATGTAAGTAGGAGAGTGTGGGACGAATGTTAGGGCTAAAGAGAGGGGTAACAGACGAGAGAAGGTGGGAGATTAAACCTTAACAGAGAGAAGTTTTAGAGAGGTGAGTTGAAAAGGTTTAAGTGAGAAAAATATGAATGTTGTCGGATGTTTAATACATTAAAGATGTAACCGTAAAGGATACATTTCGTGGTGACACACACATCATAGACGATCTAATCTTAAAGATCAGAAGAAGAGGGAGGGAGAAGAAAAGAAAATGGGGGCGGGGAAAACTAACACTGAAGGGCATTTACATACATACATATATATATATATATATATATATATATATATATAAATAAATAAAATGTATTTTTATACTTTCATAGCATTTTGATTTTGTTTGAGAGTTCACTATTTGCCCGTAGCTGGGACTCTAACAGGTGCTACCACCCCAGATCAGGGTGGACCTGGGGAGCAGCAGCAATTTTGAGATAGTTCCACACTCCTCAAAACCTCCAATCTCCTGATCAGAGGCTTTGCTGCCAGATGTAGTTTATCATCATACTCAGTACTTTGTATTAACATGAATATAACAAGCTCAAATGGAATTTGAATTCAGCTTGTTGATTTCTCATTCTGAACCACTAACAACTGCACATCTATAAAATATTGAGACAGAGGAAGAAAAAATAATCGAGGTACCTCACCCTAGAGCAGTTGTAAGTTTTGATCTAACTGGGAGATTGTTTGCGTCTTTCCTTTCTTTTTGCCTTTTCCTTTTCTGTGATAATGCCACCAGTTCGCAGGGGATTACAGTGAGTGAAAGAATGAAAGGTCTTGAGTGAGGAAAAGACAAAGAAACAGGTTTCAGAAAGATATCCAAGCCTATACCATCTAGGTACTGTCCACGCTCAACTTCAGTCATCATATGAGAATTGGTGTTTCAACCTGATGTGGCCGTGACCCTCTGAGTGAGAGCTGCAATGAAACAAAGTATGATGAACTTTGAATAATTTGAAAGTTTTATCAGAATGTGTTGCAATTCGTATATTGGCTGAAAATCGGTAACTCTTTAAAAACTGAATAAACAGGCCTTAGCTACATTCAATAAAACAATTCCGCATATGCACACGCACGTATGAGAGATTTTGCTACCTAAAACATCATATCTTCAATGGCTACACTACTAGAACCTACAGACCAGTACGTTTTTCTTTTTTCTTAAATCATTTCACGCTAAGCAGAATGATAATGCCACTAGGACACAAGGAGTGAAAGAAAAGACTTTAGTGAGGTAACGGGCAATAAAGGAATCTAATTAAGCAATTCTTATTAAAAGATGTAATCTATAATTCTCAAAATGTGTGTGTGTGTGATGTTGTTTATGCATTTCCATAGTTTTCATCTAATTTCGATGAATTTTTTTTCTTTGTTTGATAGCTAATTCTTCAGTGCCGGTTTTGAGTTCAAATTGTTGGCGACAGTGGCTCTCCACTACTTCCTGTCCATTATAACTCTCAGCAACGTTTTACTGTTTACTATCTGTTCTTGGATACATGTTTTTCATAAAAACTTTAATAAAAATAAATAATTTAAATTACGACAATAATAATATTTATTATTATACAGTTCCCTTTTCAGGGTCACCCCCGATTCAAATTGTTAACACCCCACCAAATTTGGTGATGTGCCTCAATTGCACTCAAATATTGTTACTAAAATTGATTTGGGTGGGCTGACTTTAAACTTAAACTGCTCCAATTGAACGGCAAAAATTCCCAGTAATAAAACACCCAGTCAAAGACGGGTTAGTATATATATATATATATATAGAGAGAGAGAGAGAGAGAGGAAAAGTTTGTTTGGTATACACTTTTAAGCCATCAAATTTGGACCAAAAAGAATTCTAATGTATAGTAAAAAAAAAATCTCTAAGTAACAATTACCATTTGTAACAGTTCACTTTAAGACTATAATTTCTCCTTTATTAATGTCTAAACAAGAAAAATATTTGTGTACTATGAAAAAGTAATTCTACCAAATAATTCACACTCCAGTTACTATATATTTCATGTGCATTTTACAAAAAATAACAACTATTACATTAGTTTTTGTCTTAGCAATTTACCCCCTATATGACACTGGCAAATGGAAAGAAAAGTGGTTAAATCATGTTATAGACAAGCGTATGGTTGCAAGAAAGAAATACGACAACAGCAGAAATAGTTTTACGTGGTTTATTTTAACAGGAACGTAAGGGTTTGGGACAGCTACCTTGTAGTATAGTTCATAAGCCGGCTTCGGACCTAGGTCGATCTCTCATAGTAGTTCACACATGTTGACGGTGGTTGATGCTCCCCTGCTGACCGTGATAGGTCTGTTCCCTGGCCACCTATGACGATATTCAGTCAACCCCCACGAGGGTGTCATGTGGCACAAGGCCTTTTTAACGTGGGCATTCCGAGCCCACCTATGACTGCCTGTTGAACTTCCATGTGATCCCTTTTATAGCGTTTTTTTTTTTATGGCTTAACAGGCTCGAAAAACGAAGCGAGTATAATTAGGAGGGAAGCATTTTTATTGGACGAAAAATAGAACACTTTAATATTATTTTATTTTTTGACCGGGGCTTTGTCCCGTTCACATCTGGCTCTCGCTCTTGAGTATTTGCCTGTAAATCAGCCGAGATATGTCTTATTTTATTTTATAACAATCAGAAACATAGTTTGGACCGAGACGAGAAGTGTTAACGAACAGAACGATGGACAGAATGATTGCTGATTAATAAGGCAGCTCAAAAAAACACTGGTTATGAAAAAACAATATAAGCTGAATAGATAAAATATGATCTTAACCAAATCAAGAGAATAGAGTTTCTTTGTGTAACCTAGTGTACTTGGAGTGAAATGACCCTGGCAAGATTAAGAGTGGAAGACTCTCCAGAGGAAGTAGCTGGTAAATTTCTGATTTTTAAGGAAAACCAGGCTGAGATATTTCGCCTACGCGAAATTTAAAATGATAATTTTAATTAATCACCCTAAGCTAAGCCACGCCACACGATTGAGAGCCAGATTGAGACCAGCCAAATTGATAGGAGCAGGTAAAATACGGAGGAAGACGGAGAAATTGTCTCCGCCCATTGGAAAGTATTGATACGAGACACAAATAAAAGAAGGAAGGAGTTGGGCGGATCGATATCCTACCCATCGGAAAAGGAGTTTTGGAATTTGGAAGTATAATTAATTATCCAGAGCTAGATAACAAGGAGGCCCTTGTTGGAGATAGGGAAACCACTGAGTTCCCATATCCACGTCAACCCCACGCCAGTTTTGGGTGCAAGTCGATTTAATCAGAATACTGAGATGGCCAACAGAGGTTCCAGTAGTTCTAGACGAGAGGCGACCACTCTCCCGAAACCCACGTGACTTACTGCCAGAGAGAACGCCTGATCCAAGCCTTGTTCCAGACTTAGCCAAGTTGAGCATAGTGTAACGATAAAACGCAAAGTGGGTAGGGTTAATGTTTTGTACCATAACCAATTTATTGCATAAAAACAGTATACAAATTTTCATAGAACTAGACCTTGAAGAACTCTTGTCTTTTCTTTAATTGCAAAGACATTTTTTTGTGTTAAATTTCTTTTATGGCAGCTTTTCCGGGAACAAACCAACACTGCAAATACTGACGGCAATCTGATCTTTGCCAGCTCTGTTATCAATAAACATAACGTGGGCGGAGCAAGGGTTTAGACCACAATGACCAACACAACATTTAACCAAGCTAAGACCGACAGAAAAGTGTTATACCTGAAGATGATATTGAAAGTACTTTGGAAAAATAAAAGGAATGAGAAAAACTACTGCGCAGTTCTTAATGTGTTTAATGGCGACATTACGAAATTGTTCCGTGAATTTGAAAGGATTAAAATAAATAGATATAATGTCTAGATTATTCAACTAAACATGCTTGAATGAAGATATACTGCCTAGATGCGCGGGCGCAGACACACACACACACACACACACACACACACACATCACTATATTTGAAAATTGGTATATGAATTTAATAAGAAAACATATTGTTCCTTTATAAGGAAGATTGTAAACTAATCTAAGTTATATTATCATTCGGATGCACAAATTCCTGGTACCCTCTGTTGTCATCCAATTGTTTATCATATTCGGAAGGTCAGAGAGGTGAGTTTCTTTCAACACAAATCGCCTCTGCTAGAACTTCTCTAACAACTTCGTTTTAGCTTTCCAGCAATGTCGCTACGAATCTGACTCGGCACTTTTTGATGATGTCTGATACTGGAAAAATGTTCCCATACAATCGCTCTTTGGTCAGCTGATGTCTCGAGTGATATTCAAAGCCACACTTAACAGGTGAATGTAGGCTCCATCCAATCTTTCCAGTTTTGAAGTAACGTCCATGCTGAGCAGTGTCATGCAGAAGTTTGGTGATGTTTATTAATGCCCGGATCAACTCCTTGTTTGTATGCCCCTAAGACTTAAGGACCCAGTACTGAAAAATGTGAGAAAGGAAGACATTTTAAATATCTAAAAAGAGATGAAATAAACATTTCATTCAAATTAAATATAAACTAAATTTTTATTTCACTCTTTGATTGGATGCCCTCCCGATATGGATTCCTAGTGCCGCGCACTCTATGTTCCTCCACTTCTGTACGCTACTGATACTGAGGAGCTATATAATAGAACAAAGGTAACAGTTGGTTGGAAGAGGCTACTTTTCATTTTGTGTGGAAGTCCAGCCCTAGAGATAACTTGACGACGTCACCCCAGGCGTAGTTTTATATTTAAACTCTTATCATCCAGTGATCAGAAACTTTATGGGGCTAACTTTACAAAACTACATTGACAACTACTATTAGAGAACGGAAGTTTAAAAATTAAATCTTCCTATTCTACAGAGTTGACCATGATACCAATTGCAGGAAATATGCTTAAAAACATGTTTGACACCGTAAAATGTACATAAAGAAAGAACCATATAGAAAGCTATGAAACAAAGACTGTTTATAACAAAAATTAGTGTAGCAAGAATAAATATAAGAATATTTACTTAATTATCAAATGCAGGGGTCGGCAACCTACGGCAAGCGTGCCACACGCGGCACGGCAAGCAATTCCCAATGGCACGCAGCCGCAAATGACATCACAAAGTCCGAACCAATAACTACTACAACAAAAAGAAGATATTTAACTGTTACAATTTTAATATATACTAAAGTATCTTAAGACATTTTTATGTTTATATATTCTTTTTTTATAGATACAAATATTTAAGTAAATGCTCTGTTTATAATAAACAGTATTAACGACATTTACCGGCCTGAATGTCCGAGAAATTCCCACAGAAAATATGCGTCCTTCGAAAGGACTCGAACCGGTATCCTACACGGAACCGTCATATAGCCTGACGTGCTTTACCGATTTAGCCACAGAGGAGCGTTTCGGTTAGCAAACGCGTTTTACTGTTTTTAAACTACAATTTTCCATGATTTTCTCTTCTACATTCATATCTGCTCAATGTGTATCAAATGTAAAAAAAATGACGTCACACATTATGAAATGAACAAAGTCCGACAATTATTTTAAGACATTTTTATGTTTATACATTCTTTTTTATAGATACAAATATTTAAGTAAATGCTCTGTTTATAATAAACAGTATTAACGTATAGGATACAGGTTCGAGTCCTATCGGGGGACGCATATTTTCCATGAGAATTTCTCGGACATTCAGGCCGGTAAATGTCGTTAATACTCTTTATTATGAACAGAGCATTTTTTTAAATATTTGCATCTATAAAAAATAATGTATAAACATAAAAATGTCTTAAAATAATTGTCGGACTTTGTCCATTTCATACTAAAGTGTATATACTATATATTACTATATAAAATATATTGTAGAATAGGTTTATCGATCTTGTCTTGTATAAAAATACGTATGCTGTTGGCACACTGAATCATTTTAAAACCCTACATCGGAACATAGCAATAGGTTACCGATCCCTGAAATAGAGTATTAATAAATTACTTAACTCCTACTGCCATGCTTTATCTTACAAGAGTCAGGTCAAACCAAGAATGGAGTATTGCGGCGCCGTTCTCACTGCCCAGCCTTGGCAGAGTTCTGAAACGATTATGCTACCTTGCGGGTGATGAACTATTTTCCACCATGTAATTCCTTTCCCATAGACAAAATGTTGCTAGTCTATCGCTATTTCTATGCTAAATGTTCAAATGAGCTACATCCCTTATTTCAGAACTTTACGTTTAGGACTCGCCATGCCACTATACTGCGTCAACTTATCCTCGTTCCCATCATATAACTTTTGTAAGTAGGAAGTTCCATTCAGACAGCTTCTTCCCCAGAACTGTCACTTTGTTTTACAGACAGTCGAGAGGATGTTTTCTCGATCACTACAATCTCAACATCTTCAAGTCTATGGTTAACTGTTATCTACATCTCATTCAGTAGCCGTCCACTTTAGAAGAGGTTTCTCTTGGGCCTTGTATTGGATAATCAATAGTAAAAAATAAATAAACTACCCACGAGAAATGACTTTTTAATTACTTGTGTACATTTACGACCACAGGAATCGTTTATCAGATTGTTTCGGTGTGATTTTGTCTCATTCCTCTTGTGGTTTCTGCCACAAACCAATAACTACGGTCGGTTTCCCTTGCCCTAACATTATCACCGATAATCTTCCAAAAAATCTCAATTGAATTGAGGTCTTGGCTCTCGGTGGGCCATGCCATAAACTTGACGCTTTCAGCTTCGAATAAATGTTCTACTGTTTTTGCAGTATGACAAGAGACATTATTTTTATAAAGATTAACCCAAGGACCTCAGAGAAAAAAGAAAAATTCTTATAAACTGCGTATTTAATTTATAAACGAATGAGTCGATAAACACTAGCGCCAGAGAAAGTCCAGTCATAATACTTTACAATCGCCAAATTTAAGCGAGTTTTTTTCCATGCATTCGGGAAGCAATGTCTTACCTTGGCACTGTCTGACATACTGCTTGCCGTTAGGGACAACTAAATTGAATCTCCATTACTGAAGAACACTTGTTTAATTTCAATCGATCCTGCCAACGCGTTCGTTTCCAAAGCTTTCGGAACTCTTCATGCTAATGAAAGAATTTGGTGGCAGGAGAACGTGCATGGAGCCCTGCTTCATCCAAATGACGCAGAATCTCCTGACGAGACACTTTCATGCTAAATTTCTCGGTTATCTGACGCGCAGTTTTTAAATTTTTTTCCATATAGAAATTTTTTGTTGTAAAATTATTTGGCCTATTTGGCACACAAGAAAGAATGGATTCGTACACAATGCGAAACTGAACACAGATAATTTGTTTATTAACAATAGATTTATGTAAGAAAGGATATAACGGTTTTGAGCGCCCCCCAAAAAATTAAGCTTCGTAGAGAAATAGTTCACGTGAAAGTGCGGCTTACACAGTTGATAAAATTAAAAATGCCCTTGTTAAAGGGATAGAGCGAAAGTCCGCGCGTATTTGTTAATGTTCTGCTCTGGCAGGTATTTGTTAATATTCTGCTCCGGCAGGTATTTGTTAATATTCTGATCCGGCAGGTATTTGTTAATATTCTGCTCCGGCAGGTATTTGTTAATATTCTGCTCTGGCAGGGATTTGTTAATGTTCTGCTCTGGCAGGTATTTGTTAATATTCTGCTCCGGCGGGTATTTGTTAATATTCTGCTCTGGCAGGTATTTGTTAATGTACTGATTTGCTCAATCGTCGCAGCGTAGCTTCAGTTGTTGGTGAGGATTGCCGTATGAAGAATTACGACAGCAGTAATGTAACTTCGAGGAAGACTTCATCAATCGAGATGAACAGATGTCCCCTCAGGCAGGCCCCGTGAATTGAGAGGCTGTTGAGACTAAATTCAACAGAGACCTCAAGTGAAACTCGTACATAGGACACATCGCTAAAGATACTGGAAAAATGGTTGGTTCCCTGTACCATTCAAGTAATTACCTCAATCCTTCTGCCATCTTCTACCTTTACAAGAGATAGATCAGGTCGAAAATGGAGTACTGATGCCATATATGAGAAGCTGCTGCCCAGTCCTCATTTTCCAGTCTAGACAGAGTCCAAAAGCGTCTCCTCTTTCTTGTGGGTGACAAATTATTTTCAATCCTACAACTCTTTCCTTAGAGACAAAACTTCGAAAGCCTTTCGCTGTTCTATCGCTATTTTCAAGGAAAGTATTCCGATTAACTTGTGGGGTCACTCACATCATAGCAGCAGAAATAGCCTCGTGTTCACATGGCTATAAAAATATACTTCACAGTAATAAAATATACTCAGTGATAACAGTGGAAGCATGTTAAAATGTACATTAATATCATACAATTTATTTATTTTGTGTACTCCTGTGTTTAGTTTTGGTTACAAGTGTTTTTAAGGTTGCATGTGATAAAAGGGAGGTGTCATTTCATATTATGACAAGATAGAAGATGGGCGTCTTAACTGTCCAACGGTCGACAGCGAAGATGTCTTTTGACGGGATGTCCGTTTTTTTCCGGCGGGAACAGTTTCTGTTGCATGCTGGTAGGATTTTTATTATTTTTATTTAATTTATTTTATACAAAGTTTTTGTTTCATTTTATTTTTATTCATAATATTCATTATTATTATTTTATATTTTATTTTTATTTATTTATAATAATAATGTCCCTACAAAGTACATTCCTCAGTTCCTCCATTTATAACCTTTACGGCTATGATCCGCCATGCCACGCCCATTGTAGCGAACCACCCTCATCCCCTTCGTATTCCATTAATGAGATCTATCATTTGAGCTTTGTGTCCTGACTGGAGATAATTTCAGAACAGACTGTCAGTTTTTAGATTCAATTATTTTCGGAGGTTTTGGTTGGTCGCTTGGCATTTAGGAATTCTCATTTCGCTCTCAGCTAAGTTTATTAATTGACATTTTGTCCCCCCATATATATATATATATATATATATATATATATATATATATATATATATATATATATGGGTTGACAGGCACACAAAGATAAAGTCTTCAAATTATCGTGGGCTTCGAATTTTCTTCTTGTGATTGATTGAAAATATTCCAGAAGGTTTTCCTTCTCAATCCTTTTCTCAAGCACCTTTGACACTTATTGTCATGAGCTAGACACAGCGTCACCACAATTAGGCTCAAAATCAAAGCTTATCAAGAAACGTCCACCCAAACACCCCATTTGTTAATAAAGTCCTCTCTCTTAGGAAATGGTAAGGAGAATAACGTTACATTTTTTCTTCACATAGATTTTTATACATTGAACAAATTAACAAATCGCTCCCGCCAAAATGACCGTTAGATATAATAAAAATAAACATACATAAGCAAAAACAAGTAAAAATAATCAATCCAAATAAATAAATAAAATAATAAACAAATTAAAAACTGACCCCCGCCCCACCAAAATAGCAGAATAGACTACGGCAATCAATCCAAAAATTGGACGAATAAATAGCTTTATATTCCCAGACCAAAACAAACTATTAAAAAAGCGACCTAAGCAAATCCCCCAAATTTTTTTTACTACGTTAATAAAACATAGAAAACCAAAAAGAATAAATAAATATATAAAATAAAAACAAGTAAAATAAATTAACCCAAATAAATAAATAAACAAGCCGCTCCCTCTAAAATAACCACCAGAATGGATTAGCCACAATACATCACTGATCCAACATATATAAATAGTCCAGAAAAATCCAACACTTGCGGCCTGACGATTGCATCTAGCATGAAACAGCCTGTCACCTCTGAATGTTGACTTCAATGTTCACTTATATATATATATATATATATATATATATATATATATATATATATATATATATATATATATATCTCCAAATTCAAATATATAACTATAATTTAAATACAAATACACACATCTAATATGTAGTTTCAAATATAATACAAATGTACACACAAATACCATGACATATCCACGTATACAAATATGTTATGTAGATCCAGATTTACATATATACACAATTGCATTGTGAGTTGTGTATAGATATACTATTACACTATGTATTGAAACTCGGAGTTGCGCTACCGGTGAGGAAGGAAATGTATATTCATTATTAATATAAATCATAGCTCTGTTATTATATATCGAGTAATATTTTTTTAGAACTAGCACTCAATATGCAATATTTCATATATATATATATATATATATATATATATATATATATATATATATATATATATATATATATATATAGTGACAGGCATAAGTATTGAATACATGTTATTTTCTGTTATAACTCTAGTTTATGTTCGCCATTTTGCCTGATATTTGGTAAGTAATATCTCTTAAAGTTGTTTTAGTTGTATGTGGAAGGAAAATTAAAAACTCATGGTTGAATCCGTTTTTTTTTTATCAAAGTTCAAAATTACCCGATGCAAAAGTATTGGATACATGACACTTTTTTCAAATTTCCAATCGAAACTTTGTATTTTAAAAGACTTTAAATATTGAAATTTTCGATAGTATTTGAATGTTATCTCTGACCAATCAGAGAAGCACACAATTGTTTACAAGATAGCGCTACTAATCATCTGACTCTTTGATGTGCATTCTGCAATTCAAGGATTAAAAATGGCAAAAACTAAAGAATTATCCAGAGATATGCGAGATAGAATCATTGAACGTCACAAAAGAGGACAAGGTTACCGAAAAATTAGCAAAGAAATGAATCTAGCACTAAGTACAGTAGGAAACATCATCAGAAAGTATAAGAAGTATGGCGACGGTACAGCAAACCTTCCAAGAAATGGAAGACCGAGAAAAATAAACGAGAGCACTTCAAGGTGGATCAGCAAAAATGTGCAAAAAAAAACCCTTCATTACTCGTTCTGAAATTAAAACGGATTTTGAGGGTGCTGGAATTAATGTAAGTAAGGATACGATTAGCAGAGCTCTATATCGTACAGGCTTTCATTCGAGATCACCAAGAAAAGTGCCTTTACTGAAAACCAAACATGTCAAAGATCGATTAAACTTTGTCGAAACTTATGAAAAGAAAGGTATGCAGTTTTGGGAAAAGGTAATCTGGTCAGATGAAACGAAAGTTGAACTATTCGGAAGGAACACAGCGACAAGTGTTTGGCGAAAAAATGGCACTGCCTTCAACAAGCACAATACCATCCCCACAGTTAAGTTTTGGGGTGCTTCCATTATGATATGGGGATGGTCTTCATCCAAGGGCACTGGTGAGTTACAATTTATCCATGGTAGAATGAATGGTAGCATTTACAGGGAAATTCTAGAGAAGAACCATCAGAAATCTGCAACTTCTTTAGGACATAGTCGGAATTTCAACACTACAATGATCCCAAACATACCGCAAAACTTACAAAGGAATTGTTGAAAATAATGGTATTAGTACTCTCAATTGACCAATTCAGTCTCCTGACTTGAATCCAATTGAGAATTTGTGGAATACTTTGAAGGTTAAAGTTCATAAGCGGAATCCACAAAATATCAAGTAATTAGAGGAATTATGTAAGGTAGAATGGGGTAAAGTAACGGTGGATCAGTGTGGAAAACTTGTGGCCAACTATAGAAAGCGACTGGAAGCAGTGAAACAAAACAGAGGCTACGAAACAAAATATTAAATTGATGTATCCAATACTTTTGCATAGGGTAATTTTGAACTTTGATAAGAAAAAATGGATTCAACCATGAGTTTTTAATTTTCCTTCCACATACAACTAAAACAACTTTACGAGATATTACTTACCAAATATCAGGCAAAATGGCGAACATAAACTAGAGTTATAACAGAAAATAACATGTATCCAATACTTATGCGTGTCACTGTATATATATATATATATATATATATATATATATATATATATATATATGTATATATACACGCACAATGAAAACAGACAAATTTAAGGGTCAATTGGTTACAATTTATTTCCCCAAGGAATTTATTTTTTTCCTGATACATCAGACCACACTTCCAAGGGTGAAAAAATGAACTCCCTTGGGAATTAAATAATAACAAATGGACCCTTAAAGTTGTCTGTTTTCATTGAATTAATCGCTCTGATTTAACATTGAGCTCTCTGGATTTTATCCTCATTGGGATTATTCATACGGATTACCAAGATTTTCATTACTTATATATATATATATATATATATATATATATATATATATATATATATATATATATATATATATATATATATATGATACCACTGTGCAACTGTGAAGTGTCACTAAGCATCTTCCGATTATTCTTTGGTGACACGTGTGACCGGGAAATGGCAACTGCATGGTGTCCTCAGCCCCAATTATTGTGTCCTTGTGCTAGACAAAAAAATTAAAAAAAATTAGTATAATAAATATCAAAAGCTATATTTAAAATGTCCTGCAACAGAAACATGTTCCCAATTTCGAATAAACCAACTTCCAATTACATTTAAAAAAAAAAAAAAAAAAGATTTTAATAATAGTCCTTTAATTTACTGAAACGTAATTAAATGATTCATTATTGAAACGCACCGTAACGATGATTAATTTTTATACAAGATTAGTCTGGAATTGATCGATAGAGATCCATATAGATCGATGAAATAGTGCAGACGTTTAGAAGAAGTTGATAAAATTCAACGAGTAATAATTTAGGGGAAAATGTAATGGCTGAACATATTTCTGCTCGTGGAAATCATTAGTTTTCTAATCACGATAATTGGACGACAATTATTTTCTATTTTGTTTACTCATTATGACCAGAAAAATGAGCTACAGTTAAAGAAACATGGCCGATTATCGTGCTTAATGCTTTCATAATCCGAGAACGTGCGTTTTCAGAGAAATAATTCATCAGCTTATCTATTGGCAACGTATTGATGGCGGACACATAAAGAAAACTGTAAGTAGTCCTAGACAATGTAATAAAATAAAGTAAGAAGAAAGCACTAAACAACAATTGCAAGAAGATAGAAGGTATGGTCGTAGCAGAGCCCGATCCCCGAATCTATGACACATCAAGCTCTTCAAATCTATGATACAGTCAGTTCGCCAAATCTATGATACACTCCTCTCCTTGAATCTATGATACAGTCCTCTCCCGGAATCTATGACACATCAAGCTCTTCAAATCTATGATACAGTCAGTTCCCCGAATCTATGATACAGTCCTCTCCTTGAATCTATGATACAGTCCTCTCCCGGAATCTATGACACATCAAGCTCTTCAAATCTATGATACAGCCAGTTCCCCGAATCTATGATACAGTCCTCTCTTTGAATCTATGATACAGTCCGCTCCCGGAATCTATGACACATCAAGCTCTTCAAATCTATGATACAGTCAGTTCCTCGAATCTATGATACAGTCCTCTCCTTGAATATATGATACAGTCCGCTACCCGAATCTATGATACATCAAGCTCTTCAAATCTATGATACAGTCAGTTCCCCGAATCTATGATACACTCTTCTCCTTGAATCTATGATACAGTCCGCTCCCGGAATCTATGACACATCAAGCTCTTCAAATCTATGATAGAGTCAGTTCCACGAATCTATGATACAGTCCTCTCTTTGAATCTATGATACAGTCCTCCCCTTGAATCTATGACACAGCCAGCTCCTCAAATCTATGATACAGCCAGTTCCCCGAATCTATGATACAGTCCGCTCCCCGAATCTATGATACATCCAGATCCCCGAATATGTGATACAGCGACTCCATTTTTGTCTCCATTTTCATAAAGTACTATTCATATAAAATACAAATTATACACAATAAAGAATCATATGTAATATAGGTGAACAATTCAACAAGAAGAATGAAAAATGTATGTATCTAAATACAAATTATAATAGTTCATTCCATCTTAAATAAATCAACAATGTTTTGTGGCCATTTTTAACATCAACTCGAGATATTTCTTGCTTAAAAGTTGAATAATTTTAACATGCTCAACATTATGGATAAAAAATAGTAAATTTTATGTTTTTTCGCGACTTAGCAATAACAAAACAAATTCCCATATTTGGACGAAAAAAAGACCCCTAGAATGACGCCAAAATCCACGAAAATTTTTCATCTTTTAATTATTAAAGGATGAAAAATTAAAGTTTAGTTTAATTTGTAACGTCTATAAATGTAGTTAGAAAAATAGCAAATGTTGATAAGATAACGAGGGTCACAATGCACTGCCCGGAGCCCCCACTCAGGGTTGGGCCTTTTGCTTCGGAGGGTTCTGTGATAGCATGTACCGGCCTTGTTTCGTTAGCAAGATGCGTGCTACGAATTTAAAATGTCAAACTCATGTACAGAAATTTAACTGTCACAGAAATGTTATAAGAGACAGCGGAAATTGTGACACCGAAATCCGAAGGCACATTTTATAATGAAAGATGTCTTCCAAAAATTAAAGAAACAGGAGAAATTCGTAAGAAACAAAGAAACGTGATGAACTGCTATGTAATATCAATCCTCCTCTTTACTGCCATATTCACGACGTTCCGGCCGTTTGTACGCTCCGACCTTCTTCAGATGATTGAAATTTCGAACTGAACCCTTATTTCGTCCACCGGGGGGGGGGTATATTGTTCTAGTTCCACGTGCTCTGCCTCTTCCGGATGCCTCAGTTCTCTTCCTTTAACTCAACTCTCCAAGTTTTTGTTCACCACTGCTTTAGCCAAGTATTGAGCTCACATCTCTTTAGGCCAAGTCACTAGATCCAACCAAGTTAGTTGGATCCAGTAACTTGACCCCCTACTTCGCCAGAATGTCGTGAATATGTCAATATAGTTGAGGACAACAGTCCGTACAATGTAAATAATTAGAATACCTCATCTCAGAAGTATAGACAAATCAATCCTCCTATATCTCAGTGAATGCTGGATTTCTTCAAAGACAGAAGGTGAAACTTGAGGAAAGAGTTACGTGGTTCTACAGAAAGATGCTGAGGATACCATGGATGAAGTATGTAAGCAACGAAAATTTTCAAGGAAAATAGTAACGAAAAAGATGCTTATACTTCGAATCAGATAGAAACAGAAATTTCTGGGACACAAAATGAGGAAAGAGGTAAAATTTTCAGTCAAATTTGATCTTCAAAAATTTAAATGCAATGGTTATCTCCTGTCTTTTTAACTACCGTTTTTATTGATCTCTCTCCTTAATAATGATTTTATTTTTATTTTTCTCATATTTTTCACACCCAGTAACCCTTTGCGTCTTAATGGCTTTATTACCTTAATTGGAGTGATATTATTAAAAAAAAAAAACATATCAGCGAATGCTGAACAATTTCCTCGAAGAGGCGAAGAAGGGATTTTAGGCAAGTTATGTGTTTGTACGGAAGAACGTTAAGAATACCATAGACTGACTATGGAAGAAACGAGGAAGTTTTTAGGAAAACGGAAACAAAAAGGTCACTTGTATTTAGAATTAGAAAGGTAAAGTTGAAATTTCCAAGATGTATAATGAGGAAATGGGGCTTGGAAAATTCGATACTCACAGGACATATTGAAGACAACAAAGGCAGAGCGAAACAGTAAGTGTTCTCCCTACCAAGCATGTGTAAATGGATAGAAAAACAGTGAATAGGAGGGATAATAAAAAAGATAAATATTGCTAAGAACTACAGATTGTAGGAAGTTGTGGAGATGCATAATCGCCTACAGCCTGAAGGGACACGGCGCATAAATGAAGAACAGGAAGCCAATTTTGACACAGGGCTTATGTAACTCGCTCGCTAAACCACTGCACTTCTTTATAATGTCCAAATAAAAATCCAGTGATGAACAATAGCATTTCAATTGTGAGAAAACAGAATGTATGTGTTATAGCGATTTTCCAAGCGTAGCTTAGATGTGGCACAAGGCCAAAAAGTAGGGGGTACCCAGTGGAGATCGAACTCACTACTCAGTCGTAATTGTTCTAGCGAGACAAGCTTGCTAACCCTTAGACCACCTCGAGGTGCCCCACTATGTATGTGTTATACAGGAATAAAATGCCGCTGCCGACAATGGAGTTTGAACACAGATCACCATAGAGCAAACACAAGTTTTCGTTGACATCACAAAAGTATGATTGCCAGCAAAAGAGACGCCACAACATGCGAATTACAAATTGGAGACACTAAAATCAAGCAAGTACAACAATTTAAATATCTAGGAAGTGTTTTAACAGAGGGCGGAAAATGTTATACTGAAAGCGCATTACGATAGCGAAAGATGGCTTCCGAAAGCTAAGCAAAGTATTAAGAAACAAGCAAATCTCTTTAGAAAACAAAGAAAAGACTGCTGAACAGTTAGGTGATATCAGTCCTCCTAGATATAAGTAAATGCTGGACAATTTCATCAGAGATAAAGAAAAGACTCGAGGTAGCAAAAATGTGGTTCTACAGAAGGATGCTGAAAATATCATGGATTGAAAATGTGAGCAACGATGGAGTTTTAGAGAAAATGGAAACAAAAAGGATATTTATAGTTGCACCAGAAAAAGACAACTGAACTTTCTAGGGCGAATAATGAGGAAAGAGACCTTGGAAAATTTGACACTGACAGTATATATTGAAGGGAAGAGGAACAGAGATCAAAACAGCTTATAAGGAGCTTGTGTAAATTTTTAGTAGAGCAGGGATTAGGAGCGATAGCAAAAAGTTGAAACTTTACTTAGAGCTATAAAGGAAAGGAAATTGTGGACAGCAATGTTCACCCATGTCCTGAAGAGACACGGCACAAAACAGAAGAAGAGCAGAAGAAGCAGAAGGAGGAGGAGGAGTAAGAGTCTGGTTAAGTGGATGAAATCGATTTTTCGCAATGCCATTTTTAAAATGCGAGAAATCTATTTTAGTACATTTAAAAAAACGGTTAAAATATTTTCTTCGGAAGAAAAGAAAAATGAAGAGTGATTTAATATTAGGTTGGTGCAAAAATAATTTCGTTTTCTAACATATGTTACTATGTGAGAAAACGAAATTATTTTTGCACCAACCTAATAACAGTAGTAATAGTAACGCTAGCCAATATTACTACCATTGGATTGAACGATTTAAAAAATACATCAGACACTAATTAGATAACATCCTTGCTTACTTAGTTCATAATCTGTTTAAATTTTGTCGTAATTTTTCTTGAAACAATCGGTCCTTCTTAATTAAAACTAATTTTAATTAATTTTAAGAAGAAGAAAATAAAATGAATATATTTATGTTTTGACGCTATACTTAGTCGAGTGTTACTCACTCGATGACCTAGCAGCGGCATATATTTTCTTTGAGAGGCTCCATCGAGAGAGAACAGAAAAGTATAAATTACCGAGGCGTCCACAAAAATAGATTTAAACAGAGAAGTGAAAGAGATCTAGATAATCAGAAAACCATATGTTACCGAACCACTGATATGTGCTGGAGCTGCCAAGTTTTCAATTTCCAGTCTTGATAGAGTCCAAAAGCGCCTACGCGGTCTTGTGGGTGATGAATTGCTTTCCACCTTGCAGCCCCTTCCCAACAGAGGAAACGTTGCAAGCTTCTGGCTGCTCTATTTTTATTTCCATGGAAAATGTTCAGAGGTGCTACATTCCTTAACACCCCCAATCTAATCCTACCAGCTAAAACCCACCACGCCGCGTACATTGAGCCGAACCACCCTCATTTCCTTCGTATTCCATTAGTAAGGAGTAAGTTCCACCTGGATAAATTATTTCCAAGAATTGTTGCGTTGTGGAACAGAATTCAAGGAGGATGATTTCCCGACCACTACAATCTTCAAATCTAATCGTTATCTTTCCCATATGTCTGCATAAACTTCACCCCTTATTTTTTATCGCAAACACAACAACGACCTTAAGTAACCCTCTACCTTGAGTGACACTTAGGCCTTGTATAGAGTGAACATTACTGTTGTAACCTAGGGAAGGTTATTGAATATAATAATCACACGAAGGTTGGTAATGAACGATAATACTTAAGACAAGAACAACACATATAAGATTCGCCAGCCGCGCGTCGAAGAAGTAAACTGCTAGAAGTGAGTCAAGTTAATTCCACAATGAATCTCTAACTTCAGGTTATCTACCAACCGCCTCACGCGGTCAGCTGTGGCATAAGGCCGAATTTTATGTGGTGTATCCGAGACTGTACACTCGGCCAAAAATTCCCCGTAGACCCCGTATAAAACGGGGTCGGTTAGCTGTTTCCCGGGACGAAACTCTGCCCTTCCACTTAGCCTTGTCTCGGGAACTTCTGTGCTCGGAGTCAGAAAGTTTGTCCAGCACAGCTGGAGACGAATCTCTAACTTCAGACAATGTATAGTATTCACTACTGTATTTATGGGAATGAGGACATACTCATTATCCTCCGTAGCTAATGCTGCAGCAATTAGTAAAAAAAAAAAAAAAAATAATTAACATCACACTGAAACTTTGATTTTACGCTCGGGGAAAAAAACAAAAAAAAAAAACAAAAAAAAAATAAACAAAAACAGAAACGGTTATTCTAGTCCACGTATTTTTCGCAACACATCCATTCATCAGGTTTTTGATTTCCCAAATTTCTTTGGCGCCACGTAGGCTCCGGAAGGGCTCCGTAAGTAGTTTAAGTTGAGTTTTATTTCTCAGTGTCAGCCTTCAGAATATGTAAACATTCACAAGGTTCAAATACAATCCGATACAATTCTTAAAAAAAAAAAACAATTAAATGTTGTAAAGCACAAAATGACAGCTTGATTAAATCCTTCGCTTGATAAAAATGACTTCAATAGAAATTCAACCGCAACTCCGAGGTGTCTATTTCTCCAATAAATTTCCAATCATAAAGTCACGTGAAGATATTGGTACAAGACGCTTGGCAGAGTGACAAGAGATTATCCATGTTAACCCTTTCTCCGGCGTAGACGTGTATATACGTTTTAACCAAAAGTGTATACTTCTGACACGGACGAATAAAAACGTAATGCTCAAATACCAGCTAAAGACGTGGACTATAACGGATATCCCGTGAGTTCGCGTATTGTGTTGTCTTGGCTGAAAGGTTATTGGGAAACGTGGATAATTGTTATATTAGTTCGCCATTAGCTGATGCTCCGTTTAGGAATCAGGCTTATATTTATGGGACACTCCGTTTGAATCGAAAAGAAGTGCTAGAACAGTTAAAAAGGGAAAAGTTGGAAAAAAGGGGAATTTGCAGCATTTCAGAGAGGTAAGATAATGACAGGGAGGATTGAGGAATCGGAGAGCCGAGTTCGAATTTCAGTTAAATCCTTTACATTCACTTACGTGCTAATACCCTTGGGAAAGGTATGTATCTTCTCCTTATGAGTAAATAGCAGGAAAGACCGGGTTCTATAGCCTTGGATAGCAACTGGCTGGTCTACTGCGAGAAAAATCTGCCTCGTCAGTCATGATCGCTTAAGCGTGTATCACGCATGGCACATGACTGAAGATAATGACTCTTCGTTGGAAGGATAAAAAGGACATTGCAATGCTTTCAACCAGTCATAATCCAGCTCTGCAGGACATTGAGACGAAACGGGGGCCTGTGAAGAAACCCAAAGTTGTATATGATTACAATTATACAATGGGTGGAGTCGACAAGGTGGACCAATAACTTGTAGATTATCCAATTCCAAAGAAACGGAATTAGAAATATTACAAGAAAGTTTTTTCCCATCTGATGGATATTGCAGTACGGCATGCTTACATCCTGTATAACGAAGCAGTCGGTCATTTTGTAATACAAGTCAATTTCTAATACAAACTTTATTCAAAAACCACTCCTACACCTGAAATTCTGTATGCAAATTATACGAAATATAATTGGAAATTATGTGTTACATTTACCACCAAAAAGATCAGCAGGTCGACCCACGACATCATCAAGAAGTTCACGGTATCCACCAGGAGGACATTTTCCGATTGAAGTCCCAGCAACAAAAAAAAAAGGCAAATCCATTAAGAAAATGTGTTTTATGCAGTCAGAAGCGTGACTATAGCGGGAAATCAGTCAGGAGTCACGATATACGTGCAAACAGTGTCAAGTACCTTAATCTGTAGTACCATGCTTTGAAAAGTACCATACAAAATAATTTCACTTATAAAATGGCAGACAGAATAATTCTATTCATTTATATTTGCAAATAAATGTAATTTCTGCTATTTTTAGCTAAAAAAATAATCTCTATATATAAAACAGAGGATGTCTGTGTGTTTGTCTGTCTATGTGATACCTTTTCACTCGA
The DNA here is from genome assembly GCA_963932145.1 of Acanthosepion lycidas. Lineage (NCBI taxonomy): Eukaryota > Metazoa > Mollusca > Cephalopoda > Sepiida > Sepiidae > Acanthosepion > Acanthosepion lycidas. Next base: position 75,004,623 of record OZ010600.1, read on the forward strand.
AATCAATCCAACCGATTTTAATCAATCTTGGCACATACATTGTAGAATGTAAGAGATAGGTTCTTAGTTTAAAAAATCGATAATTTTAAAAAATCAATAATCGATAAAGCCGATCAAAAATCGATAAATTCAGCTTCTTTCCTCCGATTTCGTTCAAACTCGGTATGTAGATTACTTACATCATGACGAGCCCAACGATACCTCATTTTTTATTTCTTCGCCACTGCGTTTATCGAAAAACCGCGGAAAACGAAAAATCGATTTCAACACAAATCGATTTCAACACGAATTTTAAACTAAAAACTCCCTCAATTTTCAAGCAATCTAATACAAACTTTACTCAATTGTAGCCAACAATAAGTTGATTGTTTAACAGTCATTTAACTTGATAATTGTGTCCACCCATATAGTGAAAACCCGCGCAAATAGCAAAAAGTGGCGAATTTTACTGGTTTCTTATTTTTCGTTGATTTTTCAACCAATTTTCATCAAACTTAACAATTGCTTTATAAATGTATTCTCTTTTACATCCCTAGTAACACACTAACAAATTGAATTTCAAGAACTCCAAAATAATTGTGGTCTGAAGTGGGTCTTCCTGTTGCCTGTTTTACCCCTTCATGTCCTTGGTGAACTTCGATTGAATATAGACTTCTTCTGTTATATTAGTAACTGCATTAATTCAAAATGTTTTTTTAATGAAAGTACTTTAAAGTAATTGAAGAAGATAGACTCTGTTACATCTAAGCATGATGCCGTTTTTGCTTCATTCTAATTTTCTGATCGGCCAGCTTAGTATTGCTGCTAGTTCCAAGTAATTTCATTCATAAAATGCCAGAAAAAGTAATTTCATTCATTATATTTGCAAATAATTTCAATTTTTGTTATAATTTTGCTAGTAAATTTAATAAAAGATAAAAACAAAATAGGTTTTCTATTTTCCTTTACTTTTGGTAATAAAATTATATAAGAAAAATAAAAGAGATATGGCAAAGAATACGATTTATGGAGAGACGTGCTTACACGACTTTACCGAGAAAAGTATTTTCAAAATATAATTTCAACCATAAAAATGGGAAAAAATTAAAACGCAAGTTATTTTTCATAATCAGCATAAAAATGCTATATTAAAAACGAATAAAAAAATTCGTCTGAAAATGGAACGTTTTTTCCCAAAATAATTGGCGAGGAAAGGTTAAGGAGAAGTTTTGCTAACAGACAAGTTGTTAACACTATGATATTTACTTCTTAAGGGTACCTGTTCACAAAAGTCACGGATACGACCGCAATTTTTCGCCTACTTATCTCCAGAGTTCAGCCTCTCTGGCAAAATTATCCAGAAGAAACACAGTTTCAACGAAAGCAGTCTAACTTTCTTTTGTTTCTCAGAAGATATCTATGAAAACAAGACACAAACGATTCAACAAATCCTTGTTGCTGACCAACGCAAACATAGAAAATGGTTTGTACAATATTTATAATTTAAAAAAAAATGGCTCTTCAACCACTGAAACAAATGGCGAGTCTCTTTTGAGAGCTTTTCGCTTTTTACATCTTTTCTATTTTTTCTTTACGTAATTTGTGAATAGTAAATATATATTTTAACTTTAGAAATTAAATACGTGGTCATTTATTTTGCTATTTATCTCCTTTTTTAATATCCTGATATTTTGCAATTCTTTGCATTTTGCATTTTTATTCTTTATAAACTATAAACTTTCGTCATTCATATTATTAGAACTGCAATAGGCTTCGAGAGTTAATAGTTTTAAACTCTTATAGGAATGTATCTGCAGTTGGATGTTAGTTTATAGGAAATAAACCATAATTCCAGCACAATAACTTACCTACATCCATTAACTAAAAAACGATTCAACTTTATTTACTACCGAATAATAGACAATATTTAGAAACAAGTCAAAAAGATTTCACAATAGAACACATACCATTTACATCAAAGTGTCTATTGTTAGAAAATAACATCACTATGCGAAATATTTGACCAATCAGAGAAAAGTAAAACCCTTTGTTTCTCGAACCTACTTCCGGACAAAAATTCTTATAAGAACCCACAGATTTCGACTTTCAGATTCGACTGTTTAAACCCAAGAGAAGACGTGGCTACATAGATCTTTCTTCACCTCCTTCACCAGCGCGTGCTGACAGAAACATGTGTAAGCGATTTCAAGCAAATCATCTCTGATAACAACAGCTCGGACGGTCATTGAATCTTCGCTGACGATCAAAGTCTTTTCAAAACCATAGATTTTATGTTGACTAATTACCCAAAGATTTTAACTCAGCTAAAGACTATTCTCATTGCTTTTTGATTCTTTTGAGTTCTGGAACAAATGATTTATTTAACAGGCATACCCATGTTTTCTTTATTTTTATTTTATTATTATTTGGAATTCAGACGTTTGGATTTTCAATATGAAACGCTATTTCCAACACAATTACATACCCACATACATGCAATATAAAAACGCACCCAAAGATTTTTTAACCCAATAACAGACACTATTTGAAAATATGCCAAAAAGATTCCACAATTCATGACACAGCGTTTAAGTCGAAGTGTCTATTGGTCAGAAATTATGATCATCACGCGAAATATTTGATCAATCAGAGAAAAATTAAAACCGCATATTTCTCGAGCCTAATTTTGGGAAAAATTCTTATAAAAACCCACGGATTTCGACATTCAGAGAACAGAAATGTGACTATCTGCAAGCCGTGGCTACATAGCTTCTCCCTAATCCCATCACCGCATGCTGAAAGTAAGTCAGCGACTTCAAATGAACCATCTCCAACAACATCAATAAGTGAATCTTCACTAACGATAAAAATTCTTTTTTTGACCACATCTTTTTTTTTCTTCTTCTGGGGATCAACTATTTAAAAGTCTTTTCTAAACTATAGATTTTTTTGTGGAACATACAACTCCCCAAAGACTACCTCAACTAAAGAATATTTTTAGTACTTTTTTGAATTCATGTACAGATGTTTGTAAATACGAATGATTTATTTAACAGGCATCGGATAATGTTTTGTTTTGTTTTGTGCTTTTGTCTTTATTTTATCATTGTTTGGAATTCGATTGTTCGGCTTTTTAATATAAGAAAAAAAAAAACCCAAAACAGGACAACAGAATTACGTACAAATTTGCCAGATATAAGTCAACGTATTAAATTTTATTTTTAATATTCTGCAACGTTCTTAATACTAATCTTGGCGCCCCGAGCCGTTGTGAATCATACTTTAGGAATATCTGAATTACATCATATAAACGTTGACAGATTTTATAAGCTTGATCATGTTATTTTAGTTAAGTAAGATAGATATCCATTGTTTGTCTTTTTATATGTAATCTTTAGCCGAAACGCAATTATTGATTGTTTAAAATCCTAGGTTACTTACACAGCAAATACAGCTTACTTTGAATTAAAATTATCGAATTAAACATTTTATATAGTGGATTAAAACCATTATTCATCTGACGCCAGGGTTACTTTAACCCATTAACGATCACTTTAAAATCCAGTAGTAATTCATCAGTTCTCATTTTGGTATCTATCCTGATGACGCAACATTTACTCCTATCGCGATAGTAAGTCTGATCAGTTCGATAAGGTTAAATTTGGCAGCTGATCTAAAAAATGACCCACAGTCTGTTGTTAGCTGGGGCAAGGAATGACTTGTTAATTTTAACACCTCCAAAACGAAACTCCCGTCTATTAGTATCTGTCTATATTTCTGAGATGACACTATTTATATTATTCGGACTATTGTCCTCATCTTTGTCGCCATATTTATTACAACGTTCAGTTCGATATTCCAACCACCTGAAGAAGGCCGGAGCGTACAACGGCCGAAACGTTGTAATAAATATGGCGACAAATGTCCGAATAATGTAAATAGAGTTCTCTCTATTAATCAGCTGAAACACCTTTCCTGTCTTCCATCAGCATGGCTGATATTAACTTCGATGAAAACAACTCGTTGCAGCTTCTTCAGTAAACACTATTGACATGAAGTGGAAAGATTATTTTGAATCTATTGCTAGGAGGTCAGCAGCAAATCTTTCTTACACATTTATAAGTCTGAAATTCGTTCAGGGTTTGAATATTGCTGTCACATATGGTCCGGTGCGCTTGATAAAATCAAAAGAAGAATCAGCAATATTATTGGTCCTGACCTGGCGTATCAGACTAAATCCCTTACCCAGTGCCGTAATTTAGCTTCCCTATGGCTTTTTTTATAAATACTTTCATGGTAACTGCTCGGATAAACTCTTCGCTACGGTACTAACATTATTTTGTATTACTAACATTATTTTGTTTAGTTTCTTGTAAATAGTTTTGTTTCATGTTGTAAATACTCATTGGGACTAGTTTTAAAATTGTTGTTTAATTCGCCCCCTCCCTCAGACAATGAATTGTACATATGGGGACTTGTTAGGATTTTCATAGAGACAATGAGGTATTATGGTGAATGTAGTAAAAAAGGTAAGTAAGAATTCATTGTTTTGGTGTTAAGGATGTTGTGATATGTTTGGTTCAGTGTTTGGAGTTAGCTAAGTTTAAAGTTAAGACAGATGAAGACCGTCCTTTACCCCATGCTGGTCTTGTGCCACATTTTGTAAATATTACAAATAAATATCACTCTTCACTATGGTACCTAGACTTTATGAATTTAAGCGCAGTACTAGATTCTCATCAAATTTACGGTTGAACTGACTAGATGCAGCCGTCATTTCTATGCTAACAGTTTTTTCTCACACTTCTCGCTTATAGAAATCTCTTCCGGTTCCATGATTTCCAGCTGACAATGATCTTCTAAAATCTAAATGCATTCTCTATCTTATCTACTGTGTTCTTGATTACATTTTTTATAGTTCTCACTTTGATAATGTTTCTCTTTGTCCTATTCCTTCACACTCAGCAACTCCTTGTGTTTTTAGTGTCTTTACTGATTTGCATGGGATAATCCGATTAAAATAAAATGAAAATAAAAATCCGGTATTGAAGGTTTAAAAAAAACAATACAGTATTAAATGTAGAGATTTACTAAGCGGAGTTTAGATGTGGTACAAGCTCGAAAGTAAACTTTGAATATTACTGTCACTTCTGGTGCGCTGCTTCAGTTGTATACTTGGAGATTCTTGATAAAATCCAAAGAATCAGCAATATTATTGGTCCTGACCTGGTGTCGCTGTAATGTATCATTACTGTGGCTTTTCTTGTCCGAAAGTATGGCGTACTTAGCAAGGATCTAACTCATACTCATCGTAACTAATATAGCAAGACAGATTTGCTAACCATTACACCACGTGTAAGTGCCTACCTGTACTAATTATGTTTCTGTCTGTAATCTGTTATTATCCACTGCCCAACATTTGGGACAGTAGGCATCCTTTTAAATGCGTTAGCAAAGAAAAATCTATCTTCTATATATTAATCCACGACAATTATCCATTGCTTTTTCTCAAATGCAAAAAAATAATGCAAAAATTATCGGCGCTAAAAGTGAAATCTGCCCTGGTATGTTAGATTCTCTTTCGCACTAATACCCCGGGGAAAGACATGAATCCATTATTTTTCCATCCAGCTATAGGTTAAATAGCAGGACAGACTGGATTCTCTAGCTTTGTGTGGTAACCAGCCTAGGAGAAGGAAAACACTGAATTCCAAACCGTGAAGGTCACTATCTTTACCAGGAAAGCATGTCAATAAAGGAAAAAGAATCCGTGGATAGTCATGATCCCCCTACATGACCTTTTTTTTTTTAAAACTCATGCACAAACCAATGGCGATTTATTCTAGCAATAGTGTGGGGAAGATATAATAAAATATTTACTAGGTGTGATCAAAAAGTATCAGGACTGGTACTATAAAAAGAAAACTATAACACATTTCTATTCGGCATTTAATCTCCTTCAAATTAGTCCCCACACACTTTGTCAAGAGTTTTTTTCCATTGACGGAAGCCTTCCTGAAACTCACTTTTTGGGATAGCGACCAGCTGCCTCGTAGTATTCTCTTGGACTTCCACGATGTTTTGAAATTTTGTTCCTTTCGTGTGGGGGTGGATTTTTGAAGAGGGAAAAATCGCAAGGGGCATGATCTGCTGTTTATCGTAAGGGAGGAATGACGTCTTTGGCCAAAAGACAAGCCATGGTCACTGATGGATCCCCAACTGTCTAGTGAGAATACCACACACTACACACTTTCCTTCCAAGCACTGCCATAGACAACAGAAGTGAACGAGAACGTTATAACTTAGTGTGTATGCAAGCTAGAGTTCAATGTCAGTCTGTGCCATGTGAATTCACTCGGTGTATTTTACCATAGCAGCAGTCCTGATGCTTTTTTTATTCGACTCCCATAACATTAATAATGTATAAAAGTCAAAGAATTTCTCAAATTCTCATTGTTATTACTTTCTGATAATATTTTGAATTCTTATTTCTGTTGCTTTTTGTCAAATTATTACACAACAAATGGTAAAGTAATAGATTAAAAAAGATATTGAAAACAGATTTTTTGTGGTTGGGGGAAAATTGTAGAATATTGAATTTAGTATAAGCTGATTCAATGAGCAACCTGCATAGGGACGAGTCAAATTTCTCTTTTCCGTAGTGAGAGAGAAATCCTTGTTCGTAACACTATATATAAGAGTAGTTAGTTTCGTCTATCATACAGTTTACACTCGTCCTCAGTTTTTGAACAGGAGTAGAGGTTTATCCCTAGTTTCCTGTTTAGGATTGAGTTTCCAGTTCCTTCTAAAGTCTACTTGAACTCTATATTTCTAACGTCTCCGCCTGAACTTTGGAATTTTAGTTACTAATTTTTTTTTCTCCCCCTCAATAGGAGTAGACAGGGTTGCCTATCGTCCGGTTCATACTCATCCCCAGTCTTTTTAACAGGGGTAGAAGTTTATACATTAGTTCTGTTGCTTTTTGTCTCAAATGTCAAATCATTACACATCATGTGGTAAAATAATAGAATAAAAAAATATTGAGAATAGACTTTTCTTTTTGTGGTTGGGGAAAACGGTAGAATAAGCTGATCCCATGAACAACCTGCATAGGGAAGTCAAATTTCTCTTTTCCGTAGTGAGAGAGAAATCCTTGTTCGTGGCTCTATATATAGGAGTAGATAGGTTCGCTTATGATCCAATTCACACTCTTCCCTACTTTTCGGAACAGGACTAGAGATTCATCCCTTGTTTGAGTTTCCGGTTCCTTCTGAAGTCTTCTTCAACTGTCGGTTTCTGACATCTCCACCTGAACTCTGAAATTTTATTTACTATTTTTCTCTTTCCCTCAACAGGAGTAGATATAGCCCATCATTCGGTTCACACTCCACCCCAGTCTTTTGAACAGGAGTAGAGGTTTATCCATTATTTTCTGATTGGGTTTCCGGTTCCTTCTAAATTAGTTTAATTCCCAGTAGCCCCCTTGTGTTTTATTGGCATTATCGCCTTGCTTGGGGTGAATTGATTCAAAAACAGAAATTATATCTGCTGCTAAGCGTAGATTTTTCACTTTTAATCCTCCAGATTTCTTTATATTTGAGTAACATATGTCATTTCAGTATAAAATTGAAATGTTATTTTTTTAGTAAAATGACGGAGATTCGTGATAACGTCCTTAATCCAAATATACACCAATTTTTGATTTTTAAAAAATGCATGTAAATATAATTAGTACAAAGATATACAGGGTGTCCTCAAAAATTTGACATCATTTCAAAAGCCATTATCTTGAAAATTACTAAATCTAGCCCAATGAAATTGAACAGTTTAGGTGTTGAACATCATAAGGTTATTATGGGACCGATTTCATAAGTGTTCAATATGTGCACCTCCTGTGACACCGCACACGTCAAGTCGTTAGTTAATCTCTTGCCAAACACGTTGTAGCATGTCTCCGGTAACATTATTCAGTGCAGAAGTGATTCCCTGCTTGAGTTCATCAATGCTAGCAAGAAAAGGAGGGGCATAGACCAGTCCCTTCACATATTCCCATAAAAAGAAATCATACGGCAATGGGTCCGGTGACCACTGCGGCCATTTCATCAGAAAACTGTCTTCATCTCCATTGTGCCCGATCCATCTCTTTGGCAGATTCTCATTGAGATAAGCACGTACTGTCCTGCTCCATCAAATATAAAATCTTGATCTGTTTCTATATATTCTGTGAAAGATTGATGTTATTTTAACAAGAATTGTCAAAATTATTGGCCTGCGAAATAATGTCAAATTTTGGGGGCCACCTTGTATTTTGAAAGTACCGATAAAATTTTATATCTCTTAAAATATAAAATATTTAAAGAATTCATATTAGAAAGTTCTTGTGTTGCTACGTTGCATCTGTCCTCCTTTATGGCAGTGAATGTTGAACGGTCTCCTCGAAGATGATGAAGAGACTCGAGGCAACGGAGGTATGGTTCTACAGAAGGATGCTAAGGATATCGTGGACCGAGCATGTGAGCAACGATAAGGTTTTGGAGAGGATGCAAACAAAGAGGAAGCTTATACATAACATCAGGAAGAGGCAGCTGAAATTTCTGGGACACGTAATGAGAATTGAAGGCTTGGAAAATCAGACACTCACAAGTCGAATAGAGGAAAAGAGTGACAAGGGAAAGCAACGCGTGACATACCTAGCGGGCTTAAGCAAGTAGATGACAGAACATGTCCTGGGGGAAGTACCAAATCGACAAAACTTATTGAGAGCTACAAGAAATTGGAGGAAGTGGAGAGCCATGATCTCCTACGTCCTAAAGAGACACTGCACATAAAAGAAAAAAGTTGAACATCTAAGTTCTTTAGCATATAAGAGAGAGAGAGAGAGAGAGAGAGAGAGAGAAAGAGAGAGAGAGATGCCTTTAAACCCTTCGACCCTGTGGGATTTTTATTTTCAGTGCAACCTCGGTTCTCGAACGTCTCACATGTCAATAAAATCGGTTAAAATCGATCAAAATTTCGGTTCTCGAACAACATTGCCGAACCGAGCCGAACCGAGCCAAACCGAGCCGAACCGAGTTAACCCGAACGGAAACATTTCTGAGTCGACCGTCATGTTGTATACATTCGTGTATGGTGGCGTGCTTTTATTTTCCAATTTTATTGTACTGTGACTTTTTCTCTAATTTGTTTCTTACTGGAAAAATAGCTTCGGTTTACGAACAGCCTTCAGGAACGAATTAAATTCTTGGATAGAGGTTCCACTGTATCCGAAAATGTAGGTAAGGAAGAACGGAAGAATTTATTTCATAGACTCTCTCGTTGCTTTGACTGGTCATTTCTGAGTGTGCCACTTTTGCGAGACAAAGGAATTAATTTCAGAATTGTCTCTTAATTTCTGATTGGTTCACAGGACTCATTTGACCATCCATTTTTCTTCATCTACTTTGAGATGTGATGACCTTTTGGCCGCTTTTATTTATCTATTTATTTTTTATCTTCTTATTTTTATTTATTTATGGCAAACCAAAATGGTTTGCCAACTTTGAATTTTCTATCACTACAGTTCAATATTTAAATTTAAAAGTAGGTTTAACTTGAATAATTCATGGAAAGTAGCTATCGGAAGAAGAATGAACAGAATACAGATAAGTGTACAATCAATTTCAACACACACATGTATTTGGATATGTGTTGCGGGCCGGTGTATGCGTTTCTGAAATGCCCACAACAAACATGGCAGACTCGGGATGTGAGTCCGCGTAAAGAAATGTTAAGAAAGGACAAAACGACAAGAATCAATATATATGTAAAAACAAGTAATAATGTATTAACAAGAAAAGTATACAAGTGACAAAAACAATAATGTGTGCTACAAATGAATGTGGAAACTGTTTTGGTCCAAAGTATGGGCAGTGAGTGATTGTGCGTTTTTATGTGTGTGTGTGTGTGTGTGTGTGTGTTTGTGTGTGTGTGTGCATTGTTCCTGCGTTTCCCAAAAGGGAACGCGTTCTCTGCGAGGGATTTACATGTTGACGTGTAAGCAGAAAAAGTAAGAGAATGATAAAAATTTTAACGCAGAGTATTTATAGTCCTGAGAGCGTTCCCTGGTAGCGGCTTCAAAAATTAAGAGGCGGTAACCCGACATATCGTATGCACTGACTTTTAACTGCTCATACATCAGACGGTGACGGTATGAGACGATACCAAGAAACAAAATGCGCGAGGGACTTGGTAGCGTAGTTCAATATTCAAATTTAAAATTAGGTTTATATTTGCAGCATGAGTAAACTAGAATCTTGCCATTGGATGTTATCAAAATAAAATAAAATCTTCAATGACAATAAACATTCAAAAGCTTGATCGATATTCACCATAAATAGTCGCCAATTTATTTCCGGAATAAAGTCAAAACCAAAGCGACAGCATAAAACTGATTATGTGCAATGCGCAGACATGAAAAGAAATGTCTATTTGATTAAAACAAGTGGATCGCATGTAAAACTAAATTGTTCGTTTTTTTTTTCTTTTATTTATACAACTGACTGAATTTGGAATATTGATCAATGCAGTTATCAATATGTGTAAACAATCACTGATAGTTTATTAAATGAATCATCAATGTATAAAATGTTTTGTTGTCGCAGTAAGATTTGAATTTTGAAGGTTGATTTTTCACTTTTCTTAGAAAATCAACATTCTGAAAAAATATACAGAAATACCTAATTTCCGCAGATTTTTTTGTTTACCAACAGACTTCAAAATTTTACTATTTCAAAATGAATCTCAAATACAGTTGATATCTTTTGTATTAAATACATTGAATGGAAAATATATTGAAACCAGAATTCTAATTATGAATCACCACAAGCAAAATATGCATTTTTTTTACTGTATTCTATAACTAAAAACAGTGTAAAAAAAATTGGGAAAGATTACAAAAATGCTACTCAATAAATAAGATTTGTTACATCATTTGTTAGATCAAAATTAACAAAAACAAAAAATAGATAAAAGTGTATCTAAAACCATAAGATTACTGGGCACAAATTATAAGACAAAACGTTTTAAATTTGCATTGTTTATTGAAAATCTAACTAAAACTATTTCACTGTATGGTATACGTCATAATCAAGCTAAATTGTTCAGTCTAATTTCCTTTTGAAGCAAATGAAGGTCTTATTTGATGGCACAATGATTTAATAATAATGTGTTCGTGCTATACATCTTGTTCATATAAAATTTGTAAAGCTTCAGAAAATTATAATTTTTATACGATCAGCGAAGTTAAGCAACGTCGAGCCTGTTCAGTTATCTAAATGTGTGACCGCTTGCGAATACCAGGTGCTGTAAGCTTGAATATGCAGGTGGTGTAATGGATAATGGCTCATAATTGTTATTCGGAGAGCCGAGTTCTAATCCCAGTTGGGTTAATTGTATTCACTTACACGCAAATACCCTTGGAAAAACTCTAAATTCACCTCTTCTCTCTCCGGCTATGGGTTAATTAGTAAGACTTATATTACTAAAATTATTATTATCCCCCCACGAAAAAATGAAATAAAATTGCGTACGAAATATTTAGTTTTCGACATTAAATAACCCATAGAGGAGTTGATATGCCGCTAAACAAATACAACCGACCAACCAATGTACAGAATACAATTTGGACGTAGACACCGTGAAGGGTAGATGCTCCCCGGAAGCGTGAAGAATTTCTTGCCACATGATTTGTACTGGATTTATGAGAAAGGACAGACGTTCGTAATATTCACTTTACAGATTCGGAGGGAAGACATGTAACTCATATATACGTTTTTTAAGCATCTTCTCTTTGTATAAAGTAAAACCAAAACCCTCATTCAAACATTACCTTCCTTCATAATGATAAAAATATTTACCTGCAAAATATTTACCGGCAAAATATTTACCGGGGGTTTATTTTACCGAGACCGGTAAAATAAGCTTAAAAGCATGTTTGTTTATTTTACCGGGGCCAGTAAAATAGTCTCTTCCTAAAAAATAATACGAACATTATTATACGATCCAGAGCTGTATTTTACCGTGACCAGCAAAATAGCCTTGGTGTCATTTTTTGTTTTTACCGAGACCGGCAAGACAGCCTTGGTGTCTTTTTTACCGGGACAGGAAGAGGCAGCTGAAGTTGCTTTATTTTACCGGGACTGGAAAAAGAGCCTCTTCCTAAAAAATACTACGAACATTATTATACGATCCACAGCGGTATTTTTACCGTGACCAATAAGACAGCTTTGGTGTCTATTTTACCGGGACAGGAAGAGGCAGCTGAAGTTTCTGGGACACATAATGAGGAAGGAGGGCCTGGAGAATCTGATACTCACGGGTCGAATGGAGAGAAAGAGAGACAAGGAAAACCAATGCATGACATACCTGGCAAGTAATGACAGAACGCGGTCTGGGAGAGGACGCAGAGGGAAGGAACTTGTTGAGAGCTGTAAGGGATAGAGGGAGGTGGAGAGCCATGATCGCCTACGTCCTGAAAGGAAATCGCATATAAAAAGAAAGAAGTTTTGTTTTTTCTTGTCCTCTTATTATCCATTGAACACCATTATTTTAAAGGGGAAAGAAAATGATGGAATATGATATATAAATTTCTCTGTAAAAATTCAGATATAAATAAAATATATCTATAAAAGATAATATGAATAAAGACAAATAGAAAAGATCAGTGGATGAATAAAGTTGGTAAAGAATAGTTTTCCTTTGTCTTTATTCGTAAATTTTTTCTATAAGAGAAATCTTGGGTAATTGAATGACAAAATGGAAAAAATCTATGCAATAATCTATGTTATTTTAATAGACGAAACGTCTATTAAAATAACTTCATCAGACGAAACAACGATAGACTTAATTAATACAAAGCAAAATAACAACCAAAAACCTGAAGTAGGTATTTATATTATTGACTCCAGTTAATGTTACAAAAAATAAATAGCTGAAGTAATTTATTTAAAAAAGATTATGTAAACACAAATTAGATATTTTTTTATAAAGCAACACATTCAATGCCTTAGTTGTATATCGTAATGAATCCAATCAAAATTTAATTAAAAGAGAATGTAATTTACTAAGACGAAAGTGTATAGAAAGTGCACTGATTTCTGAGTCGTCTACTCTAAATTTGCATACAGGTTATTAGAATGTTCCACCTTTCTTAAATCTGTTAATGCAATGTGGGATATTTAAAAACAACAGTGATAAGAACAAATGAAAATGTATGGAGAAACTAAATGAAATCGACTGAGCTTATGCGTCTAGACACTTTGGACGCCATGTTTAAAATTTAAATTTAAAATTGTGCATTCCTACAACTTCAGCGTTTCATCTCGCTGTATCATTATAAGTATCTTTTTCATTTATATTCCCTCTCCACTTCTTTTTCCTCATCTGTGTGTTGAGTCCCTTCAGACCGTTGGCGAACATGGCTCTCCACAATTTCCTGTCCTTTGTAGCTCTTTTAAAGAAAATGGAAACAAAAACGACATGTATACTTAACATCAGAAACAGACAATTGAAATTTCTAGTGCACATAATGAGAAAAGAGGGCTTGGAAAATTTGATACTCACAGGACAGATTGAAGGCAAGCTGGACAGAGGAAAACAACGCATAACCTTGCGAGCTTCAGTAAATGGATGGTGGAACATGGTTTAAGAGAGATAACAAAAAGACAAAATTTATTAAGAGCTACAAAACATGGAAAATTGTGGAGATACATGATCGTTAACGTCCTGAAGGGACACGGCACATAAAAGACGAAAATATTTGAATTAAAAAAAAAACATTTACTTTGCACAGAGCTTATATTGTAATTTCTGTGTTGTTATTCATTGCTTTTCTCTAGCACGCCTTATTACTAGTTTCCATATTGTATTCATTTCTATGCTTAGTCGGCTCAGGAAATTTTTGTGAAGAGGGCCGAAACGTTGTGAATATGGCAGTGAAGATAAGAATAACAATCCGAATAATGTAAATAATCATAATACCTCATCTCAGAGATATAGACAGATAAAATACGAAGATATTTGAATTTATAAACATTTATTTTGTACAGGGTTAACTAAATTTTAGTCCTTTATATTTGAGTATATACGCATTTGCTTTAGCAAAGTATAAAGAAACAGAAAAGTGTACTGAACTGTTATGTGATACCAGTCTTACTATATGGCAGGGAATGCTAGACAATCTTCTGTTAGATGAAGAAGAATCTTGAAGCAACAGAAATTTCGTTCTACGGAAGAGTACTGAGTACGCCATGGACTGAACATGTGAGCAACGACGAAGTTTTAGAGAAAAGGAAAACAAAAATGACACATAGATAACATCAGGGCATATAATGAGGAGAGAGGGCTTGGAAAATCTTATACTCACAGGACAGATTGAAGGCAAGACCTACCTAGCGAGCTTGAATAAATGGATGTCAAAATAAGGTTTAGGAAAGATAAAAATGACGTGACTTACGTGCTTGGCTTTTTCGTTCTTTCAGTATATCCTTCTTTCGCACTTTCTGTATATTTATATATATAGGTATCTATCTAAATATATATCTTTTTGTCTAAAAATGTGTGCTTGTGTCCTTGCGTGTGTGTGTGTGTGTGTGTGTGTGTGTGTGTGTGTGTGTGTGTGTGTGTGTGTGCAGTCAATCACATATAATTGTTCGTAAGCATGTACACGTTATTAGACAGAGAAAATGTTCATATTCACAGACTTCTTCCTAAAGGAGTGGTGCTCTCCTGTATTAGCTTTTGGGCTCGTGGAAGCAGATATAAATTGAACACTGATCGATAACTTCTGATCGATAATCGCTTTTATTAGGTCTTAGTACTGAACTTTTCGATTTTCTGTCACTCAATCTCCCCTCACCGAATCATCCATTTTTATTTTTTTGCATTTTGCATTTTCTCTTTTTAGCATGCATTTATGATTTTAATCTTTGCTCTCCCTTTCTTCTTCTTCTTCTTCTTCTTCTTTCTTTCTTTCTTTCTTTCTTTCTTCTTTTTTTTTCTTTTTCTTTCTTCTTCTCTTTTGTCTTCTTCTTTTCCTTCTATGTGCTGTGTCCCTGTTTTAGTAAATTTTGTCTTTTTGCTATCTAATCCCTGTTTTGTAAACCATACATTGGATAGGTTGTGTTGCATTCCACTGGCCCATATGCCATCAATATGTCCTGTGAGTGTTAAATTTTCTAAGCCCTCACCGCTTCCTCATTACGTGTCCCACAAATTTCAACTGCTTCTTCCTGATGCTAAGTATTAGTGTCCTTCTTGTTACCATTTTCTCTAAAACTTCGTCGTTGCTACTTGTTCTGTTCAGTCCAGTTCTTATGCATTTATTAATTTGCTTTCTCGCTCTCTTTGTTTCTTTTTTAATGTGAATTTATTTCTTCTTTATTTATTTCTTTTCCGTTATTGTTGTTAGTGTGCCATTATTAACTGCTGTAATTCTTTCTTTCTTTCTCTCTTTCTTTATTTCATAATTTCTTTCTTTCTTTCGTTACCGTTATTGTTGTTAGTGTGCCTTTATTAACTACACTTATGCTTTCTTTCTCTCTTTCTTTCTTTATTTCATAATTTCTTTCTTTCTTTCTTTCTTTCTTTCTTTCTTTCTGTTATTGTTGTTAGTGTTCCTTTATTAACGGCTCTCTTTCTTCCTTTCTTTCTTTTCATTTCCTTTTCCTTTCCATTCCGTTATTGTTGTTAGTGTGTGTTTATTAACTACTCTTATTCTTTCTTTCTTTCTTTCTTTCTTTCTTTCGTTCTTTCTTTCTTTATTTATTTATTTATTTATTTCGCCTCCGTTATTGTTGTTTTTGTTGTTAGTGTGCCTTTTAACAACTTTTATTCTTTCTTTTTTTTCTTTCTTTCTTCTTTCTCTCTTTTTTTCTTTATTTCATAATTTATTTCTTTCTTTCTTTCATTTCCGTTATTGCTGTTAGTGTGCCATTATTAACTACTCTCTTTCTTTCTTTCTGTCTTTCTTTCGCATCCGTTATTGTTGTTATTGTTGTTAGTGTGCCTTTTAACAACTTTTATTCTTTCTTTTTTCTTTCTCTCTTTTTTTCTTTGAAAAATCACAGTTCTAAGCCTTTTCTTGCTCTCTCTTTTCTGTTATATCTATTAGGTTGGTGCAAGAATAATGACGCAATAATGTCGTTTTTTGACGTTCAAAAATACGTCAAAAAACGACATTATTACGTCATTATTTTTGCACCAACTTAATAGTAACCTTTATTTATTTATTTCACCTGTACAACGTGAGGATTCTAAGAGCATCAGAAAATCCAAATGGATATATTGTCGGTGGACGTAATCTTATAGATGGCACTTCTTTGATGGCAGACTCAGAAGTAAAAGTGAAAGAATATTTACACAAGGAAGTCGAGGAGAGCCGAAAGGAAGGAATGACAATTAGCTGTAAAAAGACGGAAATCATAGTTGTCAGCAAAAGGGACAACCTAACGCATGATATACATATAGGGAACGTCAACATAGTTAATTCAGTTATAAAGTTTGACATCTGTCTATATTTCTGAGATGAGGTATCATGATTACTTACATTATTTACATTATTCGGATTGACATCCTCATCTTCATTGCCATATTCACAACGTTTCGACCGTTGTACGCTCTGGCCTTCTTCAGGTGATTGGAATTTCGAACCGAACCCTTTATTTCGTTCACCGGGGTAGATTGTTCTAGTTCCACGTGCCATGCCTCTTCTGGGTGTCTCAGTTATTTCCCTTTAACTCAACTCTCCAAGTTTGGCTTATCACTGCTGTGGCTTGGTATTGAACTCATAACTCTTTGGGTCTAGTCACTGGATCTAGCCAACGTCTTTATACACTGGGACTTTTTTTTTTTTTTAAGCGTTACGCCCCGAGCAATGCGTGAAGCCACTAGGATGCGGCGGGTTGCAGAAGATTTGGAGCGAGAGCAGATATGAGTGGTTCTTGTTCCTGATTAGGGTCTGTGACTGTTTGCGTTCTGTTTTCATTGTAGGATCTTTCTTTACTGTAGCTACCATTCACAATGAGGTCTTCTAGTTTTTCTATATATTCTGATTTGTCCATCACTACAGTCACATTACCTTTGTCAGCTGGTAGTATTTTTTTAAAGCATTACACCCCGAGCAAGGCGTGAAGCCACTAGGATGCAGGGGGGTTGCAGAAGATTTGGAGCGAGAGCAGATAGGAGTGATAGAAGAAAGGATGGGGAGAAGGATAATGGATAGATCAAGACAACTGGAGTTAGAGAGAAATAACAGAGACATCCGGAAGAGGTATGGCACGTGGAACTAGAACAATCTACCCTCCCCGGTGAACTAAATAAAGGGTTCGGATTGAAATTCCAATCACCTGGAGAACTCCATCTTTTTGCGTGCATGTTTATCGATATTTGCCAAAAAATGTTTGGAAATTCAATAATCTGAGTGTAATAACAGACGATGGAAAGCGGGATACAGGAATTCGATGGGGGTACTCTTCTTTATTCTCTCTGTCCTTGGTTTTATTTTTATTTTAGCTCTCTTCTTTGTCCTTTCTTTTTTATTTCGCGCGCCTAATCTCTCTCTCTCTCTCTCTCTCTTTTCTTTGTATTAGGTTGCTACAAAAATAATGACGTAATAATGTCGTTTTTTGACGTTAAAAAATACGTCAAAAAACGACATTATTACGTCATTATTTTTGCACCAACCTAATATCAACACTCATTTAGTCTCCCACTTTTCTTACGTTTCTTCTACTTCTTCACACGTACGTTCACGCTATCTCCCTCCTTCCTACTTTTGCTCACTCAGCAGGCATTACTTTCACCATAATGGGATCGACTTAACACAGCGAACAGCAAAATCATTATCGGTGAAATGATAGGTCACAGACCTCGTTTAATCTTAATTCTTATTACCTGGAAACGCAGAATATTGGATTAAAGACAAAGATCTACCTAACCAGCGACCTTCTACCTGTATACAATACGTATGTGCTTATCTATATCAGTTTATTCATGTCTACTGTTAGGTACCTTTACACGCTTTTTAAAGATCATTTTAAAATAGATTGTATATAAATATGTTCGTCCTATCTATCTATCTAT